>JANIPN010000219.1:15640218-15652014 GCA_027478595.1 Erythroxylum anguifugum
CAAGGAAATATTAAATCAAATTAAGTCTCAATAATTAAATCAATAAGAGGAATAAAAAAGAATAATTAAAACATAAATATTAGATAAATATGCACTTATCACACGGTTAAACTATTTTTGTCATTTTAAGATTGTAATTTCTTTTCGAATTGTTGTGTTGTTGGTGTTGATTTGATCGAGCTTTTGGATAAATGATCTTAATACATTATTTTGATTGTTCTATTTCGAACCTATTGCTAAAACATTGAATGTAATCCATAATTGTTACTTTTGATGTTTGTGAGAAGCATTTAATGATCCCATATCGTTAGGAACAACATAACTTAGGTTAGATAACCTAAACATGTGAGGTTACTGCTTATATTGCTCGTTTTCTATTTCATAATGCGACTGCCAAATTAAATTTAGATATTGTATCTTAGGTTATTCGGTAGTTAGGTTTAATTAATAATCATATCTTGATTAAACAAAACTTAAGGAAAACTGAGATCAGGAGAGTGGTCTATTAGTCTCAAATTGATAGTTTGAAGAGAGTTGTAATGATGTTAGGATGATGGAATATTCTTGATCATGTTTATGTTGAGATTGACCCTAGAACTGAGCCTTACTCATATTTGACAAATTAATCATTTTTTATTGCTTGGTTTAAGTTGTTTTCAATAGTTTACTTTGATTTATTTTCTAAATTGATTAAAATCCAAAACCCCCTTTTTATATTTGTCGTGCTTCAATTAATTTTGTTACAGAAATTAACCAAAAATTTACTATGGATTCGATCCCAACTCATCATAAATTTTAGTATGCAGAGTTGAGTAAATTTTACAGTCCACTCGACACACCCTATCAAGCAAATTCAGAAATATGCAAAGTTTTTGAAAGAACTATACACAAATAAAAGCAAGTTGAAGGATAAGGAGAGAATAAATTTAAGTAAGAATGTATTAGCTATGATAAATAGAAAATTACGTAAAAAATGGAATGATCGACATATGTTTACACTTCCATGTGTTATTGGTGATAAGAAAATTGAGCATGCCATACTACACTTAGGTGCATCTATTAAAATCAGCCATACTCAATTTACCGAGCTGTAAATCTAATTTTTTTTGCAAGAAACTATTTTGATTATTTAACTAGCTGATCATTTTTATGCGCATACTATTAATATTATTGAGGTTGTTTTAGTCAAAGTTAACGGTTTGGCATTCCCTGTGGATTTTTACATCTTGAAGATGGATGAAGATGGTGTTGAAATTTTAACTTCTATTTTATTGGGAATGTCATTTATGAAGACAACTAAGAAAAAAATTGATTTAGATGAGGGTACTCTTTCTGTTAAGTTTGATGTTGAGATATTAAAGTTCAATATTTTTGAAGCAATGACGTGCCCTAATGATTTTCAATCCATTCATCATATAAATATTGTACATTTATTTGTGTAGGATATTTTTAAAGTAGAAAGTTTTGACGATGAGTCGAACTTTAATGCTATACTAGAAATGAACGAGCAAGTTGATGAAACTTGTGAAGTTGTAGAATTATTAGCAACTTTGAAAACTTTAAATGTTGAACTTACTATAACTCACATGAAAATGTTACCTTTTATTTTGCAGGCTATGAAGATAGAATTGAAGCCTTTACTTGATTACCTAAAGTATGTCTATTTGGTTCACGGAGAGCCATTACCTATGATCACCTTAAAATTGTTGACTAGAGGGCAAGATGAAAAACTTGTAACACCACTTAAGGAGTGCAAAACTTCGATTGGTTGGACTTTAGTAAAATAAAAAGGCATTAGCTCGACAATTTGCATGCACTTGATTCTTTTAGAAGAGAATGCTAGACCAATATAGGAACCTTAAAAGGACTCAATCCAACGATGAAAGATATTCTAGAACTTTTGGATATAGGTACATTATATCAAATCTTGGATAGTAAATGAGTAAGTCACTACATTTTGTGTGTAAGAAATTTGGTATGATAGTGATACAAAACCAAAATGATGAGTTGGTACCAATGAGGGATTAAACGACAATTATGGAATAGAGAAATGACGGTGTCTACGTCTGGGAAGAGGCATTGACAAATTTAGGGATTTAATCTTGTTGCAATTACATCGTTTTAGTTATATCATAAAAAGATGTCATTTCATTAATCTATGTCACTTTCATTAATTAATGTTGACATGTCTTATTAATTAAGGTTCCTAGACAAGTGACACTGTCAAGTCAGCAAAGATAATAGATGCTAATGTCCCACCAAAATTGAAAAAATTTGAAATTTTGAATATTTTATTGTCACTTTTTAAAGTTCAAACTATAATTGTAAAATTGACCAAAATTTGAGTTTTTTTGTAATTAACCCTTTAAATAATAAAAGAAGTTCCATTATAATACCCCGGTAAAATAAAAAATTCAGTTTGTTTATGTTAGGATGGTGTTAGTTAAGATTCATAATGAGCACCAAATGATCAATAAGCTTCAGCGTTAGGGGAGCTAATTAGGTGGGTAGTGATTAAAATGAAGGCAAGTGTTGTAAAAATAGGCAGAAGAGACAAATATCAGCAACGGTCAAATAACTTAAAAGCGCGGGCAGTTTTAAATCGGAGGCTAATGATAGTAATTAACAACAATAATACAAATAATTAACAGGGTAGCTTAAAGAAAGCTACTGGGCGGCCAACACTAATGGATGCCATAACCACTCAAATATAGCTCTTTTCCCTTTATATTTGCTTATTTCTCGTTGCAACAACCAATATGCTCCAAAACGACGTGTCTTGCCTGCATGTAAGCCAAGAGGTGACCCGGAGAGAAGAGAGAGAACGCTATACTTTGCATTCTCTCCAATTCTCTATTGCTCTGTAACCCGCTGCTCGATCGGTTCTTTTGTTATATATTTTGTTGAAGACGAGATCGGGAGTGGAAGAGGTGAGAGAATCCTGCGTTCTATTATAACTTTTTGTTTCTAAGAGCTTCTCCGTATCCAAACAGATAATGTGGAAGTAATACATTATTGCTTGTTTGGTTACATGCAATGGATCTGTTATTCTACATTTTAGCTCCATAATGAATTACATTTTCGGTTAATATTTTTTGAAAAAGAAATGGATTGAGTTCAGAAGATTCTGGATGTTGTTTCTATAGAATTCTATTTTTGGGGTCAACCATGATTTTGTGTTGTCGTTCTTAGAGCTGCTTTCGAAAACTTAAAACGGAACCGAAACAGCCAAATTACAACTTCTCAGTTAGGGGTTTATGCCCATGGAGGTAGTGGAGATTCTTGTGCAGGTCGCATACATTCCTTAAAAGAGATTCTAGTGAATTCTCAACTCCCAAGGTCAAGAAAGAAAAAGAAAATTTTAATAGAAGAAAGCTGTTTCGTTTTCTGGGTTGAGATAATTTTGATTTGGAAACGTTGTAAGGTTAACATGTGAAGAATTCTTTGTCAGACTGTTAGTTTGGACCATTTTAGGATAACTCCAAATTAGCTTAAGTAATTAGACAAGTCACCTTCTCTTTGAATCGCGATTCCTTGTTTATGAATTGTCATATGTTGTTGGTCATGAATCTTGATCCTGTTCTTGTTTCAAGTTTAATATTCAGAATTGGTGGATAAGGATATTCTGAGCAGGAATGTGCTCTGTGTCGGTGAATTTAGCACTAACGCATGATTAGTTTGCTGATGTTAGATGATTGTGGGTGACACTGGGTGTTATGGTTTATTGGCCCTTGTGTCTTCTGGGACACCAACATACTTGTTTTATTATGAAATCTCGACCACAAAGCATTAACTGCAAATTAAAGAGAAAGTATTTATCATTTATTTATGGTCCATATGAGCATGACTTGCTTCCTTGTATGTAGGATATTCTCCAGTCTTGTTCGAAGAGCAGGTGAGAAAGGGAAGCCGCTTATGTGGAGGAGCCAATGCAGGGGGCAACAGGAGACGGGGAGAAAATTCTTGTTTCAGTTCGTCTACGACCTTTGAGTGCGAAGGAAGTTGCCAAAAATGATGTGTCTGATTGGGAATGTATCAATGATACCACTATCATGTATAGGAACAATCTTTCACTTTCAGAGAGGTCCATGTATCCAACTGCTTATAGCTTTGGTAAGAAAGTTTTCCTTTTTAATATTATATCTCTTTTTTACTTTTTTTCTTTGCCAATCACATTTCAAGTGATCATTCCGTATCAAGATTTGCCAAATTTCGATCTGTCAATACTGAAAAGATTGATGTGGCTGCCACGTTCTACATTTTCAACTCTCTTCATGAGCAACTTCCTGGAAGTTGTTACAAATCTGAGGAACCTCTTTTCTTTTTTTCTCTTTCTCGTCTATTTTCTGATCCGGGTTATCTGTTATGTTAACTTCCCTTTGATTTTGTTCCATTCTTTTCTTTGTTGAAATTGTTGGCTGTAGACAGGGTATTTAGTCCCGATTGCTCCACAAGACAAGTGTATGATCAAGGAGCAAAAGAAGTCGTTCTTTCGGGTGTCAGGGGTATAAATTGTAAGTACATATCTTTTATTAACTTGTTTTGTATCTTGGACTTTATTCTGAGCTCCACCTCTATACCCGCATTTCTCAAACTTCCTCAGTCTAAATGGTACATTTCTTTCAGCAAGTGTATTTGCGTATGGACAAACCAGCAGCGGCAAGACATTCACAATGAGTGGAATTACTGAATACACGGTAGCAGACATATACGAGTACATAGAGAAGGTAGTGGAATTATTATCCTTGTTATGTTAAATCAATAGTTTGTCTAGTATTCCTTTTGTTTCCCTTGATTGATGACAAACCCTCGTGTATTTTCATTTTTCTAGCACAAGGAAAGAGAATTTGTCTTGAAGTTTTCTGCCATGGAGATCTACAATGAGTCTGTTAGAGATCTCCTTAGTACGGACACAACTCCTCTACGACTTCTTGATGATCCAGAGGTGAGTCTCATTGTATGGTTGGAGAAGTAATGTTTTAGTTCTTCATTACATTTAACAATAACTACGTGAACAGAAAGGAACTGTTGTAGAGAAACTCTCTGAGGAAACTATACGGGACTGGAGTCATTTTAGAGAACTTCTATCTATATGTGAAGGTAAGTTAAGCCTTTCACTTTCTTGCGTTCTCTAGATGATTGGTGACTGCATGCTCAATCAGCCCCGGAACTTTTTACAGCTCAGAGACAAATAGGCGAAACTTCCTTAAATGAAACAAGCTCTAGATCACATCAGATTCTGAGGCTGGTGAGATTTAGTTATTTCATCATGATTTCTCATATCACCAGTATTCTTATTGTATTTGCATGTCAGGTAATTGAAAGTTCTGCACATGAGTTCTTAGGCCATGACAAATCAAGCACCCTTATAGCCACTGTGGTATGATTTATTGAGTTGATATCAACGGTTTAATTAGTAAAATGATAGATTCAACAGCTGTTTTGATCATTTTTCCGGATAGAATTTTGTTGACTTAGCAGGAAGTGAGCGTGCGTCCCAGACATTATCAGCTGGCATGAGGTTGAAAGAAGGTTGCCACATAAATCGTAGCTTATTGACATTGGGGAGTGTTATCCGAAAGTTAAGGTTAGCCCACTATTCTTGTCTCTTAACTTTCAAATTTCAACATTTCTTGAGGACTGTGTGTGCTTGGAATCGTGTCCAAGCACGATTATCAAAAAGTTATTCTCTTTCCCCTTATTTACGTTGATTTCCTTGTAGAACCTATTTTGGGTAATGAAAAACTTGTCAAAGACAAAGTCTGCTGAGATTGAGTTAAATTACTCTACTCCTAATTATCTAATTTTTATGATAACTTCTTTCTTACTTTATTGCATATATAGGCAAAGAAAAATAAAAGTTTCAACTATATTAGGATTTCTAGAAAGACTCCTGTTTAAGCTATTTTAGGACTCTTAGAAAGATTCCTATTCAAGTTATTTTTATTAACATAATTATAACATAAACTAGTGCAGAAATAATAGACTCCTACAAAAAATAAAATACTCCTCTAATAGATTCCTAATTAAACACTCCTCTTTGCAAGTAGTAGGTCCTTCCCACAATGCATCCATATCACTGTGTGGTCTCCGCCTAGCAACCATTTTACTGGGATATATGCTAAAGCATTTAAAGTTAAACTAAGAGTTTTGTGTTTGTAATACTTATGTTTCATTTTGAAACTCTATGAATACTTGTCTTGAATGAGCAGTTTATAGTTTTTTGCAGTGTCGCAACAAGAAATGTTGTAAATTAGCAAAACTAAATACTCTAGCACAGTTCAGTGATAATCTTCTTCAGTATGCCAGTGAAACAAACTGGATCTCATATCTCTGTAATCCATCTTAATGGAGACCCCATGATGGTGAATGTGGACCCCATGATGCCTTGTCAATTTGCCACATGCTGGACGCATCAAAAGGATATGTATTGTGATACATAAGTGGCTAGGGACATATTATAGTAGCTCAATTTTCTTAACCACAAGGACTTATTTTATTTTGCTTTTGTTTCTTCTCTGACAATGAAACCAAGAGGCAATTGGTAAAGTGAAAGCCTCTGATCAACTTATTTGATCAGTTGAAATTTTGAGCATTTTTTATTAGTTGTGAACTCACTTAAGTTCATGTGAGCTTTAATTAATATTCTTCTGTTTCAAAAGAGTGTCGTCTAGTATACACTTTTTTTGAAGAAAGTCGTCTAGTATACACAAAAACATCTACACTGTATATCTACAAATCTGTGCTAGAAACTATGTCCCTTGAGCATTAGCTTAGGCGTGCATTTGCAAAGACATCCGGATAATTGTTATGGTTGACGCCATCTTAACTTTGCACTATCTTGGCACTATCTTTCTTGAAGCCCGTTTTCTTAACTTTGTCTTGCAACCATTGCTTATGACTATGAACTCCTGCCTCCCTTAGAGTTTCAGAAGTCAGCCCCAGCTTGAAGTTAATTGATGGAACTGCTTCTAATAAATTTCTGATTGGATACAGCAAAGGAAGAAACGGACATATTCCTTTTAGAGATTCAAAGCTGACTCGCATCCTACAGTCTTCCTTGGGAGGCAATGCCAGGACGGCCATCATTTGTACCATGAGCCCTGCTCGAACCCATGTTGAGCAGTCTAGAAATACCCTCTTGTTTGCCAGTTGTGCTAAGGAAGTTTCAACTAACGCACAGGTCAACATAGTAATGTCAGATAAAGCTTTGGTGAAACAGCTACAAAGAGAATTGGCTAGATTGGAAAACGAGTTAAGAAGTGCAGGATCGAATTCTGTTGCACCAGATTCCACCGCTTTGTTAAGAAAGAAAGACCTTCAGATTGAAAAGGTGATGAAATGAACCTTAAAATGGAAGTTATACAGCTATTAGATTTCTTAAGCAGTGGCCCATTCGTGATGATATTAGCTTTAGCAAGAATTTGTACGAAACTCACATCATAATGTTTGGCAAGATGGCAAGTTCATTGAGCATCGAAACAAACTTTTCTTCTGAGTATAGTTAAAGACTTACCTCTTTCATATTTTACTTATATGTTGCATATATGCAATTCAAAAATCTACAAAAATAAAGATACTATATGAATCCCTACTGGGCACGCTGCCCAGAATTAGCAGTTCTGTATTAGTTCCTTGTTATTTACGACAAGTATGATAGCAGTTTAGCTGTGTGTCAAAGTGAACTGCTTTCTTGTCGGCTGAACCTTCAATTTTAATATTTTTCCCTATATGCAGCTAATGACGGAAGTTAGAGAACTTAGTCAACAATTGCATCATGTTCAATCTCAGGTTCAGGATCTCTTAGTGGCAGCTAAAGAAGATACACCTTCAGCAGTAAGGATATCCACCTTATTTTTCATTTTTGACTTGAGAATTCCATCTTGACATGGTCTTGCAAATTCATCTCAAAGTTCTTGCATATGCAATTGATTCTTTTTGTCCTTTTTCAGGCAGATGCAGATTGTCACTATCCTAAACTTAGAGTATGTCATTCATGGAGATCTGAGAACTCATTGTCATATTCATCAGTTTCAGAGGATCCCCGGATCATAGACAATGGTGGTAGGTCTTTGACTGTATCTCAGTTCTCAGATGTGCATAGTTGTAGCAGTTCCGAGGGGCAATACATTCATTTAACTGATATGGAGGAGAAGTTTGCTGAAGCAAATTCCTCTCCACAGCTTTCAATTAGAAAAACTAGCTTTGGTCAAAATTATCTGCATGGGGACTATAATGAAGAACAGAACCATGATATTTCAGGCGATCTTTGTAAGGAAGTTAAGTGTATCGAGATGGAAGAGTCGAGCATGAACAGATGCCCAACTGTGACAGTGATGAATCCCAGCTCAGATGCATATGCAAACTCTAATCTTCCATCTGCTCTCTTAAAGAAAGGTTACTCAGAATTGGAAAATTTTGAGGAAAACAGAAAAACTAAAGTAGGATCCCCCCAGGTGAAGGAACAGAAGGGGTTTACCGACTTCTCTTCTGCTTTTGTCATACCATCTCCAGAAAAACTATCACCATGCCTTGTAGAAGAAGGTATATCTATCTATAAAAGGTTGAGCTTGATCAGAAGTAGAAGTTGCAAGGGGAGACTTATGAATAACATGCCTACATGGTGGCTTGAGGAAGGCGAAAGGAATGATAGGACACCATCGATACACCATAAGAAAGATTTTGTTGGGAGACCTGAAGACCATCAAAGAAAATTTTCTTCTCTGAAGTATGATATTGACGTAAATAGTGTACCAAGGAATGTTTCTCAGGCTTCTGTGACCAGTGCTGAGGACGATGATCTTAAAGTCGAGAACACAGAAACTCCAACAGATTGGGAGAGTACCAGCGTCAGTAACTCAGATGCAGACGTAATGTACATGGATCATCCAACGGTGAGTTCCCCTTTCACCAAATCTTTCTTGTGATAGCTTATATTATGTCTGTTAAATGCAAAAGGAGAATTAATGAATGAATTCCTTACTTTTTGTTTCTTATAAATTATTTATGGATTTCTTTTGATATGGCGACATAGATATAATTGATACCCTATACTTTGCCCATAGACATATATAAGTTCATGGCACTACCAAATCCACAAGTGATAGTAAATAATTACCTCACTTTCAACTTTATTAATTTGCTGGGGGGTGAGTGGGAAGGGGTTGGGGTGGTTTGTATTTGTGCGTTATGCCCCAATGTGTGCTTTGGTTGATCATTTAAACAGTCAATACGTTTAATACTGACTCTTTTGGTTGGTAGGTACAAGAAGCAAAAACGAATTCTCTGGTAATGTCTACAAGAAGTGTAAAAGCTGTTGGATTGGATCCAATAGCAGATGACGCAGAAAGAGCTCCAAAGTGGTCTTCAGAGTTCAAGAGCCTCCAGAGGGAAATTATTGAGCTTTGGGATGCTTGCAATGTCTCACTTATACACAGGACCTACTTCTTTTTGCTGTTTAAAGGTGTCCCAGCAGACTCATTTTATATGGAGGTAGAGCTCAGGAGGCTATCCTTCCTGAAGGAAACATTTTCGCAGGGTAAACATACCATGGTTGATGGACGAATTCTGACATTCTCTTCCAGGTACATCATTGCAGAACTAAATATCACGCATATCACACTAGATCAAGATAGCTTACTAGGCTTCCTCCTTTAACAGCAAGAGGTCTCTGGATCAAGAGAGACGGATGCTGTGCAAGGAAATGGAGAAGAGGCTCTCTAGAGAAGAGAGAGAGAACCTGTTCTTGAAGTGGGGAATTGATCTGAATTCAAACCATAGAAGGTTGCAGCTGACCCATCTCTTATGGACTAACACAACCAACATGGACCACATCTCTGAGAGTGCCAGTCTAGTTGCCAAGCTCGTTGGTTTTGAAGAGCAGGCAGAAACTTTGAAGGAGATGTTTGGGTTGCTCAATTTCACACCAAAATACCCAGGCTCAAAAAGATCTTCTTTGTGGAGGCGCACTGTAATGTCTTTCTGGTAAGCCTGTGGATGAGCTCCTACCTTCGGAATCTTTTGTGGCTAATTAATGACCGTCGCCTTTCCGCACTGATTAGATAGCCTTTCAAGATGTTTCTGCTTGCATGTTCTGATTTTACTGCGCTTTCGAGGAAGTTTGTAAATCTGCTCATACTAGGATTAACATACTACTAATGTAAAACTTCCTGTGTCATCTTTTCTCTTCAGTGTAGATTTGGCCATCTATAGGCATTAATCAATTGCAAAGAGATGTACAATAAGACAGTACCGATACTTGTGTCATTTTAGTATATGAAAGCTCTACGTGTTATCCATCAAATGTTCTTGAAAAATCGAAGGAAGTTAATTTCGCGAACTTTTCGATTCGTTTCTGGCAAACAAAAAAATTAGAAAAATTAAAAGAACCAAAAATAAATCAACACCAAAAATTTGGTAACGCAGTTCGGCACACCTTGCTTACGTCTGCGGGGCCCTCACCCAGCTTAATCACTTTCACGAAAATACAATAGATTTATCCAAGGCTTTACTGAGCCAACACCACTCAACCCTTGACACTATCCCTCAACCTCACTTCCCGTGAAAGAATTTCACACCCAATAGTATGACCGTCTTGTACTAACCTCAACAGAGGATTTTCTCACACAGTTTGATAATAAAAATAATTAAATGAACAACTCAAGTGATCAATCAACTAAGAATAGAATAATAATACACTTGAGAAAAAGAAGACAACTTCCCGAAAGGTTAAGCTCCACTAAAATAGATCTGAAAATCGTCGCAACAACAATGGGCCAATCACGGCAACACATCAAAGAAAACGCAACACAAAACTATTCAACCCAGCTTAACAAAATCTTCGTCCTTCAAAGGAAAGCACAGAAGCCACACAGACGCAGAGAAGCAGTGTGCAGAGAAGCAACACAAACACAGAGAAGCTCAACGCTCCTTTTCCTTAAAAGCCCCACTCCATAGTGGACATATGAAAACTAGAACACCCAAACAAATGTTAGCTTCTTATTCTATGTTCCCACCAACTGTGTTCTTTGAAAAATCATTTAATGCACATAGTAGCATCACTTGTTTAACAACCCACCAAGTTTTTCTAACTCACAACCACGTGGCTTCAACACATATATAAGTAATAGACTTTTTCTATTTTCCCAATCAATGATTAACAACCCATCAACATCAACATCAACATTAACATCACTACCACACCAAAGACACGTTATGCATTATGTAAAACCAATGAACCCTTTTCCAATTATCACACATATGCACCAAAGTCTTCAGTTGCCGCAACTCCTTCTAGAATTTTTTTTTAAACTTGCGTAATCACCAATACTTTTTTCAAAACAAGGAGATATGCACATATATGGATCAACTTCAAAGATTCCACCGAAAATAATAGACTTTTACCCAAACAAGGAGATATGCATATTTATTGGATAGACTTCAAGATTCTATCATAAATGCAATCTTATATGTCCAATTTAAAATGCCAAAACTAAATAAGAAATATATAAAATATATTCTAACAATATATAAAATATATTCTAACAAGCTCCCCCTTTTTGGCATTGTTTGTCACAAATGTGAAACTTCCCCTAAACAACATAATTGGAAATATAAAAATCAAATGCACAATCCATAGGACAAATACTCCCCTTTAATCAACATCAATTTCTCCAATCATTCATATTTCTCCCCCTTGGGACAAAAAGATGTCAAAAAGCCAGATAAATAGTCACACATATATCTTGAAATCTCCCCCTGAATGGAACATTCACTATAAACAATCTGATGTCTCCC
>JANIPN010000219.1:15873780-15903866 GCA_027478595.1 Erythroxylum anguifugum
GGCGTACTGCGAGACTCTTCCTCAAAGGAAGGGTTTCAGTTTAAGAATGAATGGATGAAAGGCTAGAAGGGACGAGCGAAAGGCTGATTAGGCTTCCTGGTATTCAAGTTAGCTCGGGACGGGGGGTTCGGGACGAAAGCAGATGCTGAATTAGATCCAGTATCTCTCACAGACGAGAGAAAGGAAGCAGAGAATGAAGAGAGGATGTGACTACTACTAATAGATCCAGAACAGTCGTAAGGTAACGCTAGTTCACTCGTTAGGCCTCAATTAGCAAGCATTAGCCCTCGTAAGGCTCCCATTAGTTCACGTAAGGCCGATAGTGCTTTCTTCTTTTATAAGGTGCGTAGCCTTTGCTGACAGCTTCTTAAGTAAGGAAAGTGATTGACCGTATTAATTCTGTAACATGAGTTCATACCCAGAAAAGTCCTTACTACTTCTACCGGGTTTTTGAACTCCTAAATAAAGAGAAGGTTTCAGAGTGAAAGGAGAAGGTTCGGATTCTCTATCTCTTACTAAGGAAGGAAAGATCCGCTTATAACAGAGACTTCCCCCGAGACCAATGAAAGGAAAGCTTTCCACAGTGCTATAAGGAACAAAGCATCGGTAAGAAGCTTCGTGAACCCCCACCAGGTTCTTTGATTTTTACCACTCCGAGGGTTAGGATCTAAGGTTGATCTAGTGCGCCCGCCTGAAAGCGACTGCGCACATTCTTCTTCTTCCCATTGCTTACCTCCAAAAACCCCTCTTCAAGTTCCTTCTGCTTTTGAATAACTGCAGCTATCTCTTGCTGCACAAGGTAAACTGCACGGTGCGAGTGCTGTTCATGAGTTGTAGAATGAACAGCTTTCTTCCCTTTTTTTTTAAAGGGTACTTCTTTACTCCACTTCTTGACTTCATTGACTGATTTTCTTCCTTAGCGGAAGCACTAAGTAACTTGATTAGTGTGAAAAAAAGAAACTGGAAAGAATCGCATTTCCTTTTTACTATAGACGGGGGCCACCGTTTTCAAATGCTATTGCATTGTTTGCCCTGCCTTTTTTTTGAATCTTATTTGTATTCTAAATAGATTCTTTCTTAAACTGGCTCTGTTGGTTGAATCAAATCCAATTCTAATGCTTTAACAAAATCACTTTATTATACACGATCTACTAAAGGGTTATAAAGGCTTTTTATAAAGGGAAAGCCGCTTGATATTGGAACAAATTCGTGCGATGGCAGTGATCTATAATAGGAAGAATGATTCTGCAGCTGATCCAGCGGTAAAAGATTCTCTCCGAGGGTCCGAGGGGCATTAGTCAATCAATGAAAAGGAAGAAGTAGTTTTGCTTCCCTTCCCGAGTGTTGGTTTGGAGTTTACCCAGTAGCAGGAGTTGAACACAGATTGATCCGCTGAAAGATCTGTTGCCAGTTCCGGCTTGCTCCGCACAGGCTACATCTCGGCCTTTCATTGATATGATTTTCAATTCATTTTGGAATAAAAACCTTCGGTCCGGGGGTACCACGAAATCCGTTTAGATCCATTTCAGTTGCCAATTAAATGGAATATGGGGAACTCTCCGTCTAAGTGGTTAATCCGACGAGTCAATTCTCAATGCGATGCTGCTATCCGTTCGACGATCCTACTTCTGATGTCACCCTCCCAGTGGAATGGAATATCCCAACTATTCTCTATCCAATTCCGGAATGGATCATGAAAGATTGATTTTATTCTTGAGATGCCTTTAAGGAAAAGCCAATTATAGAAGCGGGTGGCAGGGAATGAGAGTACTCCTGTGATAGCAAAGTATAGAGATTATTTAGAGCTAGGGGTAGGCCATCGAATCTATATTCCTGCTTGACTTGATTCTAAGATGCCTTAGATCTCTTTCTCGTTCGAGGTGGGAGTAGGCAGTTCTCTATGAACTGGATGTTGAATTATCAAAAAGATGATAGGAAGGCGATGACTGCTACTAGTCGAGCAAGGGCATCTGATCTCAAGACGAGGCTTTTCAAATTGAAAAGGGGATATGGCAGTGACTATAGCTGGGAACTTCTCCCTCCTCTTAGAGGTGGGTGGGCCAAAACTCATTTCAATGAGACTCCGATCTGCCCGAACTGAGTCCAGTCCTATTAGAGATGGAGGCGAATCAAGCAACTCAACTAGATGGATGAGATAAGAAGGAAGAACCACTGATAGCATTTGCAGCCGCTGATTTCCAATCGATATACAAAGGGTTGGACGGTACCGTTCTTCTTTCCGTTCCGGCTCATCAACCTGAACACCATTCCCAAGCTCCTTGATTGAGTATTCTAAAACCCGGGTTCACACCACGACAGGGAACAAGCTCTTTGCGCCCCACGTATGGCTTCCACTGTGATGTTCGGTGAATAGTATGCCGAGTTTGCTTCGATTTCACTCGTTGAGGGTTGAGGAATAAAAACCTTTGCAAAACTTGTATCTAGCTGGAACGGGTAACTAAACTATACAATCAAAAGTGAAAAATTCGCCTGAAGCGGATGGAGACCTCTCTTTATCCGCCTTCGGGCTTTGAAAAAAGGCTTCGTACCATGAGGAGACTGGCTAGGAAAGAAAGAAAGGGGCGCATCGGTAAAGACATAACAGTTAGCTGTTCAGGACAAGTGGCATCAGTTCTTTGCCTTAGGGAAATTAGCCTCTCTCGTCCTCTAAAAGGCCTTATGATCGGAAAAAGGGCCCTAGAAAGTACTCAAGGAAAGATGCTTCTATCGCTCTTTCGTCTTTGCTTGAAAAAACTTCATGAAACTCAAATCGTTGAAGGCCCTTTTGGAATGTTTGCTTACCCGATTCTATAAAGGACTACTATATACTCTATTTATATTTCCAATCTGATTTTTGGTAATCCTGCAAACCCTATAGTCGAGTCCTACATATGACCACTTTCCTTACCTTAAATGTCTTACTTCTCCATAGGCTTCCACTGCTTATGACTGGGCAACTACCCTATTTCACTCACTCGAAGGCTGCCAGAAGGAAGAGAGATTTCTACGGGAAGGTAGACGGAAAGCAACTTCAACTTCAAATCCTGAGGCTTTTAGCTTAGCACCACTTCTACGCCCCCTCAAAAGCAATTGGACTAGATGATGCCCTTATGACTCCAACCGACGGGAAGGCCAGACCAATAATCATAATATAGAATGGAAGCAGAAATCATCCCTCTTCTAGTCAGTCAAACGAGTCATTTCATCCCACTAGGCCTCGCCTCTTAGCTCTTATGTTTTGTATTCCATGAATCCGGTAGAAAGGGGAGTCCTTATATGGATGGAATCTAGTCACTCGCACCCACATGGAACAAGAGAAATCCAGATTTCATTATTGCAGTGAAAGTGATTGAATAATCTGATAAAATAAAATAGGCATAATGCCCCCGCTCGAAAAGTGTATAATTTAGTAGTTCTGTTAACTAAAAGATTGGAAGAATGACGACTTTTTCAAAAGTGCTTTTTTTATTTGCTATTTGCAAAGGAATTGTGCTAATTAAAAATTTTTATTTGATAATGAAAAGAGAGATGGTCTTTGGCTTCCTGTAATGGTTGTTAAGGTCAAAACCTGATTTGTGATTTGGAAAGACCCTTCCCTGATTTTCTCTATTCCAATTTACGAAACGCTTAACAACATGGTAAATAAAAAAAATGTCCTAAACTTTTCTTTTATCAATTCTTCACTAAAATATCATATGTCTGCTGCTGTGGGATTCGATTAATTGATCACCGCGGCTTAGCTAAAGAGTTTGATTTATATATCCTTTCTTTTTTGATAAAGTTTAAGGTGAACTATAAACAAAGGACTCATCAAACTGTCCCCACTGACCCATCTCAAACAAGACTGTCAGGGTCGATGCTTGCTTTAAGAGAAAATGAACAGACTGAAACTATATACGCTAGCTTACCTTGTTTGGCTTCTATCCCTGCTTTCCATCGCATCGAGTGGTACCTGGGCATAGCATGTCTTGTCAATAAATGTTACGTTGAATGCCACAGGAAGAGCTTTTTGGGATAAGACAGAAGATCGGGCTTGGAGGCATACACTACATAAAAGAAAGGAAACAACAAATCAAGGAGGGGAAAACCAATGCTACAGGCTTTCCTAACTTGGCTACTTCCATTTTCACGAGGATAGGCGTACAAGCTCGTCGCCCTTGTGTCAATTCTCCATTTTTCATAGTTGAAACTTCAATTGAATCCAAACCTGACTGAAGCAAGAGAGCTACCTTCCTTTCCCGCTTAGAAATGGAGTTCCTAAATAGTCAAAAAAATGTGCCTTTCGTTTGAAAATGAATCTAAGATGTCATGTCAAGTCCTTTCTCGAGTCAGATTCTTTCACAGCAGATTAAAGAGCTGCCTCTGATTTCAAAAGAACCATGGCATGAGATGCTTCTTCTATTTTCGGATTCCTCTTTTTCACTCACTATCAACAGGAAAGGAATAAGTGCCAAGCTTCAGAGCGGATTCAATAGCTAAGGTTACTGATATGCGCGGAAACGGAAAGGCTTACAGCTGCTACGAGAAGATCTGTCTTACCTTATTCTATTTCTAGCTCTTAAAAAATTTCTAGTTAGCGTCACAAAGAGCCCCCCTCGGTGAAAGCAGTGACACCGCTTACGGGAGCAAGGGATGATTGAACTGTTACAAAATTGTTTACAAGGGTAGGAGCGATTACTGATTCAATCACACCGGATACTTTCACAGCTACTATCACTCTAAGAACGGGTATTCATCCCAGAGCTCCTAGGCAAATCAAGTCAAGCAGGATCGGATTCAGTTCCCTTTCTAGCGGCGGTTCCTGATTCAATTGGTTGTGGTACTCTTGATTCAATTCCACCAAACCTGAAAACCGTTCCATAGGAGCTTGCATTCGAGTCTTTTTCTTCATATATGATGTCACTTCTTTCCCCTGCTTTTAGTGAAGTTCCTAAATAGGAATATGTGGCATTTTTTAAAAAAAAAAATCTCATCTCTCGGGAATTTCTCGAGTAAGAAAAATGTGTAGCTTCTTCTCAAGCAGTAGCACCGGCAACTAAAAAAGTCTTCTATCCAACACCGGTTACTTATATAAGACCAAGAGCAAATAATGGAACAATTACCGAATCTGAATGTTATTCAACTAAGACTGATCTTCCCTCTGTGCCATTTGTCCCTTCTCCTATTGCTATTGATTCCATTTTATCAAACCAACAATTAGGAAAGATCCAAGCAGCACCACTGATTTTACTAAAACAGCGTATTCTATTCCTGAGACACCTTCCTCCAGGCTATTCAATATCTGGCGTTCCAGGTGCCGTCGCGTCATTGAGATCTTCAGAGTGGCGGGGACTTCGACTGCCTTGTCTCGGGTGAAGAGAAGGGGTAGTAGGCTTAGTAGGGCTCGAACCTACAATATCACCGTTATGAGCGGTACGTTTCAACCAATTAAACTATAAGCCCCTAGGGATCTCTACATGCAATTCCCTCACTTCGGGAAGAGCGGACGAAAAGAGAAAGAAAGGGGAGGCCATTGCTCTATCTGCTTCTTCCTTTTCCCAGGTTTTGCTCAAATCTGTGCGCCCTGCGACTTTATTATACAATATCTGGTTCGATAGGACCAGGAATGAATAATTAGAGAAAAAAAAAATGCTTATCTTATTTATTAATAATAGAACTCTTTTTTTCTATATCTATTATTAAATATAAAAAAAAGACAAAAAAATCTCATAGAATAAATAAGTAAAGCAAGCGGCCCTTTCGCGACTCAAACTGGCGGTACGCTTTCCGGCTCGCAACGACTCAAACGGGCGGAGGCTCTCTATTTGCTTGCAATGCCGGCTGTTCGCCTTTAGCTAAAAGTAAAAGTAACACTTTGCCCCCCACTTCATTTTGGATTAAATAAGAAAAAATACATAAGGAGTAAAAAAGAAAAACTTGGTTACGGGAACCGAAGGTTAGTCCGACTACTTACTTTACTACACCTACAGGGAAAAACAAGTCTATCTGAGAGATGCGTTCGATAGGGGGCTACCTTGAGTGACCGAAGTGCGCTAGCCGGCTAACTGATTTCCGCTGGGTGTAAAATAGTATGCTCCATGCCCTGGACCAGTGGGCTGTACGAGTCAGAGTCTGTCCTGACTATCCTCTTTTCGCTCCACGAACAAATGAGACACGTTATTCAATGAGGTCGAAGAGGGATGCGGGGATCACAACTATACAAGAGCTACAAAGGTGGCCAGCCACAACCTAAAACCTAAATATCAGCCCGGCGACAGACATGAAAGCACACGTCTATAGATAGGAGACCAAAAACGGAGCTAATTTCCACTCTCGCCATGATGAAAGTGCAACTGACATTACCGTCGCAGCAACTAAGGAAGTCTTTAGACTGACTGGATTCGAGTGACCCGGCCCTCGAACTTTCACCTCATGGAATAGTTATATAGATAATGCCATCCGAGAGCGCTTTCCACGAAAGTGAGCCAGTGTACCAAGTCCTTGAAATTTGCCAGTCTTGGTAGGCCGGCCCAAACGGCTAGCATCTAACTTAAACTCAAAAGGCAAGCCTCCCTTTGAGGGCTGGGAATCTGTCCATAGCGCTAACTGGTATTAGTGATCTTCCTTCTCGTCTTCTCTTAGCCCTTATACGATACGAGGCCTTTTAAAAGCCGCTTGGCAAAGAAAAAAGAACGACGAGCGCTTCCGAATCAACTAAACAAAAAGCTTCTACCACGCACGATATTTAACGCAGAAAAAGCAACCTTCACACCTTAACTAACTTAATAAACAGCAATCAACACAAGAGCGCGCCTGCTCCTAGGCTCGATATATCTCTAAAATTAGGGTTCCCAACAAACAAGCAGAAGTCCCAAACACTAAGATTTTGACTGCTATTAATATTAACTCACCCCCTTTGGAGCTCCATTCCTTAATAAAATGTACTATTCAACCAAGTTCCCGAGGCTTACCCGGAAACAAGTTTTCAAGCTGTCCTTTAGGAAATCAAAGAAGCCTATCCAATCCTACTTCTATCCCCCGCGAACTAGTTGGAGTCTTAAGGCAAGTCAGCCTATTTCCGGCTATGCTGGAGATTTCCTGTCTATCTCAGTACCCTTTTTTATTATTTATTACAGCCTTAGGGATCTTAGGCGGGAAAGAGGATCTCGGAATCATCTGGTTAAGAGTGCTTTTCTTCTCTTGCAGCAAAAAAGGGAGTTGCTCGAGCTATTCTCGTTGGCCAGGTTGAAGCAGCAGCTTTCACTTCCAAGGGATTAGGTAGGTGAAAGGTTTGGTCCACATACCTTGTGTAAGCCCTTTCTTGGGGTATCTTTTAAGCCATAGTTAAAGGGAGTGATGCTATTTGCTCGGATGTGGGTGAAAAAGAAAATGTGCTCCGCTCTTAGTGATCTCACCTCTGATGTTAGTGATCCTACCTTTGAGCTCTCAGTTGTAACGGATGCCCGGTCTAACTGATGTCCTGATTCCCAACTTTTCTCTGGTCCTGTCCTTTACTTTCCATCAGTCCATCCCGTTGGAGTGGAAGGTGGAGTTCCCAGACAAGGAGTTGGATAGGAAGAAATAGGACAAAGCAAGAAGCTAGTTTACTTTGCTATCGACCCAGCCTACCCATTTCCATCCCTAATGCAAGCAGTTTTCTAACAGTATTCTAGGTCTAACCGCTAATACCTTGGCTTGGATACCAAGCTCCCATGCTCCGAGAGTTTGACTCCCAGTAGTTCACTATGGTTAACCAGATCGATTAGGTAAGGTCCGACGGAAGTGAAGTAAGCGGGGGCAGCCCCAGCAAAGTGGTCTCATAGCACTTCCCTCGGATTTTGCCAAGGAAGGCACAACGTTGTCACACAGTTCATTGGTAAATCAACCATGTCACGAGTTTGGCTAAGCAACTAGTTAGTTCAATCAGGACTGCCTTGCTGCAACCTAGGGGTCACCTGGTGAATGGTCTCAAGCAAGCATTAAGAAGTGCTCGTGTATTCTACTCTACCTCGGGAAAATGAGCTTGCCGAGTTTCAACAGCTGAACTTAGCCCGAGGAAATGTAAAAGCGAACAAGGGGGGCAGTTGGCTCGTAAGCTCAAATTATAAAATCATCGATAAGATTCAAATAAAAGCCGTTCTTTTTTTTCATTTTAAGGCGGGTGGAACACGCTCTTCGGGCCCCAGGTCATGATACCGAAAAACAGTTTGATTTTATGCCTGAAATTTACATACATCTATCTAAGTAGTCTTCGGGATTCAGATCAGAAGGAGCATACCTCTATCTAATAAGGGAGTACTAGGGTTGTCAACCCCTTGGTGTGGAATCGAATTAGGTTAGCTCTATGCTAGCAAGAGCTAGCCGGGCCGGCCTCCTAAGCCTAATTCCTGAAATCATGGAATTGTATTCGCTAGCCTTTCAACCATCGACATATCTGTTCCGTTCCCCGATCCTTCCACAGCCGAGCAAACCAAGTCACGTTGCAGGGCCTGCTCTCGCATTTCTTTCATTAGAAAACTCCAGTTCGTGATCCGTGGAAGGCTTTGATCTTATCTTCGGTCGTAGTAATGCCAGTCTCCGCTTTCTATCCTAAGAAAAATGGCTCTAAGATGTGATTCTCTCCCTCACAGCTTGCATTCGATGCCTATTTTTATATGATTCAACCTCCTAC
Organism: Erythroxylum anguifugum; assembly: GCA_027478595.1. Taxonomy (NCBI): domain Eukaryota; kingdom Viridiplantae; phylum Streptophyta; class Magnoliopsida; order Malpighiales; family Erythroxylaceae; genus Erythroxylum; species Erythroxylum anguifugum. The sequence goes on from JANIPN010000219.1 coordinate 15,882,431, forward strand.
TGCTCTTAGATTAAGGCTACCGTAAACCTCAAGCCCTAAACCTGATTGGAGCCTCTTCGTGCCTTACTTGTCTGTCCTGCTTCCTCTCTTAATTCAATATCTCCTGCGAATCCTTATCCTGGCATCTATCTAAGGTAGAAAATGCCTTACAATTGAGTTCTTCGAGAACAAGTCCTGTTCACTCAACCATAGGCGCTGGCATTCCTGTTCTTGCAGCTACTTCTGGGCACGTGGGTCTCTTTGATCCAATTTAGGCAGCCTCAGTCCCCACAGCATAGTCTGGTCCATTTTACACGACCTTTCAATCTGTATAAGTTCCAGCTCTGTCTACCCTAGCTAGGCGAAATGGCAGTTTCATGTGTTGTGAACAAGGAATAAGCGGTCTTATCTGCTGTTGCCGTTGCCGATCTGATCTTTTCTTTCCTGGGTGTGGACGAGACAAAGTCTTCCTCTTAATAAGATTCTGCTCCCGCTGTTCTCAAGGTATCTCCTGACTCGAGGGTGAGAACGAGAATCGAATCGATTGAATCACAAAAATCTATTCACTTATATAGAAGCAGAATCGAAAAAGGAGCGGATGGTTCATATAGCAGTGGAAGAGTCAGTCGCCTTTTTTGAAGTCTGGGCTTTCGAGATCGAATCGTAGCCAAAGTGTTTTTCCAGGGAAGATCAGCTGTTCACATATCAGCTGCTACTTTGAATCCTCCTTCGCACCGCATATCCGATTCTTGCGTTGAAGTAAGCGCGCTGGTCACGTATTAGTATAGTAGAGAAATGCTATTCTTCCCTCTTTAATAAGAAGGAAGTTAGTCAAAGCACATAAGTGAGAGAAAGTGAATAGAAACAAACTACTATCATCCTTTTTCTATTTGCATAAGAAAAAGAAGCTAATCAAGATTAGTTGCGGGACTTTCTTTGGCCTAGGGAAGGGAATGGTTGTTCGCCTTTCCTTTTATTGGTCGGTTCGAATCCAATTCGTGAGAAGGAAGTGATCTTTAGCGAGTTTCGAATCTTTTTACCCTTCAGTGGTAAACAACTATAGGAAGTATCCTCGGGACTGATCAAGGTTAGACTTTCATTGCTTCAATTCAAGAACAACCATATGGGGCACCTTTTAGGACACATGCGAACAATCCAACTACTACCTCTACTTGATCTTCGTATGCTATTCTCTTCCCAACCCAACCGTCCTCAGTAGGGCTCAATCTCTATGCCGGATGCTCTTTGGTGCTACCTTCCCGCCTACTATTGAAAAAAAAAAAGAGAAAATTGGATTCCAGGCTATTCAATATCTGGGACTGAGTTCCAGGGATCACCTAAAACATCGTTGTCAAGGTCAGTCTTCAACCCCTTCCCCGAAACCCTAAATGCCCTTACCCACCTGCCTTTGGCTATATTGAGCTTGTTCATAAGCTTGGACAGTTCTCCTTCCTTGGACATTATGTTCATCCGACCACCGCTCTTCCTCGTTAACTCACGGATGGAATATCATACAACATAACAAATCCGGCTCGTTACTACTACTTGAACCTTACCTACCCGAGACACAAGCAGACTTGCGTAGGAGCATCGACTGGTGAAAAACCTATTCTTGTTCACAGCAAACCATTACCATATTGTTTCCTTTAACGGCGCTAATGATAGGAAAGAAAGGCTTCCCTGGAATACGGTCTTTTTTAATTGGGAATCGAATAGGAAGGAGAGAAGCCAATTTCCCTTATTCAATTTCATTTCCCTTATTCAATTTATAGTTAGAGGCTAAATACAGCAGTAATCAACTATACGATAGCACAAGATCTTCCCTCTTCCAATCCAATGCCCAAGGAATGAGACTGATTGTTGGGCAAAGGAACACTTCTCCCTCTTATAACATTATTAACACAGAGCGAGTTATCCTTTAACATCCGGAACCCTGTCTTTAAGTGTTCTACGTGCTCCTCCAAGTTATTACTATAGACAACAATATCATCCAAGTAGACCACCAAGTCCAAGTATGGGTAGAATATTTGGTTCATGAGGGTGAAGAATGTGGCGGGAGCATTCGTAAGGCCGAAAGGCATGACTAGAATGGTAGGATCCATACCTTGTCACGCATGTCGTCTTCGGCTTGTCCCCCCTCCCCCTCGGCCTCGGGGAAGATGGGGTTGATTAGATTGAAGATTGTCAGTAAGGCAGCGGAATTCTTTTTTTATATGTATTCTTTTTTTTCTATTTGCTTTGCCAGGTGCTTAAACCTGAGTCTAGCACGTACAGGTAGGTATGTTCTACTACTAAAAGACAGAACCGGTTAAATCAATAGGTCGTTCCTCTCAATTACATATGCATAAGAGGATGTTGACGTACCATCAGGGCGGTATGTGCGATAAAAGACGGATTAGTCCGTAATTAGTGTTACTGTTGTAGGGTTAGTAGCCTTGAGTCTACTCATGTTCAATGGTATTTACTTTCTAACCTCTGCAAAGGTAATTGAGCTCTCGTTCTCGTATCTCCGAAAGATCAGTAGCCGCCTGGGGCTGGCGGAAGTCCCCGCGGGTAGTGGGGTCGGAGAATCTTTCTGACTGGGATGGATGCTTTCACTCAATGGGCAAGGAGCTTCATGTCACCTCCACGCTGATTCAGAAGGTGTTCGGTCTACCGAACCCGCCAGCCATATCTATTCCTCGATTCTTTTGATTGAAGGTACAAGCGAGATAGGAAGGACAGGGCCAGGCCGGGAACAGCACCGCAGCGGGAACTCCCCCGAAGGAAATGTGGGTTCGTTCCTGAACCAAGGAGGCATTCGTCAGCGTAGGAAGGCCGACTACGCTCTGTTTGTCAAGAAAAGGTAAGGAACAAAGGTCGTTTCATCGATTCTTCAACATTATCAATAAATAGATCGACCCATAGGATAAAGGGGATAGAAGAGACACAGGAATGGAATCTTGGATTCAACTAATTTCTGACAATGAATGGCTGTCCGCTGCCGAATGATTGATCGTGTTGCCATAAGCATCGAAATCAATGGAATAGTCTTTTGGAGGGGTAGGAAAGGTAATCTGCTGAGATGGGGATCACTTCAGGCTTTTCACGAAAGTACGAGATGCGCCCGAACTCGAGAACCTTCGCTGAGCGCAGCAAGGCCTCGTTGGTCATTCCTTGGTCGTAACTTCAGTGTGACTCGTGAGGGGGTTATAAGAAACGCGAAATCAGATTCTATATAGTGATCATTCTAGCGCTTCCCTCTGAAAAAAAAAAAAGAAAAAGAGAGCAGGGTTTTTTCCTTCAACAATCATACCTCGGTCACTTCCCCCCTCGAGAGCTAACAACAGCGGATAAGAGAACTGCTTCTGAAATCAGACTTGTTCGCAGCTAATAGTTCTGTCCTACTTTGATTTTTTATGATTGATCCGAATATCGTTCACTCTGTGAGATAATGGATCTAACGTTAGGGTTTAGTGACTCCATCTCTCTTGCCGGCTTAGCCGAACTACTTGAACCCGAGTCATTTGCTTCCTTAAGCCATGTCCATACTAAAAGAGCTAAATCGGATGGTGACTAGATTCATTCCGTAGCACGGGATTCTGTAACAGCAAAAAAAAGAAGACCCCTACTACCGGATCAACAGGAACATTTTTTTCTGAGAAAGAAAGATTTTCTCTCCCTAAAGTATCATCTTCTAAAGTCTATTGTTTCTGATCGTGACATCCAATTTATGAGTCACTTCTGGAGAACTTTATGGAGGAAGCTGGGAACCCAATTGAAGTACTTTACAACCTGTCATTCACAAACTGATGGTCAAACAGAGGTGACCAACCGCACTTTAGGCAATCTGTTGCGTTGTCTTGCTGGAGAAAATGTTGCTACTTGGGATCGAACACTGCCACAACCAGAATTTGCTTACAACAGCACCGTTACAGGGAAAGTACCATTTGAGCTAGCCTATGGGGGAGTTTCCAATCATATTTTGGACTTGGTTCCTTTACCAACTACAATGCCGGTTAGTGATGATGCTGAAGCAACCATTGATCGTATTCGTCAATTGCATGAAGAGGTAAGAAAGACTATTAAAGCAAGCAAAGCCGTCCAGCCGTACGTTTTCCCTTTCATTTCGAATTCATTCTTGAATTCAAAAAACCCTAAGTAGGAATTGAACCTACGACCAGTCAGTTAAGCGACGACCGTTCTACCGCTGAGCTATTAGGGTGTGGCTTAAGGCATTGGCTTGCTAATCAACGATAAATCTTCTAGTACCACGGGCTGAACCCCGCGGGAACTAAATATAACCATGGAGATTTTGGTATCAGACGAAACAAAAAACACTGAATTGATAAAATCAGTCCGAAACTACCGAATGGGTAACAAACTTAGGGACTACCAAACGAACTAAACAATGAATACTATTCCTTTTCGACAACTTGAATTAAACCATCTCTACTAATAAAGATTAAACCTCCATAACAAGGCGAAGGGGCGTTCCCCGGTACAATAGAAACTATTTCTCCAGCCAGATCCAACTCAAACAAGCAACTAACAATATCTTCTTCGAAAGACACGTTCTCGCTTTCGAGACTCATCAATGGAAAAGACACGAAACCTTCATGAATGTAGCGAGAATAAGAAAGACCGGGGTATGCGGTTAGAAATTCCCGGTCGAAATCGGCTAACATAAAATTGAGTAAGACCATTGTGATAAGCCCAGCGGGTGGTATCCCAGCCCCAGTAGACCAATCCTTTCCTTTTTTATCCAAAATAGGTATTGCTAAAAACGATGAAACCAAGTCAAAAACGTACCTATCCCTCACCAAGGATTCCAGCTTTCGCAAAAGACTGGTACGGGACATTTTTTTTAAGGAGTCAGGCAGATCCAATTTGAAAAGCTTGATTCCCCTGCCCCCTCCAACTAATCGGCCATAGAACACCCGGCGATCCGCTCGAAACCCAAACGACTGCTCTAGAAAGACAGAAGAATGCGCAAAATGAACGCTTAACATACGCGCGAGAGCGATTAAAACGAGATCGTCCCGGGCGAACAGCAAAATCCAAATCCGGTAAGTCGGGCAGACAAAAGCTGTGAGAAAAAACCTCTTGGGGGTGGTCTTTTGGAAAAACCTCAAGCTTTAGCGGTGACAAAGCAAACACCTCTTCTAACAAATGCTTTTGGATTGATTTTACCCTTCCCGGTCTCAACGAAGGAAAAAAAAAAGAAAACAATTCTATATATACAAAAGCTATTTCTATATAAAAGAAAGTTGTTGTTTCGAACATAAAGAGGAAGCTTTCATACCCTGATTTCGTCTTTGACTTGTTTTTTTTCTTTTCAAACTTTAGGACGGTAGTCAAGTCAAGCCAAGCTAAAAGTAGTGAAAGTGTTGACACCATAAACTGTTTTTATTAAGAGTCAATGAGGATTGTGCCACGTGTTGTCCCAGGTGTACGGGTTAAAGGGATGCGACGTCGTTCTGGCTACAATTCCACGATGTATGAAATTCCTTCATCGTCTCAAGTAGGGGATTAGGACCTCGAAGCCACTGGAAATACCCAGAGGTCTGTCTTCGAATCAGGAAGTACCAGCAGATAATGAAGTAGGTCTGGTCACTCGAGCAGAATTGTTGGCCATGTTAGATAGAAATCACCAGGCCGTAAATGAGTACTTCGATAAACAGATTCAAGAAATGACGACCGATAGATATAAACGAGAAACTGAACGAATATAGGAGTCATGGAGGCGTGACTGTGAAACCATACTTTGGTACAGTTAACAAGGTTGGTACCTATGTTAGCGAAAGGACACATCGAGAGGCTGATAGAGTTATCTTAGATATAAACCAGTCCTTGTCAGCTACAGTGGCACCGATGGCCAAACAAGTGGCCAGAGAAGTCATAGTCACCCAGGAGCCCATAGTTTCTAAGCACAATGAGACTAACCAAGCCTTGGTTGGCGAGATCCAAAGAGTAGCCTCGAATGCAGGCCAGAGATCTGACTTAGAAAGGAATCGAATGACCCTTAGCACTAGGGCACCCCCACAGGACCCTAGGTACCTCTAGCTAATAAATTCCCAAGCCTTAGGGAGAACCCTTTATTCGAAGTCCCTAACCAGAGGGGTAACCCTTTGTTTGAACAAGGGGGGCAGGGTGTCCCATTAGGATATCCAACACAAGTACAGAATAGTGGTTCTCCTCAAACGAATAACTTGAGTCTACCTTCGCCAGAGTAACCCAGTGATTGGACAGAATGCCCAAGTCCCTAAAAATCCTAAAATAGATGCTTCGAATGGCCAAGTGACAGGCCAAACAAGTCAGGCACAGCACCTAAACGCTTTTAGTAGCGTGGGGAGAGCGGCCGAGCATCAGTTGAAGCAATTGACTAAGTCGCATATATAGATCACGATCGAGCAACTAAACGTGATCGTGGTCAAGCTCGTTCGGCTGAGATCTTTCCTCAATAGGAAAAGGTCGGTCTTGACTTGATGCCGTCCCCAATTCCTATTCTTTTTCAGGAAGTGGACTAAACTCATCTTGACGTAATTCTCCTCCCCGGTTAGTTCTATAGGAGTCAGAGCGTAGAAGAATCAACTAAGTCAACAGATTGCGAAGACTAGGCATCCTTCTGATCTTCCTATTCGGGTCTAGCCTCAAAGCTTCCTTTCTCTTTTCCCGTTACACGGACACCTCTTTCATTCCTTTGTGTATCGATCAAAGAGTATATGCTTCACACACCTCATTTAGAAAGAGTTAACGAACAGAACAGTTCATGGGAGACAGAACAGAAAAGAGAAAGGCTTCCTAGTTCTGTGATAAATGACGGAACGGACAGACAGACATCAAAGGAGCTGTGCCAAGTCCGGAAGCACGGCACAAGATAGTGAACAAGTCCTAGGCTTTTGACATCTCAGCCCACTGATCAGAATGGAGCTGGTTCATCTGATTTGTTGAAAGGAAGATTTCCATTTTTCTACGTATTTGATTCAAGTAGGAATTAAATAACAATGACCTCTCGGCTACCGTACCGATCGGGATTGAGCTTCCTCAGATGGAGCTGAAGAGAGAAATTCCAGTCAGGGAAAAATTTTTGATCGATCCCGTGCAGAAGAATAAAGAAAAGAACCAACGAGACCCGTGCTGAAAAGGCATAACGGAAACCAGTCCCGCGATCTTTCTCTTTCAAGTTAGCAGATCGGCTCTCCTCAGTGAATTGTAGCCAAATCGATTCTATCTTTGTAGAGCCACTTTTTTTGTATTTGAGATGGACCAGAAAGGTGCCTGCGGGCCTCACACAAGTCTATCCTCGATCAGCTACCTCTTAGCAACGAGATGTGTGATTGGCTTGGCTATGGTTCTGCCTTTCCTTTAATTAGGTTAGAATTGAGACCCTCGGGGTCCTTCCCTTACTTGAGAACAGCAGGGGCGGTCTTTACAATTCTTTCATAACATCTGTTATAAATCAGTCTAAGTTTTATATGGTATGGGATAATAAACAAAATCTTTTTGTCCTTTCTAGGACCTTCATCTAATCATTTCGAATCTTTGATTGAACTGTCCAAATCCGCCACTCACTCCTTGGTTGGTCTTCCATTCTCTTCCCCGAGTTCTATTAATTAGGAATCGTCCTTGATTATCTTTAAGGCTATTCCTTCCCCTCCACATTGCAGAGACGAGTTGGCTAGACTCTTCCGAAATTTCGTATAGAAAGAAAAAGAGATTTGTCTTGCTTCTTCACAGGATAGAAAAATGAAAGTGAAAAGGCAAGATCTTAGGAAAAGTCTTTCGACAGAGAAAGTATGATCTGTTCATTAATAGTATCTTCTTTGTCTGAAAATAGGTTTGCTTTGCTTCACCTATGATAATTTCTACCAATTATTCTTTTATTCATCAAAGCTCACCCTAATCTCCGTCGAGATGACTGCCTTAGCCCTGTCCTATCATCTATATAATGGGGTTCGCCATTTATTGACGGATTTTTCGAGATTTCTCTTTCTTAGAATTGAAAGAAAGCTCTTGAAAGATTGGATGCTTTCGTGGGTTGGCCCGGCCGGGCCGGACAAAGCTAGGTATAGATCGGTTGGCGCTGGATCTGCTAGATAGAGGTAGCGGTACAGATAGCTATGGATAGAATTACGTCAGCTTCGTCGGGTCCGTAGATATGCCCAGCAATTAAAATGAATACACTTTAATAATTTCTTCTTCTTTTTATGTTAATGAAACTTAACTAAAATTTCCTCCATCTTCTTTAATAAAGAATTAATCTGATAAACAATTGATAATAATTTTCCTCAATTTCAAATATTAAATTTAAAGCATTGGCATGAAGAGGCGTTTTAAGTTTTGACATTCAATTTGTCTTTTCCTTGGAGGACTATTGTAAATTATACGAAATAATGGTTGTACTCTTTCACTTTTAAAAAAGGATAACTTACAATTTATATGTTATCTTTTAATAAACTAAACTCCTTGTTACTTGTATATATTATATAAGATATCTCTACTTCTTTATTAATTTCCAAAATGAAATCTAAATAAATTTAATACCTTAGAATATAGTCAAGCTTCATCTTCTTTTTTCTGATTGTTGATACTAAACTTGAGCTTCTATAAGATGACGTTAAAATGACTGTAAGTCAATGTCATAGGCTTGTGGATTAGGCAGAACTTAATGCTATCAATTGAAAAATCATGCTTTCATTGTCATAAGAATTCATTGTCATGAGAAATTGATATGTATTTCTTCAGTGAATTGTATGTCATTAAAGTATGATGAAGCTTAACATTCAACTTACCATGCATACAGTTTAATCATAAGTTAATATATCTTGTTACTTTAATCATATGTGACAGAACTAATTTGCTTTTACAACTTGTAAAGCCCTACTAGCAAGTGTGTGGTTTATTTATTAGCTACAAGTTTCACTTTTGTAAACATGAATGTATCTTCAATGCTCACAAATATTTGTCCAATTAATAAACACAAACATATGCTCTCATTCTCAAGAAACCAAGTCCTACCTTAGCTATATATATATATAGATATATATAAATGTTCATCTAGGGAGATATTCATACAAAATGAGTTATATTACATATGATGGACCTGCGTATTATGAAATTGTGTATGCTTTTTGACTTATTGATGAATTTTTGTTAGATAAAATTGGATTGTTTTGGATGAAATTGAATTGTGTATGATTTTGATATATGTCTTCATTTATTGTTACAGATTAATGGAAAGAAGTTTAAGGTACTCCTAATCAATCTGTTTCAAGAAGATACAATGATCCAGCTTGGGCTCATGCTACATTGGTCCCGGGTATGAAGAACCATACAATTTGCTTATTTTGTAACAAACATTTAAAAGATGGAGGAACCACCTGATTGAAGAAGCATTTAGCTGGGGTTAAAAAAGATGTAGAACCTTGTAAAAAAGTAAGTCATGATGTGAAGTGACAAATGAAAACATTGCTTGAAGAATATCAACATAAGAAATGTAACACCCACATACCCCTTGGGAGGATACGTAGATGCTACACAAAACAGAACCAAATTAATCCAAAACATACTAAACAATCCCTTACATGCATTCCCAAAAACTCAAGCAAACATACATTGTATATCTTTAGATATTATTGTAAACAAAACATAGCAAACATACTGTACTATTCCAAATACATGCCATAAGTTCCAAATCCATCTTGTATTAAGGTTATTACAAACCACTAAACAAAACACAAAATACAACATGTCTTATTACATTAAAACACAACTTAAACTTAAACACAAATATACATCTTCCAAAACAAAACACATCCTTCTTTGACCACTGCGAATGTCTTTGTCCCAGTCTTTAAACCTTCTTATCAGAACCTACATGGAGGCAAAACTACCGTGCTAAGCATAAAACTTAGTAGGAAAATAAACAATATATAATTTAGCGACTGTTTCTAACAGTCATCTAGCACTCACATGCACTGAATCATATCAAATCATATACAACCTTTAATTATTCAAATTAAAGAACAATCCAACATTATTTGCATCAAAACAAAATATAACATATCAAAACAAGATATACTTGCTTCAGAACAAAACTTACAAGTATCCGAACATAATACTATAATATCAAAACAGAACTTTAAAGTATCATAACAGAACTTGATTATATCATAATAAAATTTAGTTGTATCAGAACTGAACTTAGCTTATATTAGAATTGAACATATATCATAACACAAAACAAGTTAGCTTGCTAATTTTTTTACAGAAGTGGGTAACAGGTCCAAAATAGAAGATACCCATGTTTGGTATCTAAAACAGAAGAGACTTAAGTCTCTAAAACGGAAGACACAGAAGTGTCTAAAATCAGAAGACATCGAAGTGTCTGGCATAGAAAACACTTAGTGTCTGGTTACAGGAGTAGTTGCAGACCCTTCTAAGATTGTCTATTTACACACGACTAAAACTTAACAGTTTTAAAATAATCCATTTCAGGTTTCATAATCACAAGCAAATAATGAAGTGTATAACATATGTCTTTATTTCATTTATCTCAAAATGAACATATTCACTCCCTTTTGATCAGACTCAATATGCCTTATAAACATAGGCATTTGCATTAATATATTAATGAAACATAAGGCATATGTCTCCTTTGCATGTATCACTTATGTCCTACGTTTAAGCTACCAATTGTCACACTTCCATTAAGCCATTTGTCACTTAATGAATGCTGCCAAATGCCATAATTCAATCAGGCCACTTGTCACTCAACCAATGTTGCCAAATATCAATGCATTAGCTATGCCAAATGTCACTAACTCATAGGCTTAGTCATTCTAATTTTTCATGTACCAACTTGACTTGCCACTTGACAATTGTCCTAGTCCAATTGTATATTTTAATACCGAAATTCTCTAATGGTATCAATTAATTCCAAATCATTAAGTATGATCCATTAAACCAAAATTTAAACATATACAACTTCCAATCATGTCACAATTTTAACACCTATCATAATTACCTTTATGAACATGTAACATTTCAACTATGGTACAGTTTGGGGCCTTACAAGAAAGATAGAAGGGAAGGTTAAATTTTGAAATTAGTAGTTGAAGTTCATTTGCTGGTTTTCTTGGTAATTGTGGAAATATTGAAGGTGGTAGTGGTAGTGATAGTGGTAGTGGTAGTGGTGATGACAATGTTCCATCCCAGGCCCAGAAAGAAGTGAATCTTATACCTGGACTTGATGTGAGGAAAAGAAGGCAAGTGAGTAGTTTTTTTGCACCACGAACAACTCCTGGATCCAAACCTTCAATTCGTAGTGCAATGCAATCAAGAGACGCGGCTCACAATGTGGATATGGTAGTGGCTAGATGGTGGTATGATACAAATTCACCATTCAATGCTTTTCGATCATATTATTATCAATCTATGGTGGATGCAATAGTCTCTTATGGTCTGGGATACAAAGCTTCTTCAATTGATGACTTAAGAGGTAAACTTTTGAGTTATTCAGTTACTGAAATTAAATTTTATTTGGCTGAAAGAAGAGTGAATTGGGCTACGTATGGGTTTCAATAATGTGTGATGGTTGGACAAATAGGAGACAAGAAACTATTATTAATTTTTTAGTTTATTCTGCAAATGAATCAATGTTTTTGAAGTCTATTAATGCATCTGGCCTTATTAGAAATACTAATACTTTATTTGAGATATTTGTTGAATTTATGAATGAAGTGGGATCAGAAAACATTGCCCAATTCATTATTGACAATGATTCAGCTTATAAGGCAACAGGAAGAAGTTACAAGAATATGTATGTTTTTTTTTGGAATCCTTGTGCTGCACATTGCATTGACCTAATGCTGGAGAATATAACAGATCCTAGGTATTTTCCCATTATTGATGAAACCATGTAGAAAGCTAAAAAGGTGACCAAGTTCATCTATAATCGTGCATGGGTATTGAATTTAATGAGAAAGGAATTTACCAATGGTAGGAATTTGTGTTGTCCTAGAATGACAAGATTTACAACGAATTTCTTATCACTTCAGTCTTTTGTTTCAATGAAGAAAGAGTTAAGACAAATAATTTCAAGTGATAAGTGGATTGAATCTCAGCATGCTAGGTTTAATGCTGAATTTGAGATTTCCAGCATTATACTGGAGGATAAAGAATTTTGGTCCCAATGTTAATTTGTTATTCGAGTTTGTGAGTTTTTGGTGAGGGTACTTCGATTGGCTGATAGTGAAGAAAAGCCAATAATGAGTTATTTTTTGGATGCCTTAGAAAGGCGAAGGAAGCAATCAAGGCCAATGTGAAACATAGGTCTTCTTTATACCGTATCTGGCAATCATCAATGAGAGATGAGAAAGATAACTTTCTTCTTTGTTGTTTATAGCTGGGGCGTTTTTGAATCCTAGTGTATATTTTAGACCGGATTTTACAAAGAAAGTTGAAGTTAGTAGAGGAATGTTATTCACTATTACAACAATTGTTGGCCAAGAAATGATGCAAGATCTCTTAGGCTCACAAATTGAGTTTTATAAGTAATCTTCAGGAGAGTTTGGTTTGTCGATTGCTATTCGACAAAGAGCAAAACTTTCTCCAGGTATTAATTGTTTCCTTTTTCTTATTTTTTGAAATTAATTATCACTTTATTTTGTTTGTAACGTTATTTTTTTTATCTTACAACTTACAGTTTCTTGGTGAGATCAATTCAAAACTGGTGTTCCGGAATTACAAAAGTTTGCATTTCAAATTTAAAGTTAATGTGCGAGTATAACAAGCTGTGAACAGAACTAGTGTACATTTGAATTCAGTCATTCCAAGAAAAGGAATAGATTGGAGCACAAGAGATTCAATGACTTAGTATTCGTTCATTACAATTTAAAGCTTTGAGAAATGTATGTTATTATCATTATTAATTTTGATGTATTTTCTTATAATTTTCTAATAATTAAATTTTATTGTTTATTAGGACTCTTAATAGCACAAGTAGTTCAACAGATCCAATTTCTATTGATAATATGTCGGATTGGGTTTTTGGGGAACCAGATTTGATAGATGTGAATTCCTTGGAAGGTAATCTTGGTTGGAAAAGCATCGACATGCCATTTAGTGCATTGAATTTGAATGATGATGATCATGAGGCTTCTCCCAATAATGAGGATTTTGTACCAAATAATAACTGAGGTCAGTATTGTTATAGCAGGTATCGTCCCATAGACGATTAAATGAAGTTCCAAGTTTTTGTTTTTTTCTTCTTTAAATTTTACTTATATTTGATGTATATGTTAAGTTCTATATATGCAATATAATTGTAAATATTTTTGTTACAAGTTTCACTTTTACTTGGTTGGTTCCTTATCACGAACTTTTGTTGAAAATTGTAATAGTTTGAGAGTTTAGGATATTTATTATTCTTTTTATTAGATGTTTTGATGTAATTATTATTTATCATATGATGAAATTGTAATATTTAAATACTATGTATTGTTCTTATTTTTATATTTGTATGATGATAATTGTCTTTTTTATTTAATTATAGTTATTATTTATATGTGAAATATTTGAAAATTATTGTTACTTTATATTAATTGTGGATATTATTTATTATTATAATTATTAAAAACATGGTTGATGTAAACTTATAAACTATACAGTACAATTGTACAACATGATAGTGGACTATTTTGCAATTTCTAAAAAAATTTAAGGACTATTTCATAAATTTTAAAAATTACCCGAAACGTTACCCAATATCGGTACAGTACCGTACCAGAATCCAATTCGATACTAAGTCCAATACAGTATTCACAACATTGATAAGATATAATATTCTATTATATTTTATTATAAACTCTCCTCTTAAATAATTAAATAATATTACATTTTATTTTATTTGTTTAATAACCAACCAACCAACCAAACATAATAACCTCCATCTCGTTCTCGGATAATAGTATGACTCGGAGACTTGTCGGTTTCATACTCTTGACTCTTCTTACAAGGGGGTTGAAATCTTCTGTCCTACTTACCCAAGCCCTATTCTGTGTCATTCATCCACAACCACAGATTTTAGTGGGATCCAAAAAAAACTGTGGTTGTGGATGAATGGCACAGAGTTGGGCTTGGATAAGTGGGACAGAAGATTTGATCCCCTTACAAGGACGTCAAATCTAGACCTTCTGGGCAAAGATGAAATTAATGGGATAGATGGACCTTAATTGCTCTGTTTTTTCAAGACGCAAAATTTGGGCTCCCACCATATCGAGCCTAACTTACACCAACTTGGAAACAAATCTTGAATCGCTTCCTTTGTTTGGATACTTAATTGCACGAAGGAAAGTAAAGGAAATATTGAGGAGAAAAGAATAGAAGAGAATTGTGATTTCCTTTTCCTTGTTTGTTTTCCTAATTTATTAAAGGAGGAAATTGAAACTTATATTAGATAGAACTTTTTTTTGAGACCTTTATGCCCTTGATTATTAATTTGTTAGGAGTTTGTTAGTTGATCAAAACATGGATATAATGGTAATTTCCAAAAGATAAGGTTATCTTTTCTCCATTTCTCCTCCTTTCCCACCAATTTGGTGGGAAATGTATTTGGAGCAAATTTCACTTTCATTCTCCTACATTCTCTTACTTTCCCTTACCTTAATTTTGTCCAAACAATGGAAAGCAAGAGAATTGCATTTCTCTTCCTTTCCTTTCCTTTGCTTTCCTTCTATCCAAACAAAAAGGCACACGTTCGCTTACCAAATCCAATAGAGTTGGCAAGTTTGAGCACATAGTATACAGATCATCCAGTTTTGGTAGCTGTTTTCCAGGTTTCAGATGACCAGGCTTTATATGTGCAAGAGTATGGATTTTTTTCATGTTAATCCATTTGATTGGTATTTCAGCTTCAAATTCTGCCCTAGGTGAACACTAAAACTAGAATGCGTCTAAAGCTAACCTCTAACATGGTAAAAATATTTCCTTAAACTTTGGTAGTACGAAATTATCAGGATGCACAAATCACTAATATATAAATGGAAACACAGCACGTCGATTACGAGGGTAGTTCTTCAACCTTTGCAGATACCACCTATGTGTTTCTGCTGCTGCAAATGTAAGATTAGCCACCTGCAACAACAATTAGAAAGGGATTTTTGTGAAAACATCTATAGAATTAAGTTAGGGGAATCATTCCAACACTTAAATAAGGCCAAGGTAGCTATTGGTGTTGGCATTACCACAAAAACAAAAAGCAACCACACAATGAAGTTGGTGCCTCCACTTGCAACCAACAAACCAACATAAATTACCTGAAAGAAGCATTACAAGAAATGAGAATGTCAAGTAATGATGCTGATATACTTGCAGAACAAAAATATTGCCCCCGTCATCAATTCAAAAAATGCAGCTTTGCGAGAGAGGAACAGAGAAAGTTGAGATACCATCTCAGCCAAATAGTGCGGACTTGAAACTATTTCAAACCAATCACCATAAGGAATCATATACTTGTCAGTTTGCTCTCCATGTTTCCTCAAAGAGCCCTGAACAAAAGCCAACAAACAGACAATAATTTTGTTATGAAATAGAGACATGCACAAACAGAAAATACAAAATAAAATCTGCTAAGCGAATGGAAACTAAAAAGTTGAAGGAACAGTTTTAAAAGGTAAATGGAAAACAAGTCTGGGATTGAAATCAGTAACCACAAGTCATTGCAACTGAACCCCAAAAATTGACTGATTCACCAACTTCGTGTGTGTGTGAGCGCGCATGCACAAGCGTGCGTATGTGCATGTTTTTTTTTTTTGTGTGTGTGTGTGTGTGAGCACGCATGCACGAGCGTGCGTTTGTGCATGTTTTTGTGTGTGTGTGTGTGTGTGTGTGTGTGTGTGTGTGTGTGTGTGTGTTTGTGTGTGTGTGTGTGTGTGAGCACGCATGCACGAGCGTGCGTTTGTGCTTGTTTTTGTGTGTGTGTGTGTGTGTGTGTGTGTGTGTGTGTGTGTGTGTGTGTGTTTGTGTGTGTTTTTGTTTGTGTGTGTGTGTGTGTTTGTGTGTGAGTGAGAGAGAGAGAGAATGTTTCTACCAAAATTGAATGACATCGACATTGATGCAGCCAACCCCAAGCAAATATAGCAGCACCAACCCACTGAAACCACCCAAGCTTTATCATGGGTTTTATATGTGTCCACCAACAGAATTCAATTAATGACTTCTCTTGACTTCTAACATTTAACTTAATTGCCTCCTCAGCTGCAAAGTTGAGAGCCTCCAACACACAACAGTGACAGAGTGACAAAGGAGCTGCTGTATAGAAGCTGCCCCATGAAAGTACAAATACAAAATTCAGCTCAATGAAACTTTGATGTCCGGAAGAGTTTAACAAACAAATCCCTTTGCTAATTGACGAAAGAATAGGAGCAGCAAAAAGCAACCAGGAAGTGATAACATAATCGAGATAAGATATCATCAAAAACTCACAAAAGGCCTGTGAGGTAGCCAAAAATATGCATCCGAGCTGAAGAGCTGTACTTAAAGACATAAGCTGTCTCATAAAGGCGCCTCAAGACATGTATTTCCATCAACAAAAGCACAAGCACAGATATCCAAATCATGTATCTCTGTTCAGTATTGAGCAAATGAGAAGCATCAGTAGCAGTGCCGAAGTAATCCAACGAATCCAGCGGAGCCATTTTTGATGCGTAGCGCCAAGTTATGACCAGCAAAAAGGTCGTCCACATCACACCCAACACGTAGAAGTGCAAAAACAATCTTTGCGGGACCGTGAACGTCTACACTGGCAAATAAACAATAAACGCATACATACATCTCCATAATCAGCTCTAAAACTTAAATTCCCAATCATATAATAAGTTCAAACCCGGTATCAATACCACAAACAAGCCAGGTGACTAGATAACGGTCTAAAAGCTACCCAAAATAGAATACGTATATTCAAATCCCAAAGCATAATCTAGCATTTCAGAAGTCGTTTGAAGATCTACCTTGGTTGAAGTTTGCATAATCTTGCCTCTCTTAGCAAATCCCAGTAAAAGGTTATGAAAATAACTTAGTTGAGAAGAAGGGAGAGAAGCCACTAGTATAGGTGCAATTCCGGCGATCCACGCCATCCCCAGAAGCCAATCAAGCCTTATCTCCATTAAATTTATGTCAAATTCAGACTCCTAACAACCCCTGAAACGTCAAACCCAACTCTTATCAGAGTTGTTGCTTGTGTTGTCAACAAGCAGTAGACAGACATCAAAAACTTGGACGCCTCGAAATCAAGCCATTGTGGACGTGATTTCTGGTGAGAATATAAGTCTATTCAAGAGCCCAATGCTCAGCCCATGGAGTTTGGTTCGCCAACATAAGTTTCAAGCACACCTTGGGCTTTCATGATTTTGATTCAACCATCTAACTCGGCTATTCCCGAAAAATGAAAAGCAACATATAACTTGAGAAACAAAAGCTTTGACCGAATAATGCAACGCTTGAATTCATAGACAGAGTTAGTTGGGTCTAGTGGTGTATTGGACTCTTAAGATTTATAAAAATTAAATATTTTTATCTTTAATATATATATATATATACACACACACAAGAATAGAGTTATTTGGAATTTAGTAGTGTACTGAGCCCCTTCAAGATTTAAAAACCTAAATATTTGAACTCTTCTATCTTAAATTTCTGGCTCTGTCACTGATTGAACTTGAAGGAACATTTCTTAAAGTTTTATTTATTTGTCTGTCCCGAGATGGCTCGAGTCGCATTGGTAAGCTCTAACATTTCATATTAGAAATCCTATAAGATTTCATATTAAGGTCTTAGGTTCAAATCCTATAACATTTCATATTACAAATCCTATAAGATTTCATCTTATGGTCTTAGGTTCAAATCCTATAAGATTTCATATTAGAAATGCAGGTTTATTTTGTACATTACTTAAGTTGAATTTGAATTGAATGTATAAAGTTGCTTAATGAAATTATTTAAAATATTTAATTAACAAAATATTGTGTGATTTTAATAATACGTATACAAATAATAATTCTCTTATTATAAATTATTTATTAATTTAAAAAATATTAAGAGTTTAATGAAATTAATTCTGCTTAATTAATATCCATTTGAATAATGAGATGGATGATTTCAACACAGATTATTGTAAATTTCACAAATAGATATATAAAAGGCCAGGGTATCTAATTATGGCATATAAAGTTAATTTTACTAACTACCATTTTGAGCGAGTGGACAAAAGTTTGAAAGCTAGCTTAAGGTTTAATACACTGTGATTAGCTTTTGGGTGATAAGAGGGTCAATCTCACATGATTAATTCTCCTACTTTCATCATTGTGTAAAACTCAAATTCTCGAGGAGCACAAGTGGATGGGGTGGTTGTTTGCAAAGCGCAAAAGCTGACCCTTATCATAAATTTCCAATTGATTATGCTTACTAAGGATTTTGTAATAATAGTCTCCTATTTTCAACTTTATGATAATGTCGATATACATATATGGAGGCATCGAGCCACACGTTTGTTTGCCTGAAAGAGGGTAGGGGGCTATAAGAAATGCATTGGTTGGAAATAATTACAAGGGGTATGTGGACACCTTCTTAGGGAAGTAATTATTCTATTGCGGGTTTCAATGAGCTAGCTTTTTGGTGAGTGATTTTGTTTCTTGTGGGATCGGGAATGAGACAACTCTATGTAGTGGAGGAAGAGGAATCATCTTATTCTTATAGCGCAGCTTGACAAAATGGCATGGTTATCATTGGTAATCGGGTAATCATCTTTTTTAACTTGATCATATATTTCTTGTGTATGTTTTTAGACTCCATCGTTTTGTATTCACTACATACAAGGACTAGAATTATATTGTAGGGAAACAAAACTCCAACTTGTTCCATGATGAAGTCATATCGTCATTTCTTTATAATTTTCTAAGAATTAATATTATGCTTCATTTGATGCTTCTTGTGAGAAACCATACTTGGGACACAATTTTGTTTTAGTTTTTTTGGCTTACGATAACCAATATCCTGAGTAAAACCAATATCATTATAATCTGCTAGCTGCAGTATCCATATATAGCACTCCATGTTCATTCATCTCTTGAAATTTCTCCAGAATTTCCAGCTATTCTGCACAGAACCTGTAATTTGAGTCCACCAAATGAAGAGCGTCTGAAATCGGGACACTACTGACATAAGCGCAGATCTTGTGCGTTGGTGTCAATCATGATGAACTTACTCAGAAAGTTCATTCCTTGACTTGAAAGCTCTTAGAGGGGGAAAAAAAAAAGAAAGAGGAAAAAGGCTAATGCAATAAGAATTATACCTTTTTGACAAAACCTAATGCCTGAACCAAGTATGAGTATACATACATCTAGACCCAGAAAGAGACATCTATGTTTGTGGAACACAAACAAAGAGAGATCTAACTAGTCAATTCGAACTTGTTATTATTGATGTGTAATGGACCCCTCTTCACGCTGAATCCTTCCGAAAGATCTGATCAAAAGCACGAGGGCAGGGTCGGAGACAACCCATCTCCGAATCTCACCATTCATCATCGATATTGATCTATAGGCCATTTTTGCAGGACCCTTTCAGCTTATCATCTGTGCCCATTAATGTATCTCCCCTTCTCAATCTGTCTCTCAACCAGTGGACCATATATCTTGTTCCCATATACATTCATGCCTGCCTAGGGAATTCCTTTCCAAACTGAACTACTTTAACCATCAATATCATATATGCTTGTAACCTGCGTTCTTATCATGGGAGATTCTTTAGGCCACGAGCCAATGAGGATTTAACACATAATAAAACATATAAGCATGCTCTTGACTGAAATTGCTAGGATGACAAGAGCAGGGTTAACCCTTTTGAGGTCAATATGTGTCTTCCATGTTAGTGTTTGTTAATGGCTTAGACATCATTTTAACCTATGCCTTCCGTTCTTTGGCTATTGTTATTTTTCTTCCACTCCCAGCCCCCAAGAACATCATAGTTATGCCCACAAGCACTTTGTTTTAACTAGATCTTTTTTCTGGAATGACTAACAGATAAATTTCTTTAGTTACATGTGCATATTTGAGAACTGTAGGTGCAAGTCTTCATCATATGCACTTGGCTTTTCAAATATATGAAATCATACAACAGAAATTAGCCAAAGGGAGATGTCCACCCTAAATCACATGATGATCAATCATCATCTCATAGAAATTGACACATTACTAGTAAAAATAACTTCTTTCGTTTTATTCCATCGATCAAGAGTACAAAAAGAAGTCTTTTCAAATTTGTCCAAATTGTTGTTTTCAATCATAGTCTCCTTATAGAATATATATTAGGGGTCTAGAAAGTGTTATTAAATAAGTCTCTTTTTCAATGCCAAATGTTAGAATTAATACCTACAAGGGTGCAATGATAGTTCATGTCCCTTTGAAAGAAGCTTGCGTTTCACACTTTAATATAAAGGGAGATAGACAGAGAGTACTGAGAGTTGCAACATCAATAGAAGTGGAAAGTGACAAGAGTGAAGTTGAAGAGTTTTGTTAGAACTATTGATTGGAAACCATATGTATACCTATTGTGGGGTTCACAGTAAAAAGACCTTAGTACATATTATCGACACTAAAACTAGAAAGTTTCGACTAGTTAAACCGCGGTTAATTTGGGTTACAAATATTATGGTTCTTCTGAATGTTGATGTTATTAATAGCATCAATTGAAACCTTTCCCTAGATGCAATTGAACTCATATTGACTATAGTTACTAAAAAAGACATAATCATAATATCACCACCCATTTTGATATTTAAACCTTTTCTTGTTTCAACGAAAAAGATGATAGTTTAGAACTTTGTTATATTAACATAATCTTCGGAAGTCAAATATTAACATATATTTAACCTTTGGTTTCTCCAAGAATCATGTATATTAATACTGTGTAATTATTTTACTGACTTGTTTCTTTAGTTGGAGTCATTTAGAGTGTATAAAAAGATGGATGTACATAACATTATAGACGCACAAAAATACAAAAAACATTTTGTCATTTCCTCTTTGTTCTCTATTACTACATGGTATTTAAAATCCTTTTGTAACAAAAGGAGTCAAAATAGTGGAGCCTTCTTCATTCTTTCTCACAGCATTCTACTTTCGTACTCTAAGTTTCTAAATCTGCTATGAGAACAATTTTTCATATATGCAACCTTCTCATAGGTATGCTTATCCACCTAATAAAGTTTGTCGTCATCTTCAGAAAGCCTCGTATGGCCTTAAACAAGCTCATCGAGCATGGTTTGCTTAATTCAGCTCCATCATAAATCGTCTTGAATTTATGTTTAGCTCTTATTGTAGCACCCCACTCCCGCAGGACCCGAACCCGACATCGTAGGTGATATCCGAGTCCGTGCCTCACGAGGGTGGCATGCTAGAGCACTCGAATACAGTCAAAA
>JANIPN010000219.1:15971940-15988793 GCA_027478595.1 Erythroxylum anguifugum
AGTACCGAAAATCGGGAAAACGGGACGAGACCCTAGACCTGGGGTATATAGTTGAGAAAAATACTCACGGGCTAAGTGGCTTAAACGGTCCCAACTTTAATCTTCTTTACTTGTTTAATCAAATAAGGTAAAGATTCAAATTGTTAATTTTTCTTTAAAGGCATTTGGAATGGTTTTCTTATCTCACCCAAATTTTGAATAGAATCGTATGCATAATTTAATACACCTAAAAAAATTTTAACTTGTTTTTTAGTTTGCAATTATCTGGTTTACCATCTATTTCCATCCAAAAAATTCCATTTTAGTTTTGATATATCTTAACTTTTCTTTTAGAAAGAGCAAGACTGTTTTTTTACATAAATCTGTAGATGTATAAACGTTCATTTCTCTTGGCATTTTTTAAACCAAATGACATTACTAAACGTTCATAATGACTTTTTGGAATAGAGAAAACAGTATATAAGAGAAGTGCTTTCTTTATTCATTTCTATTTGCCAAAGTCCACTTTTACAATGAAAGAGAAAAATTGTTTCTCTTATCAAGTTTATCTGGGTTTCTTTATGAGGTAAAAAATATTCATCAAATACTATATTATCGTTTAATATTTTATAATTGATTACCATCTTTGCTTTATTTCTAAGTATCTCAACATGGTTTCTTACCACGAAAGCAAAAAGTGTGTCCATGATTTTTAAATTTTCTAATTCCAGAAGTTTTCTAAATTTCTCTTGATCTTCTGTATTATCTCTTGGTTGTAACTCTAATAATTTTTTGTTTGTCTATAATTTCTAAATCTGCTTCTACTAACTATACTTTTATCCCAAAATTGTAAAGAATTATTAGAATTATTTTTCTTATTTTTTGCTTCACCATTCCTAATCCATCTTTGATAGTTTTCAATTTTTAGTATGCTTTCTATAAGATTTTCTATACAAAGATTAAGAATCGGTTTTTCTTTATAATCTAGAATTGCAATCATGGAATGGAAAAACAGGCAACCTAACTACTCCGATATCACGCGAATACTTGCGAAGAAGAAACATAGTTTGAACACTTTCTAAATATCTTCAACATATTTTGACCTTTTCTTTCCAAATTAGTTTCATTTTTTATATCAATGTTAATTAATTCACTTTTATGTTGTTAATATATTCTTACAGCTAGTGAACAATAAAAATAAAAAGTTTTAAGTCGTTTGCTAAAACAAGGTTTAAGGGACTAAGATGTATTTAGCAAAGTTCGAAGACATTAAAAAATATAATTTTTAATTGTTGATAAAATACAATAAATTAACATATTACTATTAATTAATAAAATATATTCAATATTATATATTGAATACAATTATAATTTTATATTTAATACTACATAAATATGATAAAATAATATTAACAAAATTAATCAAATTATATTAACTAACAAACAAAAAATTATTTGTTACTAGATACAATTAAACGTTGGAATATAAGAAAGATACATAAATAATACCAACATAGTTTCCCTAATTAAAACAACAAAAATTAAATTAATTGCTAATAATGTATAAGATCATCAATTATAAATAAAAAAGGAGATTAATCATCTCGTGTTAATATTATCATAAAATAATAATAATTCGATAAAGGACAATAATATATTATTAACTATCAACAAAATATAATAGAAAATATAATATTAATTATTAATAAAATATGACATTTAATATAAATAATAATATGCAAGCATAACAAATTAATATAACTCAAACAAATCGATTTATTTATAATATACAATTTATTAATATTACAAAATATATCATTATCATTTTAATATGAAAAATATTATGTATAATATATATATAAATATAAATCAAGTTACCCAAAATACCCCAATTAACCTTGCGAATTAGCTATACCCACATTTCCTATCCACATTAAGAAGATTAAGCAAATTAACAGAGACTAAACAAGATGAATACAACGCCCTTTATCCCAAGGCTCAGGAAATTTTTTCTAACCAAGCATGTAATCTCCACGCCTTCTACCCTACCCTTCATTTTAGTTAGTGTGCTGTGTTGGCAGGCTTCATATTGTTTAGCAACTACTTGAATGGATAATAAAATCACCGGCCGGTCCATTCTTGTCACGATTAACAATATTGAGTTTTTAATTTCGCCTGCGTAACAATAATCTTCCCTTTGAAACCGCACGAAGACCAAGACCATAATCAACAAACAAAGCCAGAAAAGGCAACGTTTCTCACACCAATTAAATAAAATTCTCACGAGACAACTCGAACTTAGATGATGTTATAAGGTCGACAACATGATATACCCAATACAGTACGTTGAACATAGATTAACTGATTGACTCAAGTAATGATGAATTTCGATCAACTGAACTATGAATGCAGAAGATTCGCTTTTTTTTATCCATACCTAACTATATGAAAAGATACCAAATGAAACGAAAACAAAACGGAAAACTTTGTAACACAAATTGCAAGCAATGGCAATGATTCTAAAATGAAGAGCATCATTACCAAAAAGGACAGGAGTAGGTCTCGGCAATTCAACTTACCTGCGGCTCAATTCTGCACCTAGAAGCTGAGACACATTATAAACACAATAATGGAAGAACGACAAATGCGACCTGAGACGAACTTTAAACGGATTGGAAAACCACATTTAGAGTTCTAAATGGAATGTCAGATCAAAATGAACATAAATCAAAGAGTAATTGATTTTCTGGAAACAACCAGCACAAACCTATCCAGGAATATGAAGGGAAGTGAGGGCAATTTCCACTTTGGACGGAGATACATGAGCAACAAATCAATATTCAAAGTCTGATAGCAGCAGAACCAAAAAGAATTTGGAACTATCTAATAATGCCGAAGTACCAACAAAGTAACATGGCAAGTGCCAAGGGTAGTAGGAAAGGCTAACACAGTCACCCTTATCAACCAATTTGGTTAGGACTCACTAAACAGGCACCTACTTCAATTCACCACTATGTTATTTATAAACTTCCCACATCAGCAATGGGTCAACCTCAAAAGCACATTATTATTAGATGTTTAGTTGAATAGTTATAGCTGGAATAACCTCTAAGTTGTCCACCTCCTCATCCTTTCAACGATGGAAGAGGGTTTCTATCCAGCGACAAAGAGGTTGTTGGTAAAATACACATTGTATAATTCGATGGAAAAGTATCTCCTTACTACAATGGCATTACCTTGCACATCTAACAATAGTACCATGATACCAAGAAAAGATTTACAAATCCAGAGCCAGGCCTTGGCCAAAATCTATCTTGACATAAAATTCTAGTTCTTTGAATAGCATACTAAATCATAATCAATCAACTACCAAATTTCCCAAGTAAAACAAGATCGTAAGATCACACAGACATACAAATAAGGTATCCTTAAACCACTAAATATGCCTGAAAGCTTTGAGCATATTAACCATTATGATTAAGAGGCATTTCATCCCCCAAATTTATCTCTTAACGGCATACCAATGTCACAAGGATATGAATCAAAAAGCACCAGCATGACAAACTAGCAGAATAAGATAAAAGTTTCCCTTAGAATTTGAATCCACTGCTGCAAAACACGGTAACTTCAATCGCAACCTTAATTAGACAATTTGCGAGGGAGGATATCAGCTCGATCTTGCATGAATAAAGTATAGGCCATCAGTGAGCACCAAATCGATCAAAAGTTATTGATGGACCCCATCACTTCACCTCATAAACGAGAATTAACTTGAAAATTTCAAAACCTTCACTTGATATGGGAGCAATATCTTTAGATAGATTGTTCTGGGGATTGGCTTTGAAAAAAGGTACAAAATACTGTGGCATGTTCAGCCCCAGCACATCCAACCGGGCAGGTCATCAAAGACAGGGGATCCTAAGATACACTTCATTAAACAAGAAATTCATATTGGCACAGAAAACATCAAATGGCCTCATGGCACCTGAGAAATCATTGATTTTCTTTACAAGTTTACAGCTCTTATGCTGCATACACCTAAAAGTATCATTCCTCAATGACAATCATCAAGATGATCTTCAAAAAGCTCCCACCATCACACTTTAAAATATTAACTTTCGGCAACTCCACTACTATTCCAAAGCCTCTCAGGATTTGACTCTTCCACAAAATGAAGGCACCACTATGTTGCATTCACCTTCGACATCAAGGATCATTAACATACGAACTTCTATTCCAAACATAGATTAGTAACATAAAGGGAATTGATGCCCATTCTTTATCATGATAATAATTGAAGATCCTCCAAGCAGTTCATTACCTAGATATAAAGGGCAAGTGTCTCCAAAACATAATAAGTATTATTTACTTAGTTGCAATCTAAACCCTTAACAGAGCTAGCCTAAACTCAGTAAATGAACTCTCGAGGTATCCACCAAAAGTCTCTAGACTAGAACATGTGCAAGAAGTAGATATGAAGACAAGAGCAACAAGATCAAAATGAAAAAAAGGGAAGTGAGCTGCAACTTTTTTTTTTTCAACAGCAAGCCATTTGCATATCATTGATGGAAGTGGATCCGTCTTGCTTTGCCACCTAGACACAATTAAAACTCAATGAAGCATGGGCTATCATATTCCTTTCAGAGCAGAAATTTAATATAAAAATACAACAGTGAGGATTACCAAAATTTTCAAGCTAATAGTAGTAGCCACCTCCATAAGTGCGATCATTCCCATAATATGGAGTGTAAGTACCATACTGCAACATAAACACACAAATATCACAAACTATCACACGCAAGGATTGAGACAAGCTAGGATTTGCATACTTACCTCAGAACCATAATAATCACGTGAGTACGGATCAGTGCTTGCCCCATAGGTATCTAAAGGGAAAACACAAATATGATGAATATTCAAAGCAATGAACAAAAAAAAAGGAAATAGTAAATTGGTAGCTATAGTCAATCCCAACCACGATAACGAGATCCATGAAATGAGATTGGAGGATCACCATAATCCATCCGAGGACGAAGTCTACTAGGTTCTGGGTAATCTGGTTCATGATCCTAAACGCCAGAGAAGTTTAAAGTCAAGAAATGACAATCAATGAGACAAGCTTAACCTATGAAAAGGAAGATGGCAAAGGGGGAGAGAGAGAGAGACAGAAAAATAACAACAAACAAAAAGTAGTCACAGGCCCCTGCAAAGACAAGCATGAAGACAGATAGAGAGATACGTACAGCCATGTAAAAGGGTCGTTTCATGCCACGTGAACCATCACCATAAAAATAAGGGTCATCAAGGGGCCTTCCACCAAAAGGTCTATCAAAGGTTTCTGGAGAAAATGGTTGTCTCCTAGGATGAACAAAATGCTCATGCCTTTTTGCAGGTGCATCATGCCAAGGTCTATTAAAGTTTGATCTTGATGGGCCCACAGCCTCATGATAGCCACCTCTTGATGGCCTCACAGCATCATGATAGCCACCTCTTGATGAACCTGCAGAATCATGATAGCCACCTCTCGGTGGGCCTCTTCGCCCTCCTAATGTAAAAGTTAGGAGGTGTCAGAATTATAGTTTTCAACAAATTTGGAGAAGTTTACACATGAACAATGAAATGAGAGTTTCTTTGGGGAGAGGCAGAGAGAGAACCTCTTCCGTCAAATTGCCTTCCTTGAGATGCAGCATAACGATCAACAAAGTCATATTCATGAGGACCCACTCTACTACTCTGGCCACGTCCACGATGATAGAAACCACGCCCACGCTGAAAATTTGGCCAATTAAAGTGACGCCCCCCGCGCCCAACAGCTCTTCCTATAGAACCCCCAGAAAAATGTAAATTAATGATCACAAACTATGTAAAGGAAAAGACTTTAGACCTATTCACTAAAGTTACCAAATCTTGAAAAACTTCCATTGCCAGCACGACCAATAAGGAAACCACCACGCATTCCACCTTTAACAGCCTGAGTTTTGGGCAAAGGATTTGACAGCCTAGCCTTCACTCTTATCTGGAAAGATATAATGAAACAAAACCATCAATTCACGCCACCTCTTCCATGAGTTTGGACACAAAAGACAAAAAGAATGTAAGATAAATACATTGTTATGTATGCAAGGGGTTCATTCAAATGCCTATACGAAGACGATTGATGTCTGACATTGCTATAAATAGAAGATATGCGGAAAAATTAAGATGCAGAAGAAAAGCAATAAAAAAGCTTTAGGAATTCACATCCAAGAGAGAAAGGGAAGTAGGAGTGCATGACGAGTCTTGTGTAAGGCTTTGCGACTAGATCATAGATCCCGATTAGAGAATAAATGGCTCAATGGCGAAAAGTTCATTCAGGAAGTATAATCAGAAAAACAGAATAAGAGGAAGAAATTAAAGTGAAAAAGGAAATACCAAATTGGATGAATCATTTAATATGAAACTTGCCTTGGAGTTTCCATCATCTAATTCTTTATTGTTTATTCCCTCAATACAAAAAACAGCAGATTCGTGGGTGGAGAAATCCACGAATCCAAAATCCTTCCTCTTCGCAGTTGACATATTCCGAGCAAGCACAACTCTTACTATTTCCCCAAAAGCTTGCAAGAGCTCCCTAACACGGTCTTCATCCCAATAAGGAGGAAGCCCGTCAAGAAATACTGTTTTCACCTGGGCCATAACTTCTGGATCAGGTTCACGTATAGGTTCAGCAAATGCTACTTTGGCCGTCCTCTCAGAATGGCCAAATACAACATCAGGCTTCTGAAGCCTCTTGTATGCAATCATGGCATCAGCATGGCATGAAAACTCAAGAAATGCAAAACCACGACTCCTCCCCTCATGTTGAACATCTGGGACGAGAGTGATACTCTCAACACCTTCAATTCCATAATCCTTCAACTTTTGTCTTATCTGCAAACCAAACATGCTATTAGAAAACAGTTAAAAGCTCCAGGAGGTAACATCCACTGTACTTATCAGCACTTGCCGCTTCTTTTGTCCATGTGTTACATATATTCCCCAAAAACAAAGTGTCATTATCTTCACTTGGTGCAGTCCCACAGCGCTTTCCATGGATCTGCAATATTCGACTTGTCAGGATGAAATTTATATGGATATGAAATGTTAATAGTAATGAGAATTATACCACCGGGTTTTTCATTTCCATCAAAGCACGCTTTGCATGCTCCTTGTTTGCAAACTTCACAAATGCATATCCCTTATTCTTATTGATAGAAAGATTCCTGTGCAGTCGGACTTCAACTACTTCACCAACATTCTGAAAAACCTTCCTCACATCTTCCTCTGTGGCCTCCCTATCCAAGCCACCAACAAATATCTCATATTCTTTCTTAATCTTGCGCTCCTTGACAATTGCTGTTAGTTCTTTTCTCTCTTCATCAAATGTTTCTGCTTCTGCTAGATCCTCCTCAGGATCTTCTTCCTCCAAGTCATCCTCACCATGATCTTCAAAATCCACTCTATCACCATACTCTTCATATACCTCATCAGCGCCAAAGTCATTTTGCTCATCCTGAGCATCTTCACCTTGTGGTTTGCCTTTCCTGCTTATATCTATGTCAACCATCTCTTTTTCAGGCTCTTCCTTCACTTCCTGTCCTTTGTCTACACTGTCAGGTTCATCATCATTGGAGCTTTTCGCAGTGACATTCTGAGATACAACAACTTCCGTCATAGGTTGCTCCTGTGCAGATTCTTCAAAAACTTCAACACTTGATGCCTTCTTTTCTGAATCAATATGTCCTTCCGTTGCAAATTTAGCAACATTTCCAGCCAGGGACCGCCCAATTTCCACATTGGTCGGTTCATCCTCTCTGAATTCTCCTACTTTTTCTTCAATCAGTTTTTCTTTCTGAGAATTTTCAGAATACCTTCTCTCCACTACTTCCTCCTTTTTCCTCTCCTCAACCCTGGACTTTACAACATCTTCTTCATTAGTTGGTGTCTGTGAAGAAACAACTTTCTGCGTTGCAGGAGTTCTATTAGCCGGAACTTTCCTAACCACCCGCACCACTTTCCTCACTACTCTTTTTCTAGGAGCAACTTTAGCATCCGGCGTGACCGAAGCAGAAGCACCTGGCGTTTGCGCTTCTTCAAGCGCTACACATAACGATGCGTGTCAAGAAGCACCATCGAATCAGTCAACTCAATAGATTAAAAACATAACTAAATTACATACATATATCTTCAAAGGTAGTTACATTCATTCCAAACTAAACATAACAAACACAAACAAAAGGCTCAAGGAAAATGTTGAAGCTAAAAGCCGTGAACCTACTATTACTAGGTCCACTAAATCTTTATGAAACGCGAAACAGGTAGTACTAGAACACTACCTGAAGCTTGCCCGGACTTAGAATCAGAACCGATACTCGACGGAGTGAGTTTGGTTACAGAGCCGTGCTTAGTGGCGGCGGAACTCGGAGTCCCCGATTCGGCTGGCAGATTTGAAGCTCCTTTCGCGGCAGGTTTCTTCGCTGGCGGCGTTCTTTTGGAAATAACGGCATTCTTCGGCTTCATAATAACAATTACTGAAAGTCGATGACTTTACCAATTATGGAAACCCTAGCTATGAACTGATGATAAGAGATAGAACAGAACAATTGTTTGTCAGTTTGGTTGTTCAATCGACGTAGATTTTTCAGAGGTCGGAGGTGAAGATAGAACTCGGATAAGGGCAAAACGTTATCTCTTCCACGGGACCAATCGACGGCATATTCTTCTCTTTCGGTGCGAAGTTATGCTAATCTAAGCCGCTGAGGATACGACACGACATGTCGCTTCAGGAAATAGTCGGTTCACCAATTTTGCACAAGACACGTGACCAAGTACCTGGCTGATGTTTTTTATGTAATTAATGTTATGAAAAATAAATACTCAATTCCAGTCTTTTAATTTTTTAAATTTCAATTAACATCTTAAATTTTATTATTAACAAATAAATAATAATTTTATTTACAATATATTTCAAAAACATTTTGTTTAACTAAAAGATAAAATAATATATTTATTTATTTAATGGAAACTTCATCAATTCATATTTATGTAAATGTTTTTCTTTCAAGATATCTCACAATCTAATATAAATAATGAAACCTTATGAAAAGAAAACACAAATCGAAGTTCCTAGCAGGCATGCTGCGGCCCAGTTTGAATACTGCTGGCCTGTTAAGCTTAACGCTTACAGGTTTCGGATCAAATCGACCCGTTGGATCCGACGTACATCCCGCAGCGGTCGACCCAAAGATTCCGTTAATCTAGTTAAGCCCAGGTGCGATAACAGTTCTGCGCTAACTTTGGTTGATTCTCCTGTTCTGTTCACTACCCTACGACAGAAAGATCGGAGCTTTACTGGGTTTTCCATCGGAGCTCGACATGGGTGCTTCGGAGTCAGCTCTCTCAAATTCACGGGTGACGCTCTAATTGCGCTTGTAAAATAGTTGAATATCTTCCCGTTAAATTATCTAGCGAGTCATGTGGTTAACAACTGCTTTTGAATTGGCGTTAAGAGACCTGCCGACCAAATTACTACTGTCTCCGAGCGAGCTGAAACTGTGGATCCCATTTTAGAGAGACTAAAATCGCTCCAGATCGTGAGTTTCTTGCCTTCAAATTTGAATAATTGCAGTTCTGCATATTTGACAAAATCGATCCTTTGATTCAATTTGGACTTGAAATTTAATTTGTAAATGATTTGATTGTAGACAAGACCTATATTGACGACGCCCCCTATGGAAGAGACCAGCTTGACTGACATTTTGGTTAGAAAGCCAACGTCTTCCTCAACTTCGGGTAAGACGACGACTTGAATAGTAGGCTTGAAAATTCACTTGGTTTCTGTACTATGCATACCGTTTATCGAATTTTTCTCCAAAGAAATCACTTATCTACTAATAATCGTCTGCCTTCACTCTAGAATTACAATGAAGATGAAATTAAGGAACTCCGGTACGATTGTTAGTATAAAAGACCTGAAACTAGAAGTTGAAAAATGATATTATAGGTGTTTCTCAACAAGGAAATATGATAGCAAGGAGCTCCCATAGCTTCTTCTTCCTTTTGATGGGCCAACTCGATCTGATCTTGCTCCTTGCTATCAAAATATCCCGTAGGAGTGGTTGCTGTCACATTAAACACGTTCAATTTTAAAGTTGGATGTTGCTGCTCCACTCCTCTTGATATTCACCATGTGCTCGAGGTCATCTTACATGACTTCTAAGTTTGATTTTCGGGCATATATCCGAAATGTGGACAAGAATTAATGAACATGCTTGCGGCTTCTTCATTAGGAGAGATTATCTACATGTACATATTATGTAGATATAGCAAAGATGTAACGGAGCATGGAATATGATTGAAGGGGCAAGCTGATCTCAGTATTTATGGTCATATTTAAGCCACTCATTTCATGAAATTGCGTCTAAACATTCTTCAAGCCCACTTGCATTTGCATCCCTGTTCATGATATCCAAGCTTTTCAATCCCTATTTGAAATAATTCACCTTTATGAATTAATTGAACTTTATCTTGTATACTATTCTTCTTTGTTTAATAGTCTGAATTTTTTATGTTTCCATCTTCTATTTTAAATGCTTGATATAGCTACCGTGAGTCCAAAGGTGCTTCTAGAGCTCTTCTCGATGTTCCGTGATTGGCAAGAGGGGAAGGTCACGGAGATCAGCCAGACGCAGGTTTGCTGTGTTATGCTTAATACTGTGGCTAAAGAAAAATTCAGTAAATTATGTCCTATCAGAGCACTATAAACGCATAAGACGGATCAAAGAAGGTATCCATTTAAATGTGGCTTTAGCTTCATTAGAATTAGGTTGAACTTGAATATCATAGAATAATGCATGAATAATCTCAGGTATGGTCGAAGTGGCATAGAAAGCACGCAAAAGATTAATTTGTTATGTTTGAACTTTCAAGCTTGAATTATGATTAACATTTGAGATAGTTGAAGTTAGCATCATCTACATTTAGAATTGCTAATCCTCTGATAGACGAAATGAATGTCCAACCTACAAAGAACTAAATTACAAGATTTGGTACAATTGTTTGATGAAATTGTCATGTTTACCTGAACTGCTGTAATTGGAAAGAGGCCACAAAGGAAACAATATTCTAAAGTTTCTATAAGAACCTTAAAAGTTGAATGCCTGGTCCGCAATCTACTTCTGTCCAGGAAAAGTGTTTACATTTTGAAAAAATAAAGTTAATTTGCTGAATGTTATTGCAGGAAGAGATAGAAAATAAAATAGAAGTTGCAGATGCCTTGGCAGTTAAACTTTTGAACCGCTATAATTTTTCAGCATCAGCAATGAAGACTACTTCACAACATCTATCTCAAGGTACTCAGACTGCTCATCAAAACAGCTAAATTAAAGTGAAATACTGACTTGGGATGGGGGACGAATGCCATTAATTTAAAGCTTGCCTGACCTAGACTCAGTATTTGCCTCGCCATCCTGTGAATCTCCCTTTTATACTCTTCTTTAAGTAGTTTTACTCTATCAAGATTTAGGCTTTAACTAGGTCTACTTGGGATACTATTCCTTTCAGTTCCCGCACTGAAGGTAGAGATTGGGGAGCTCAAAGGGAGGTTGACTGAGGTTATTAGTAATTGTGATGCTCTATGCAAGAGAATTGCAGCCGAGGGACCAGAACCTCTCCGGTCATCTGTTAAGCCATTTGCAATTGCCAATGCCAACTCTGAACTTAGCTGTAGTTCTTTGCAAAGAATTTTACCTTCCAAGGAAGACAAGGCTGAATGATGATTTTACTATGTTTTTTATGTTCTTGATAATTGATATAGTCATTAATCAACCAATCATCATCTTTGAGCTTGCTCCATTACCTTAAACAAGTGCTAGAGAGTGAGTTTTTTCTAAGCTATTAGGCTAAAACGTGAGACAATTTGGTTTGAAGTCACCCCATCTGCGAGTCCTTTCAGAAACATTGGTCCATGGTAAGCACTGCCATAAACAAACGGAAAGCCATTAAGTAAGTTGCTTTCCTGAAGCACAGAATTTGGCCGTCGGTGCCTTCTCAATGACAAGCACGTCATGCAATGCAATGCAACGCTACACACTACTTGGCTTCCCAGAGGCAACTACTTCCATGGAATTTTTCTAGGGAACAGTTGGCATCTCATCAATCGAGAGGCATGCGACAAGAAACGTGCTTGCATAAGTTGACAAGTAATTAAACAAAGAACACCAAGTAGCCTAGCGTTCCCCCTCAAACTATAAACTCATTTCGATGCTGCTGAAAAAGAAAATGAGAAATTTGGCTTAAAACTTTCCATCTTTTAAATCAAAGGCTATCGGTGGCTTCCATGCGACGAGCATCAACGAGCTCCCTCTCTTTTTCGCCAATTCTGTATCTTCATCAACCATCTTCTCCAACTGCTCAAACCCAAATAGAGGCTCCCAGCCAATAACCCTCCTCGCCTTACTAGAATCACCCTTCTATCCCTCTTCGATTGCAAACCCACTTGCCCAAATGCCACCTCCAAGAACTCGTCCACTGTGTGCAACTCCTCATCTGCCTTCTCCTGCTGCAACATCTACCACGTGACCTCCAAGTAGTCTCCTGCAAAACTCCAGTCCCTCGACGCCAGTAAATTCTGTTGGAGAATTTAGTCATTTCCTATAAAGTTGGACAATAATTTGATTCAAATAAAGATAATAAAATAACTCAATAAATGATCTAAGTCAATAGGTCAAAGTTCAGAAGAAAAATGAATCCTAATCAGTGTGGGTCAGGCTCATATCGGGCCTGTGATGGAAAAACCCAATATGAATGTTATATATAATGGTTAAAGTCTTCTACAGTAGCTCATATCATTCGAAAATATACGAATTTTCTAACCTGTTAAGAGCGCTTACATTTTGAGAAAACTATAGAAACACATTAGTCACGCGTCAGTGAGCGATTCCCGTGAAGGTCCCGGAAGATTGTAGCTCGTTTTGGCCACGGAAATTGCTTCGAAAGTTGGAATGGAACCAAAATCAAGTATTCTACATTTCCTTCATTTATTATCCTTCCATGAACGATCCAGGACACGTAATAAGGTCTAAGCTACATATTACACATGGTATTAAAGCGGTTACGTGATCTGGTTGTTGGGAATGAAGGGTTCTTTGGTTTTCAACCATTAGGGTTTTCGTTCGTTTTTTATTCATTTTTCTATTTTTTTATGTATATGATTACGTGAAAGTGGTATACATGAGGCTAGCTATAAAAAACAGGTCAGAAACAGTCATAAAGTGGAAAAAAGGGCTCCCGGGGTTGCCAAAAATCGTCCTCCCCATCAGAGAGCAATTATATTGTTAGGCATGTGCACCACACACAGCCCTCGGGCAATTTGGCTGGCAAGTGTCTGCGTTCACACGCCAGCCACAGCCAATCACGTGGCACAACAGGTCTACTGACGCTTGCTAGTGTGTGCAATGCATGCGCCTCACGCGACCTGCTCTCCCATAGGTGGGCATATGCGTCGCACGCTCTTGCTACGCGTCTTGACTCGTGGACGGCGTAGATGGGGACACGTGGCTGGCACGTGCAATAAAGGTGCATGAGCGCGTGGTCGCACGTGTTGCACACGCACCAATAGTGACTGCACGCGTGACTGGGGTGTGCGTGCGGTGACATTAGCGCTTTAGTATTGCTAATGTCAGCACACACAAAAATTTCAGAATTTTCGTAAGGGAGCCTTGGGTCCTTTTGGGGTAGTTTCCAGGTCAGGAGAATTTTTAAAGTAATTTTTCAATTTTCTGGATTTATTACGTTGGTAATTGGACTTCATAAAAAGGTTTTAAAGCCTTTTTAAGCTAATTTTGAGTTAATTTTTGTTCTCCAAACTGCACATAAGGGAGATACTTGAGGTTTCGTGTCTCGTGTGGTAGTTTCGGTATTCAAGAAAGCACGATAGTCATTCTTATTAAGATTTTTTTAGATAAAAGTCTCAAATAAAGTTTAAAGACAATGTTTTCAGTATTAGTATATGATTATTTGACTGTGCATTTAGTTTTTTGCATTTATTGCTGATTTTCACACATAGTATGCCCATATAAGATGTGAGGATAACATAAGGATGTATCCCTTGTGTTTGTGGACCTTCCGAGATAATGATAAGGATGTATTCACCAAAGTGGCCGTTCACATCAATATTTTAGATTGTTCTACTTACATGTCTAGGGATGTCTCTGATCTTATGGTCGGTTATTCTGCCCAAAGTTGTTAGCCTACATAGGATTTTAAGATGCACATAAAGGCATTAGATAGAGGAAAGTCATTGCTTAAATGATCTATTCACCCAAAGGTGATAGGGTCATGAGAGTTGATAGTTTATACTCTGATCGGTTTTGTATGGAAGTCTAATTGCATTTATTATGTATTCAACCCAAAGGTGTTTCATAATATGTGTGAACAGATTCTTGATATAAATATTTCTTTAATGCTTTAAGTATCTCTATTATCCTGCATTTATATTAATCTTTACATTGTCTTTCTATTTTGCAATCACCTTTTCTGTAAACAACAATGTTGTCATTATTGAGACCTTGATCGGTTTCAGTTTCAAAAAATGGAAGAAGGAAGTTGAGTTTGCCCTGGAAATGGCCGACATCAACATAGCAATGCTTATAGAGAGACCTTCTCCACTTACTAATATCAGCTTAGAAGCTAATAAGGCAGTTATGGCAATCTAGGACGGTCAAATAGGATGTGTTATTTGACCATCAAAAAGTCGATCCCAGATCATCTGCTTAGTGGATCAATGGACACAGTCATAGTAAAGGAGTTTATGGACAGCATTTTCCAGAGGTACAAGGTGTCTTCCCATGCGGAGTAGTGCACCTTGATTAAAGAGCTATTCTCTATGAGGTACACAGAAGAAGGAAGCGTTAGAGAGTACATCAACGAGATGGTTTATCTTCAAAGTAAACTGAAGGCACTCGATGTACCCATTCCTGACACACTCATAATGCATCAGGCACTTAATACTCTTCCACGAAAGTTTGAGAAGTTGGCGATGTCATACATCTCTCAGAATGAGGCCTAGGACATCAATGCCCTGATTTTCTGGTGTGATGCAGTTGAGGAGAAGCTTAATAGTTATCCTCATACACCCCTATATGCAGCCTCCAAAGGCAAGGGGAAGAAGAAGGCCCAACAGTCTAAGGGTAAGGGTAAGAAACCCAATCCCTCTCCACATATTCAAACTGGACAATCTAACATTGCCAATAACGCAAATGACATGAAGAGTATGAGGTGCTTCTTTTGTAAGAAGAAGGAGCATAAGAAAGTTGATTGGATAAAGTACAAACTTTGGAAAGTTAAACAGAAACTATCATGTAACTCCTCGGCCTACATCATTCATGAATCCAACTTAGCTATAGTCACATCAAGTTTTTGGTGGATAGAAAGTGGAGCTTCTAATCAAGTTACTTCCATAATGTAGGGATTCAGATCCACGAGAAGGTTGACTAAAGAAGAGGAGAAGCTGATGGTTGGCTACAATGAAGAGGTGAAAGTTTTGTATGTAGGGGATTTAGCTTTGAACCTCGATACGAGATTTGTACTGATTTTACGAGACACTTTCTATATATCATCTTTTAGAAAAAAATATGATCTCTATATCAGTTTTGGATAAAGAGGGTTATCGTTTTGTATTTGATACTTCAGTTGTAAATGTAACATTCCAGATTACCCGCTTACAGATATTGTCCGCTTTGGGCCTTGGCTCAGCCAAACCCTCACTATTTTGCTTTTCCCGAGGCCTTCTCAGGAGGTCATCCATTCTAGTACTACTTTTGCCCAAGCACATTTAACCTCGGAGTTCTGATGGGATCCGATGCATTAGGCCATGGAAAACACGTCTATAAGGGAGAGGTATTTGTACCCTTATAAGACGTACTTCGTTCCCCTCTCCAACCGATATGGGATCTCACACTCTTCACCCTCTTAGGTCCCTGCCCTCTTTTGGGGCTCTGCCTAGCTGGCACAATGGTTCGGGTGCCGACTCTGATACTACTTGTAACAGCCCAGATCACCCACTCACAGATACGTTGTTACAATAAATATTTCTATTAATGCAAGACATATCAGAACTGCCTTCTTATCCTACGGATTATATAGAATGTGTCTTACCCCTAACAAAATGTATGCTTGTTCTTATATTGCCGAACTTGTTACTCGTAAGAGAGCCTTCATATCACTACAAGAAATAAGTGGTTTACCGACGGAACAAACCGTCGGTAAATGGCAAAATTTTGTCAGTAAAATAATTCATCGACAGAAATAAACGACGTACAAAATCGTTGTTAAAACGGTCGTAGTTAAAGTTATCAATGAACAATTTTCGTCGGTAATTTATCAAAGGACAACTATATTTACCAACGGACGATGTTCCGTCAGTATAGTATACCGACAAAAGAAGTAAACGACATAACCATCGGTAACTTTTACTAATGGACGACTTTTTGTCGATAAACCGAAGTTAATGTAATAGAGAAGTTTTCATATTTACCGATGGAATATAAAATACTGTCACAAAAACAAATCTAATTTACCGGCGGACTAGTTTCTGTCGATAAACCGAGTTAATAAAATTGTAAAGGTATGCATATTTACTGACGGAATACATAATACTGTCGCAACATGAATCTAATTTACCAATGGTGTTAGGATTTTTGTCGGTAAAATACATTGA
Organism: Erythroxylum anguifugum; assembly: GCA_027478595.1. Lineage (NCBI taxonomy): Eukaryota > Viridiplantae > Streptophyta > Magnoliopsida > Malpighiales > Erythroxylaceae > Erythroxylum > Erythroxylum anguifugum. The sequence continues at coordinate 15,988,655 of JANIPN010000219.1, forward strand.
TATTCCGACGGTATTTTATATTCTGTCGGTAATAAGAAGTAAGAAATTGTTTTTAAAAAATCCATGATCTTGTGATAAATGCATAATTTTAAGAGTTATCAATTATCTGTGCATAATAAATTAATTTGTATATATATAT
>JANIPN010000219.1:15998113-16009851 GCA_027478595.1 Erythroxylum anguifugum
GTTTGGATAGAGCCTTGTGTAATGCTGCATGGAGAACTTTATTTTCAGAGGCTTCAGTTCACCATTTACCTCGTACTTATTCTGATCATAACCCCATTCTCCTGAAACTGCTGGTCAGTTTGTGAACTTGATACTTTGGGTTCAAAGCTCATAGTTTGATTTCTGCAAGTCTTAAACTTTGAGAGACAAACAACGGTGGATTCAAAACTAATCTTGAAACTTTGACATGAGCATTTTAATAGCTTTTATAAAGAAATGGCAACTGATATCAGGGGTAGAAGCACACAATAGCTACAATATTGCGGCTGTAGTTGGCTTCGTTATTACAATTTGTTCGGAATTGTATCTAAATTACTCTCAATTAATAGGAAACTTTCTTGACGGGAGCTTGAAAGGTTCCTTTTTTTTGTTTTTTTGGAGAAGTCAGGTTTGACAGTAAAAACATTTACTTAAAAAAAAAAAAAAAGACAGGAAAAACATTTGGCTATTTTGCGGTCTCGTGTCCCCTGATGATTCAGAACCAGATTGATGCAAAGATCATTTTCAGAACCAGATTGCAACAATCAGACAGACAGACAAGACTAGTTGAAGCTACCCTCGATACAGATTGTTCAGCTCGTCTCAGAGCCTTCAAACATTTCCTGGTTGTTAAATGGGAAGTGAGTTATATGATATCTATTCTTCATCGCGCTTATTTGTCAGGTTTTGTTTCTATACTGAGCACCATGAGAATTTATTATAAAAATGTCTACATATATATTTGATCAAAGTGTGGCATGCAGATGTGGAACTTGCGTATGATTAGGCGAAAAGTTATAACTTTGCCTAAAGGCATCGACCTTGACCTTGGGACTGCCTCACCTCCTCGTTCAAATCATTGAATCTTAAACAGGTGCCCTAACGAGACTGGTTCAAACCATGAAAACTTTTAGGACTCTCGAGCCTATTTGATGATGGTGACTCGCATTCCTTCGAAAGCAAATATCTCTTGCATTCAAAATGTGAAATAACACAAAGAAATTAAATTGAAGTGAAACCCAAATTCATCATCAGTGTTGCCAAACGCGCAAACAATTGTCAAAGGAGCAGAAGCAAACCAGAACATGTTACAGGTTGAGTTCTGGGGAGACATAGTCAACATTTCCTTTATGGTTCTTCCGACAAGTTGTATTCTACAAGTTTGGCTCATGGTTCTATATGTGGTATAGAAATTAAGCCTATAAGTATTTAAGATAACGCATTAATTATAGCATAGTAGAGAACAGTGTTCAACAGGGGAAATTGCTGGTACACACACCTGTACATCAACCCAACTTGTGTGCCCCTACAATTTAGCTCAGCCAACCCACCCAGAAACCGTGCAGGTTCCATATAACTTCTTCAATCAAGTCAGTCCTGCGAGCCGTGAGAGAAAGGACAATTCCTTTTTCTCCAAGCATAATATGGTGATTATAACAGAAAGAGACCTAACACATGCTGTTGGCTTGCGAATAACATCCACTCAAAATTGTTAAATCACTCTTATAGTGAGACTTATCGATTAGGACTTGTAATTACTGCAGTTATATCATTATCAACGTTAATCGCCTGGAGTAAGACCTGCAATTCACATCTCAAAACGTTTGTCCGGTTGCGATATACTGTATCATACTATATCCTAATATTATAAAAGGATTCAAAATTGGATAAATATGTCTCCGTTTGAAATCAGAAGGTGCCTTCCTGCATATATTAGTGAACTATGCAAACAAATATGAGAAGAAATCCACACCACCCAATTTATGGCATCATATATTGACCCCATCACATGATGATAACAGCCAATGGAAGACAGGAAAAAGGTTTGATTAATGAAGTGACTCAGCCAATCAAGTACTGCTGATTAATCGTTCCAGATGGACATTCCCACTGGCATGTTCAGTGTGCATATGCATGACATCGCCATGAAGTTCAATCAGACTTGATTTTGTTTTATCCTTCAGCCCCACTTCCAGCCTTAAAGCTTAAGGATCCTTAACTCCATATCCACCATCAGAGTAGCGATAATCTATTGGCTTATCATACGGCAAAATATATAATTGACTGACTTTTCTTTTTCCTCTCTTGTAAATAATTGAATTGTGAGAAATAATTCTAAAATTTTAGAATTATTATGGTTTGATTTTTATAATTAAGAATGTATTTATATATGGTATTAATGATCGTTGTTTTTTCTTCTTTTGCATGATTAAGACCTTTGTTGGCTCTTGATTTGATGAATCCATTTAAGTTATTGAAAGACTCTTATATGCCAAAATAATAGAGAGATAAACACTCTTTTACATGGTATTCATCACTCGAAGCCAGTTTTAAAATAAAAAAAGAGTACGGGTTAGGAGATGGTCATTTCCCAAGCTATGTCCAACACTGGACAAAATTATGAAATCTTTTGTTAAACACGTGAGTTTTGCTTTCATCTTGCCCGTATAAGGGCCCCTGTCTTCAACACAGACTAAAATACAAGTGTGCTCTCCTCATTGCTTTCAAGTCTTTTAATGAACGTAAAGCTACTATTTAGCTCTCCATAATTTTTGTTTTTTGAAAATTTAAAGAAATTATATTACCAAAAAATTAACACAGCTACAATGTACAAGCCTAAACCGGACGGGAAACCAGATACAATCACAAAGGAGAGGCTTAAACAAAAGACCTCTGCCACAACCACTCACAACAGCCCCTTATCTACATGTGTCATCGCCTATGCATAGACCCACTCAAAGACATCTGCTTTCTAGAAGCAATTATAACTTCCCGAATAGCATTAACTATAAAATCAGCTGATTCATATTTCGGCCTCTCCAGCAGCTTATATAAGCGTTGATTCTGCTCCCGCCAGATATAATACACTGCCAGGTGAAAAGAAGTCCTGATCAGAATACTCTCAGTCCGCCCTATACGCACTTCTCCAATTAAAAGAGCTAAAATGTCACTCCAACCATAAGAGGGAGGATACAAATCAAGCAGATGCACAATGCGACTCTAAACCGTTTTGGAATATATACATTCAAAAAACAGATGGTCCCGATACTCCGCATTTCGGTGCCAAAGCACACAAATAGGATCAAAGTCGCCAAGCCATCTATCCTTTGTACGCAACCTGTTTTTAATCACCAACCATACGACAAAAGCTGCCCGTGGACTGACCACCTGCTGCCAAACAAGATCCGCCCAACTAACCTCCACCTGTCTCACAATACCTACACCATGGGCTGATTTATTAGAAAAATCACCACCGGTAATAGACCATACCTGTTTATCCTGCGCAGGCCCGATCACAAGACCATGAATGTATCTATCAATGGCATGGCCGAAACGACAGTTTGGCCTTTGACCTCTCCACCGGACAACCCAAGCCACCAAAGCCTATGAAGGAATATGAGCCCGAAAACTACGCAAATCGGGTTGCCCCCAAAGAGGACTGTGAGCATGCCAATTGTCGTACCAGAAACTAACTCCATCCCCATTCCCAATCTGCCACTGGATTAGAGGGTAAGTCAACTCACGGACATTCAACATGCTTTTAAATATCCACGAGTAATCAACTCGCATAGCTCTCCATAATTGATTAAACCTTGTTTAATGTATATCAAATTGATTGATATTATATTTAATTAGATGTCTAATATTTGAGGATCACATAAACATTGATAAGTACTGATTAGACTATGTTTTTGCCATGATTTTAAGAGTATTTTGTTTACATGTTGATATTTTTATAGGATTTAATATTTGGTTTAGCTTATATTTTATTTCCAATACTTAATTTACCTTCTCAATAAAGAAGAAATGAATTCAAGCAAATTTGAGGAATAATGGAGCAGTTTTGGCATGATGGTTTCAAAACACAGAATCGTGGCCAATCTATATTTTGATTTAAGGTTTGACTGTCGAGTAGTTAAGTAATATAAGTGTAACTCGGAAGTGCATTGACAATGATGTTTCAAATTTTTAGTGTTTTTTGAAGAATAAAAGAGAAGAAGATTGTTATGACATCAACATTATGACAGAGAGTCAAACCGGAGCATTTTGAGATAGAAAAGAAAAGCTTTAGAGAGAAAGAAAGGAATTTTCATTAAGATTCAATTGAAAAACTTCAAGAATTCAAGATCTATGATAATAAGTTCTTTTATTTTGTTTTATTTCTTGATTTTTGTTCATTTTCTTTATCTTAGTATAAAATAAAACTTTAGTAGATCTAGGTCAGATGACTTCTCGAACTATTTGTTTGGATCGAATCTTTGAATTAATGAAAGACCTAAGCTTTGTATGTATTATTCATGATTACTTCTTGTGTTACAAATAAAAATTGCTATTTCATATATAGAGATTGAGAAATCATATATATAAATAGTTCTTAGTATGAATAATAAGAATTATATGGAATCATAAAAATATGATTGTATAAATCTTCTAGATTATAGTCAAATCTAACCCAAAAAATTCATAGAATAAATTAATACATTATTAAGGGTTTTAATTATAAAGAGATTCCACTAATTTAGCTTAATGGTAGAAGCTATACTTCTCAAGAAAGAATGTGGCTATAACTTAGAAATTGTTATCGGTCTAAAAAAAACTAGGATTAATAATTGAATCAAGATAAATTTAAACATAAAAAGATTCAAGGAGATTCTAAATCAATATCTTGAATATATTTTGATTATTTTATCTTGTTATTTGCTTTAATTTGTAATTTTAGTTTAATTAGCCACTTCTTTTAAATCAATCATTCATTTTATTAGATTAGATAATAAAAAGATAGTTACTACTAATACTTATAGTACTCATGAAAACAGTACTTGTATGTACTAGATTATACTATAAGAACAATATGTGCACTTTTCTAATTGATCTTTAGTATTGTTTGGATCATAAACATCAATTATTCATTTTATTACTATAAATGTGATCATATTTATTTGATATTTTGAATATGTGTTTAGATACACAAAGATTGTAAGCATGTCTAATTAGAGTGTACTTGATTGCCAATTACATGATAGATACAAAGGGCATCAACTATATTTATTGATGTATATTGTTGGACTAGTCAAAGGAGAACTTTAATGTATATTTGTTGCGTTTATGAATGTATCTTGAATTTATATTTTATGTTTTACTTATGGTTCAGGGCATTAAGTTATGATCATTAATCAATGTTTTACATAATTTTTGTCTATTTCTCTTCATTCCCAAGCTTCATATATTACGAACTTCAATAGGTTTCTTGAATAATTTGAACAAATTCAATTTCACTTAGATGCTTTACATATTGATTTAACACTTTTAATTGTTAAGCCCACTATTATAACTAACACTAGCAGTGACGAATAAAGTTCTTTCTATAAGGCTTGGGAAAGATCAAATGGACTAAGCTTAATGCTCATACGGGCGAACATAACAAATAATACTAAGTCAACGACTCCTAAAAATGATAGTAGAGTTTGTTTAAACTATGTTTCAATCTGACACAATTGATAAGTCAGTTATTGGTATACTAATGAATACGTTATCTACTAAGAAGTTTACTGGTTGTTGTAACATACCTTAATATATATATCACTGAAATGATAAATATAACAATAAGATTGAGATCTATGAGATTGTAAGCGAGTGAAGTTTTCTTGTACAATTTATCATAAATTCCTTACCTATCAATATGGTACATTCCAAATAAGTTACAACACCATAAATGAAAAATATAATATGACAAAAATATAAAGCATGTTTACTTAAAAGGAATCAAGATTTAAGAAGCAAAGAATTTACTCAATTAATCTCATAGGTTAGTAGAAGCCAAAAGGAACCAATAAAGAATAATGAGAAAGGAAATAAGGAATTAATAAATATTAATGCATCATCTGCCTAAATCCATAAGAAGGAACAAAAGAATAGTAATTGTCCTTTTTATGGAAAGGTTGGACACTATCAAAAAGACATCTTGAAAAAAGGCACGATTTGAAAAGAAAGGTAAACATAGTGTTTTTGTACATTTTGAATCAAAATTTACAAGTTTCCTTTTAATACCTGACGAATTGATTCTAGGTTTACCAATTATGTCTTAAATATGATGCAGAGATTCTTTATAACCTGAACCATAAACTCAAATGAAAATTTTATATTTATGAGTAATTAAATCAAAGCTTAAGTTAAAGCCATTAGAACTTATCATTTGAATTTTGGTATTAGACATCATTTATACCTCTTCCAAACACTTTATGTTCCTATTGTTTCTCAAAGTTTAATTTCTTTGTCTAAACTTGATAAAGTTGGATATTCCTTTAAGTTTTGAATGTATGTTGCATTTAATTTAATAATAACAATTTTATTGGTTTTGTGATGGTCTATACAAATTAAAGTTTGATGATCTTTTTGCTGATACTTTATTGACCTTGCATTAAATATTGGTATTAGTTTAATAGAAGAAAGTTTAGCTCATTTATGACATAAACATCTAAGTAACATATCTAAAGAAAGAATACAATGATTGTAAAGAATGAAATCATTGTAATTTAGATTTTACCTATTTTAGTAAATATGTGCATGGTGTTAAGTGAAAACATATAAGACACATAATTAAGAAAACAAACACAAGAAACACACAAAACCTTAAACTTTTATATATTTTGATATATATGGGCCTTTTGATGTTTCATCTTTTAGTGGGAAAAAGTATTTTATCACTTTTATTGATGATTTTACATTATGGATATGTCTAATTGCTATATGAGGAATCATAGTCAGTAAATGCCTTAGATGTGTTTATTAATAGGGTTAAAAGATAATTAGACCAAAAAGTGAAAGTTGTTAGGTTTGATAAAGGTGGTGAATTTTGTGGAAGGTAAAACGAAATTGGACAATGTCTTGACCTGTTTGTTAAATTCTTAAAAAAAACATAATGTGTGTACTTAATACATAATGTTTGTCACACTAAAATATAACGATATTGCAGAAAGGCAAAAGCATACTTTAATGGATATGGTTAAGAGCATATTGAGTTATTCTTATCTTTCCTCATCATATGGATATATGCTTTGGAAATTACCTAATGTTTATTAAGCATAATTCCTAGTAAGGCAGTTTCAAAGATTCCTTACGAATTATAGAGGACAAGAAAATCTAGTTTGAGGTATATACATATTTAGATTTTATTAGTAGAAGTAAAATTTTATAATCCATAGGAAAAAAAACTGGTCCTAAGAATAACAAATTTTTTTATTAATTGTCTAGAAAAATCTAAAAGGAATATATTTTATTGTCTTGACTATAGTATAAGAAATTTTTAAACTAAAAAAATGGAAGGCTCATTAAAAATGGTGAAATTAGTAATAGTGTGGAACCACATAAAGTTAAAATTCAAGAAGTTAGGATGGATATTATTTTACCTTAAACTTTTTCCTAATTCGTTATTCCCATGTTTGTTAAACATTTTGACAATATACAAGAATAATAAATGAATGATGAAGTACCCTGTAGTAAGGCTATAGTCGATGAACCTGTGGTAGATGAACTTTATGACATAGTATTAAGAAAGTCCAGAAAGTGGAGAAAGCCTATTATATTTTATGATTATATGGTTTATTTACAAGAGTTAAAATTTGACTAAGGAACTGATGATGATCCTTTTTGACTTTCATAAGATACTAAAAGTGGTAATTTCGCTTAGTGTTTATATGCTATAAAAAATAGATGAAACTAATGGGTTACAATGAAATATGAGATCTTGTTGAATTTCCTGAAGGTTGTAATGAATTGGGTGTAAATGGGACTTTGCTCAAATATGACTCTAATTGCATTGTCAAATGACATAATGCTAGACTTTTTTATAAGGATTTCATTTAGAAAGATGATGTTAACTATAAGGAGACCTTTTTCTTGTTTTTTTTTTAAAATGACTCATTGATAATTATCGTAAAATTAGTAGCTCATTATTATTTAAATTTCCATTAAATGGATGTATAAATTTCCATTCTTAATAAGAATTTAAAGGAAGAAACATGAGTGTACTGTAATTATAGAAAAGAAACACATGACGTGCAAACTTAAGAAGTTAATATACGGACTTAATTAAACTTTGTAACAATAGTATCTTAAATTCAATGATACCATCAGGTTTTTTAGACTTAAGGAAAACATTATTGATCAATGTATATACATAAGATCAATGGGAGCAAGTTTATAATTCTTATTATGTATATTGAAGATATTTTGCTTATTTTAAATGATCTTAACTTATTACATGAGACTGAGGATTTTCTCTTTAAGAAATTTGAAATGAAAGATATGAGCGAGGCATTTATATGATTGGAATATAAATATTTCATGATAGATCATAAGAATTGTTAAGGGTATCTTAAAAAGCATATATTAATAAAGTTATAAAGAGATTTAAGATAGAAGATATTCTACAAATGTTGTCCCAATTAGAAAAGGATATAAATTAAGTCTTATTCAATGTCAAAAGAGTGAATTGGAACATAAAAAATGGAATAGATTCCGTATGTATTTATTGTCAGTAATTTGATGTATGCTCAAACTTATACCAGATCGAATAATAGTTTTTAGTTAAATGCTAGGTAGATATCAAAGCAATATAGGATTGGATCATTGGAAATTTAAAAAGACAGGATTCAGATACTTGTAAAGAGTAAAAGATCACTTGCTCACTTAAAGAGATCTAATCATTTTGAGGTAATATGATATTTATATTCATATTCATATTATGTTAGATGTGCAGATACAAGAAAATCTACGTTTAGCAAATTTTTGTGTGCAGAAATAATCTCATAGAAAAGTGTAAAATAGCCTATAATTATCACATCCTCTATGAAAGCTGAGTTTGTGATATGCTTGGAAGCTACTGCTCACATGTTCTAATTGTGGAACTTTATTTCAGAACTTAAAATTGTTGATAGTATCACGATGCTATTAAAAATTTATTATCATAAAGTCACATTTTTCTTCTTTTCTAAAAGTTATGGGTATTTAAATGTGCTAAACACATAAAATTGAAGTACTTTATCATTAAGGAAAGAATTTCAAGAACAAAAGGTTCCAATTCAACACATTAGTATCAATTTCATGGTTGCAAATCCATTGGAAAAGCATTATCAACAAAGATATTAAATGAACATGATTAAAGCATATAGATTACTGAAAACTATTATTAGCATTATGATGACATTTTGTATTCTTTACATGTTGAACACTATGAGCTCATTTATTTACTATTTATGATATTTAAATGTATCATGTTTCATTATGTTACATAAGTGTATTATGCTGTTATAACAAGATGTTGTCTTTAACAAAGATATTGTAGTTGGGCCATCACGATTCCTCTCATTACATATTGTATTGAGTACAATGAGATTATGTCGATTTATTGACGTATAACCACTATGATCTTTATTAGTGTTTACTTAATAATTATTTATGATTTGACCAATTTAAGAAAGAATATTATGTTCTATTGTTAAATTAGAAAAATGAATAATATCACGTGAATATTGAATAAAAAAATGAACATGTTCAACTAGTTCAATAAAAAATCTTGAACTATCCAATTTTGTGATTCAATTTTTAGTTTAATTTACTTCAATAACTCTTTTTATTAAAAATTAATCAATTTATTAATTAGTCAGTCAATTTTTGTAAATTAATAAGTTAATATAAAACAAAATAAATCATTTTTTATTTAATAAGATTTTTTCACTTAATCTTTAAATTCTTTGATAGATAAGAACAATCTCTTTCAATTATATTTTAAATTTGTTAATTTTATTTAATGTTTAACAGTTTTTATAACAGTCTAATAATGTTTGAATCTTTTAAACCTTAAACTTCTTGTTTTACTAATTTAACTTCCAATCCTAGTTTAATATAAAGAAAACTCCAATTAGGAATTGGATCTTTCTAACAAAATTTTTTCTTCATAAAGTACATGGTTAAACGTAAAGGGATTAAAAGAGAGAAATCTTATATTCTCTTTCAAGTCTATAATAGATTTAAGAATGTTTTCTCTTATAAGTAACTAAATTGTAAAAGATCGTGTAATTCTAAAATCTTAAATATTATATTTATGTAGAATTAACATTTAATTTTCATAATTGAGAATAATATTATATGGTAATCAAGTAATTTTATTATTTTGTATTGTTTTCTGGTCCCATTGTTTAGGTTAAAAATGTTAAACGAAAAGATTCATAGTTGGTGATTAACAGGTTTTGGTGGTTATCAATATTATAATTTATAAATGATAAAAATATGACCCTTATAAAGCACCTCGTCCTAATTAATAAGAGATAAAGAAAGAGAGACAAGTAAGGTTTCACAACTTTCTAAATTTTGGAGTTCAAAAGATCAGGTCAGGTTTTCTCTCTCTTTTTTTTACATGGTATGGTAGGTGGGTTTTGGTCTGTATACCATGCCTTTTATTTTGGTTACATTCATTTTCATACCTTAAACTATTGATATTGCTTTGAAGATTAGATTTAAAAGGGTTGTTGTATATTGAAGACCACACAAGAAATTTAGTAATTACCGACGGAAGAGAAACTGTAGCAAATTATCGACAAAAAATGATTTTTCATAGGTAACATTGACGAGAAAGATTACATTTTGTGACGGTAAAAGTATTCGTCAGTAAAAATGGAGAGAAATTATCTCGGCAAATTTTATGACGGAATGTAGCGACGGTAGAAGATTCCTGTCAATAAAGGAGGCTTAAATGCTTGGCAGAATAAAAATGTTTTGGGTTTACCGACAGAAATGTTTTTGTTGGTAAATTTTAGAGTAAACGTCAACATTTCTTTCAGCTTCAATGTTTTTAACATAACAAAAATGACGTCGTTTATTTTAACATCAAATGATGCCATTTTTCTACGCATTTAACCTACTTGAAGACCCCCCCTCTCTCCCGTGTGTTTGTTTTTCATTTTTCTATCGTCAATTCCTCCCGTTTCTCTATCATCGATTCGTCTTTTGCTCGTTGGTATGTGTGTTCATTTGTCTTCTCCAGCCACTGTCATTATGTCCTTCGACGAATGTAAGTCATTTAGCCTTTATTCTCTGTGATTTTTTGTATAACTCATGTTGGCATATATGTTCAAACCTAGGAGTTTTTGAGGTGTTTTTGCGTTTGTTTTGGATTGCCTATGGTGTATTTGTGTTTGTAATGTTTTGGAAAACATTGAGGAAGGAAAAAGACATGATTTGCTTAAGTTAATTGGGATGAATTTGTTATGCATTTGAAGTAATCGACCAAAGTTTTGGGTGGGTTCTTTAATGATTTTCTCCTTGTTTTAAATGTCTATGGCTATTAAGGTTATTGCTTCTTCTCATAAACCAGATTTCATAACCTGCTTTACTGGGATTGTGGTCGAGAAATCAATTATGCAAGTTCAAACAAGAATGAAAATGACGAACTAATCGATGGGATGGGTGTAATATTTGCATAAGTTGTTCTATACAATATTCTTATATAGTTGCAACAATGGGATATTATTCAAAGTATGCTTTGATGCTAATGTTGTTTATGTTATTAATATTTGTTCAATTGTATCGGGGCACATATGAGTTCTTTTACTATTTAGAATAATTGTCGTTTCGTTATGTAATTCGCAATAACTGGATGGTGACTTCAAGTTATCTTTATATGCGCTGGCTTATTGACTCAACAGGTTTTCTTTTTTATTCTT
>JANIPN010000219.1:16019754-16029916 GCA_027478595.1 Erythroxylum anguifugum
CCCCGTTGCCATCCCTAGACGGACATTCTATAATTCATCACAAATTATTACCTACGGTTGTTTCTCTGACGCCTTAGTTCGTCAGTAAATTTCATCACTAACTTAGCTTTTCGATAGAATATGTAGATGTACCTAGAGGCAGATCCAGAAATTTTTTTGCGTGGGAGCAAAATTTTAATAGGGATAAAATTTTATTTTTAATGGGGGCAAAATTTTAAAATTTTAATGGGAGTAAAATTTTATTTTTTTTATGGGGGCAAAACTTAAAATATTTTTTTATAAGAAATTTATTGGAGGCAGTGGCCCCATTGTAAATCCACCCCTTCATGTTCTGTGGGTAATTTCTGTTGTTAAACTTTATTTTTCTCGCAGTGGACCAGTTTCAATTTCATCGCTTCTAATGTCATTTCTTTTTCATGAAAACTTGAGAAAGAAGATGCCTACTTCTTGGTGAATGTGATGTGGCGAGAATTCTATTCTTTTCTAAAAAGTAATGGTGCGAGTACTTGAATATCGAATCTTTAGCTCTATCAAGAAACAAACAGAGAGCAGGAACTTTAAACTCGGTGCAATAATCATAAACTAACTCGGAAATGATAAGCCATAAATATTTTTTTGAACTTGGAAATACTAATAAATAATCTTTTAGTTCTTGCAAGTAATACAAGCAATAATAATAATGCTGATTACAGTCGAAGATCAACAAGAAAAGATGGTACAAACAATAGCTAGCTAGGTTAATGATCAATTAATTTAAGTCAGTGTTGCGCCAGACGAAAATGAAAAGGGAAAAAGCTTAATCTTTGTGGATCATATGCCTCTAAAATCGTATTCAGTTCATCCTATCGTGGCTGTTAGAGAGCGGAAGACAACCTCTTCACAGGGAAGGGTAAGACCCATGTCGTGTTTGAAGCCATACTCTTCTTCAGCTCTTTGAAGTAAGGTTTGGAAATCGGGATGATCCAACCATGATATGGGGATGATATATCTGCTTCTGTTTTCACCAACATAGACTGCAAAATGGCCTTTAGGTACATCATCAGGAAGGCTTTGTTGGTCGTAACCATGTCTCTTTCCAAAACTAGAGCATCTTTTCAGGATTTGCTTGAGAGCCACCGTTTGTGGAAGCTTGTTTGATTTCCTTAGAGCCATTTTTGACGTCCGAATCTTTTACGAGCTTTGCAGGAGGTAGAGAGCAATCTATGTGGGTACGATTTGATCACGAGAAGAGAAACTGTGGCAATTGTGGGGAAGGTCTGAGAGGAGGTGAGATGGTATTTATGGTGAATTAGAGGGTATAAAGACGAAATGATGAATTAATGTTGTTGGAGCTTGAACAAAGTCATGTGCTATGAGGGATGAGAGCACAGACGAAAGCAGATTATGTAAGGCGACTGTTTTGCAATGTCATGCAGCTTCCAACCCCGTTGGTGTTTGCCCTACCTTGTTGGCCCCTCTAAAGACATAGGGGACCGTTTATCTCACTCGCTGTCCTCTCAAATACGTCGTTTTCGTCATTAGTTTTGACCACATCACAACATCGTTTTATATTTGATAACTGTTTGGGCGTAATTTATCTCATCCGTACGTTAGTTAAAAACGAAACCAAAAAGATTTATAAAGAACGAGAATCGTTGTAATTCATTAATAGTCATAATCAAAATAAAATATAAAATATCTTATTATCAAACTTGATTCTGCTGTTCTAAAACTACCTTATGAATCGGTTATAATAGACCTTATCATATTGTCTTCAAGGTTCCTTCTTTTTAGTTTTTACCACATGCCCTTAAAGAAGCTAGTATAGGACCAGTGGTACAGTACAATCCAATAGGATAAGTGATTCATCGTTGAGAGACGACCATCCACATTGAGGATAAAATTTCAGATTCTGGTCCCTTTTTCCAGGAACAGATTTCTGATTCTTTACAAACCACTAATTAATGGGGTCGCAAGCATACAAATTGTTAGGAATTGATTTGGTAGATGTCTAACATGATCACAAAAACAAGGACTCTGAGTCATCAACTTATCATTGTACCTTAGCATATGATCATAGGACAAATTCCCCCATGATTCTTAACTCGATCGGTTCACATTGCTCTTCCCTCGAGTTCTTGTAATGAATGCATATGATTATATAGTACCAAGCACGGTGACTAATTTTTCCTAACTTAACAATTTAATAATCTACTAATTGAATTGAATAAAGTCTTGGATATAAGTAATAATTCACTAATAACTCACTAATCTTGTGTTATAAATAAATTATTCAGCAAATTAATAAATTAAAATTAAATCTCTAAGAGACTTAAATATAAACTTCAAAATTTTTAACAGTAGAGACTGGAGATATCTAGTTACGTTATTTTTTGGGTTATAGCTTTTTAGTTATTATTTTTTATTTTAATCTATTTTTTAAAATACCCTTAGTTGTTAATTTCAATGTATCATACATTTATTATTGACTTAAATATTACATAAAACTTAAAGGTAAATTAATTTTATGAATTAGTTAAGTAAATAATTTTATTTTAATTTCTGATATAATATTTATTAGTAAATATTAATAAAATATCTTTTATTTAAATAAACAATTATATAAGTAAAATGTGTAATTTTTTGTAAAGCTGATATTTATTTACTAAATTTTTTTTACTTACTAGTTATTACTTTAGAGATATTTTGAATTTATTTATTAAATAAATATAAAATTTGAAAATATTATATTTTTACGTAACTTTTACTTTTTAACTAATAACAAAACTATAATAAATTGAAAAATTAAATTATGTAGTCATAATTCATATTAGCAATTAATATTAAATAAATACGTAATATATATTAATTTATAAAACTAAAAGCCATTTAAAAATAAAAATTAAAAACCAATTCAATATAGCTTTTAATTAAATTAAAAAATAAAAAAATTAATAGGCCTTTCAACCTTTGGAGCAGCTAACCCCTACTTTTGAACATTAGCCTGATACGAAGATTTAGGCACGAAAAGGCAATCCCATTAACGTTGATAGTAACTATGAACAGAAAAACTGAAGCCATAATTGCTAGAATGTCGATACCAGTGAACAGTATGAACTGACTAACTTCTGTCCACTCGAGATAATTTGGTGGTTTCGGGAATTGTACTTGGCTCTGCTAAAATTGCGCTGATCTGTGTGACCCCCTTAGACCTGAAAGAGATCTGCAAATTCCCTTGCATCCGCAAGAAATAGCGCTCTGCATTAAAAGTCATAACTCATTCACTTTTGTTTCTATTGTTCTTTTCGTTATAAGATATCGAGACGCGTACATTTATGAGGGGGATTAAGTACTCAAGCTACAGGCTCAGTGTTTTCTTCACCTTATAATTGCTTTTACTGTACTATTGACAAGGATTGCCCAGCCATAAAGACAAGTCTTCACATATAACTCAATGTCAACGCCTTGCGGCTAATAATATGCACGTTTTATAAGTGCCAATGAATGATGTACACTAGGAGGTCATGCCCATTTAGAGTCATGGAACTCCTTAATGATCTCCTTTCTTAAGCTTTATCACTTTGGCACATACACTCGATCACCTTTGATAGTGAGCACCCTATCCTTAAGCCAAAGTTGGCATGTCTTCCCACGTCTTGCCAACTCTACGAAACTCTTAGCTTGACGGTCATGATCAAGTCCCTCCTTGACATGATCCACTAAAGGAAAATTTAGACTTGTGATGGCGACTAGCTCGACCTTCCTATTAAGAGCATCGGCTACCACATTGGCCTTACCCAGCTTGTACTCCATTACAAAATCAAACTTCACCAAGAAAGCTTGCAACCTTGCTTGCTTAGGTGTCAACTTATTTTGGTTGAGGAAGTAGTTTGTGGCAACATTATTGGTCATCACAACAAACTTGGACCCCAACCAGTAATGCCTCCATGTACACAAACAAAGCACTACTACGATCATCTCCTTCTCTTGAACCATATAGCGGTGCTTGATATTATTTAGCTTATGACTCTCGTAAGCAATTAGATGTCCATCTTGCATAAAAAAACTACCAAGTGCAAAATTGGAAGCATCATTATATACCTCATATGGCTTAATGTGATTGGGAAGGGCTAACACCGATTCTTTCATTACTACTTACTTCAATACTTTGAATGCTCCTTGACACTTAACATCCCAATCCCAAACTCTATTCTTTTTCAATAAATCAGTGAGTGGAGAGGCAAGGGAGGAATATCCTTTGATGAACTTTCAGTAGTAGTTGACAAGGCCAAGAAAGGAATATAACTCAGACACCTTCCTTGGTGGTTCCCAATCATAAATGACTTGCACCTTGGACTTGTCCATCCTTAGCTTGCCTCCTCCCACAATGTGCCCCAAAAACATGACTTTATGTTGTGAAAAAGTACATTACTCCTTTTTCAGATACAACTCATTTTTTCATAAAACTTGGAAAACTTGTCGTAAGTGCATAATGCTCTTCCAATCTTGTACTATATACCACAATGTCATCCACGTACACCACAACAAATTTGTCCAAGGGTTGTAACACTTAATTAATGAGGTTGCAAAATGTGGCGGGTGTCTTAGCAAGTCCAAAAGACATTACTAAAAACTTAAAGGAACTGTACCTCGTAATACAGATAGTTTTTGGTACATGTTCCTCTGCGATCCTTATTTGATAGTACCTTGTTCTCAAATCAAGCTTGGTAAACTATCTCGCTTCATCAAGTTGATCGAACAAGTCTGCAATTAATAGGATGGGATATTTGTTCTTTACAGTAATCTTATTGAGTGCCCAGTAGTCGATGCATAATCAGAGTGACCCATCTTGCTTCTTTTGGGAAAGCATGGTTGCACCATATAGAGCCTTTGATGATTGGATATATCTCGCGTCCAACAAGTCCTTAAGTTGCCTCCTCAATTCTTCAAGCTCGGGAGGCACCATTCAGTAAGGTACCACCACGGGTGGACTTGTACCTTGCACTAATTCGATCTTGTGATCAACCTCTCGTTTTGGTGGAAGCTTTTTTGGCAACTCTAAGGACATCACATCTTTGTACTCCTCAAGGACGTGGGTAATCTCGTTGGTAGCCCTTATGATGAAGCTTGTTGCAACTCCTTAAGTGCCATCAAGAATGTGAGTTGTGCCTTTTTCACACCCTTGGCAAGTTACATGGTCGAAAGTTGTTTGGCTTGTAGACTTGCCTCACGTGACAAAGGCACCATGCATGGATTACCCTCCTTTAAAATGTACATAATGTTGGCAAAGGGAATTGGCACGACCTTGATACTATCTATAAACTCCATGCCAAGCACAATTGGATAATCATCCATAGGCACAACTGACAAATAAAAAAGGTCAGACCACTTACTTAGGCTTACCTTGACATTACAAGCAACTCCAAATGTTGACTTAGGCTCAAGATTCACTGCCTTGAGTCATCTATGCTCCTTACTATACTTGAGGCCTAATCGATTAGCTTCCTTTATTTTGAGGAAGTTGTGAGTAGCTCCAGTGTCAACTAAAGTTTTTATAGCTTTATCACCTACCTTCACTTTCATGAGCAATCGTCACTTGGGCACCTCAACTTTGGCCTTAATGGCGTTTAGGATTTGCATGTACCTCATCTCGTCTCTTTGAGTTGTCATTGCTCCTCACTTTCTTCAATTAAGGTGGAGAGCTTGCTTTTCTTCGGGCACTCCTTTGCCTTGTGTGGTTCCTCACAAAAGAAGCATTTGATTGATTCTTTCCCACTTTTGTCCTCCTTATGGCCGCTCTCCTTGTGCTTACTATACTTATGGGAGCCCTCTTTACTTTGATGGTTGTCTCCCCCACTTTTTCCTTTTCCACCCTTATCTTTGTGAGGCTTAGGCTTCTCAGGCTTCTTGAATTCGATAAGTGACTTGGCAATGGAAATGGCGATGGCAAGGTCTTATGCACTACGCCTTTGGATCTCCAACTTCATCCAATTTTGTAAATCATCCATAAAAGCAAAGAGTGATTCCTTACTTGGATAGTTGGGGATCTCTAAGAGCACTTTGGAGAACTCCTGCACATATTCTTGAATGCTTCCCTTTTGCGTAAGAAGTCTTAGGTTGGCTCTTGCCTCCAATTCGGCATTCTCAGGGTAGAATTGCCTCTTGAGTTTCTTCTTGAACTCGTCCCGTGTGTCTATGGTGCAATTACCCTTCTCAATATCACCATGCCTTCTCCTTTTCCAAACTATCACAACACCATGAAGGTAGAGAATGACATTGTCAATTTTCTTGGCATCTTCCACGACACCAAGTCCATTGAAGTATTGTTTCAAGATCCAAAAGAAATTATCAATCTCCTTCGCGTTCCTTGACCCACCATACTCCTTTGGTTTTGGTACGTTCACCTTGAAGGAGTAGTGACCACCGTGGGCATGATATTGCTTCCCCTTGAGAAATTGTCTTCTTACAAAAGACTAGCTCATCCCGCAACTCAAAGATGACCTTTGCAAACTCTTTTTTGAAGTAGAGAATCTTGAATTGAAGGGATTCCTCCGAGGTCTTCACTTGGTCTAGACATTTGGAAGTGACAATTTTCAAGGTACCTTGCATCTCCTCTTGGAACTCTTCTTTCCCCTTCTCAAGTTCCTCGATGTTTTGGTCCACCTTCTCAAACTTCTTTTGCCCTTTGGCCACCACAAGTTCCACCTTTGCGAGCTTTCCATTGATGTCCACCAAGACGTTTCTCGACCTTAATCTCTCCCTACCGGTTTTTTCCTCCTCTCCAACGTTGGTAGTCCCACTTGTTTTGGACATCTTTACTAGGCAATGATGAACACAACCTTGGCTCTGATACCAATTGTCACGGGTATGGTCTTTTTACCAACGAACCGCATGACACTTAGTTGTATGTCTTGCAACTAAGTCAACTTCTCCCTTGAATGCTAAAAGTAAAGCTAGCATAAATTAGTAAAGATGAAAGATAATACAAGAACAAGAATGAGGAAACCTAGAGAATGCTTGTATTACTTAAGAAAGCTTTACAAGGCTATTGCTATAAGATTCTATGCATGTTAAAAATGAACTCCCCTCCGATATTTATAGCCTTCTACCTCTTGAATGGATGACTAAGATTTATTTGATCCAAGGGCTCGGATTCATCATCTAGAATTTTCTATACCTAGCTATATGTTCAAGTATTATCGACAATGATTTACAAGATTTTAGAGTCTTCCACCTATCTTTAGACTTGTCTTAAACAAGGAAGGATAGCGTGAAAACTTCTAGAAATTTTTGGCTTAACCTCTTCATTTGATCAGAAACTTTGCGGTGCGTGGCATCACTCATAGGAATGTCTTGCAACTTTAGAACTATGCATGTGCCTCCCCAAGATCTATCTAAAGCACAAGGCAGCCAAGGCACAGCCATGTAACAGCATAGAAACGAAACATTAAGACAGTTATTCTTCAAAAAAATTGAGCACCACTAGTGTCTTCAACTTTTTCCAAGATGGCACGTAGATTTTGCTTCCCATGTTCTAAGGCTCATACGAAAAGGCAGGTTATTAGGAACAGAGAAGTATGACCCCTCATGCTAACAGTATAGTAGGTCGCAATCGCAAACAGTAGGTTTTCAGTGAAATATTCTTAAATGTCGATCAAAACAAAAGGGTGTCCAAAACCAATAACTACGTCAGATATGTTATTTTATAAGAGAAGTACATGCTACGTATTGGCTTTGTATACGCCTCGCAAGAGAATGTCAGAAAGATATTATCCGTACCCAACCTGGTTGATATGTGAACAAGAATAAGAATGGATATATGACAGAAAAAGGGTAATATAATTAATAGACACAATCACTTTCATTTGGTGGCAGAAGCCATCGGTGATGAACAAAGGAAGGCATGCAATAGCTTTTATAAGATCGTGACCCTGTCCAAATGATTACCATGTGAAGGCCATGTTACTCTTGTCTTCAACATACCAGATAGAAACAAATTAGACGGCAATGAGAATATCATCTAAATTAGGCACTCAGCCAGACTCAATGACCTATTGGTCAATCTGCCCATTTGAAACTGTCCCAGAATTATTCAACACAATATTTCCTCCTTTTACTACTCGAGCACACCTCATTTGCCTTAATGAATTATTGCTAGTTTGCTACCAACACTAGATAAACTGATTGAGTACGCTTTTATCCTTAGCCTTTCGATTATTGTAGACAGAAGGGAGTCTCCCAATTCCTTTAGAATTTTTAAGCTGTCATTTGTAAACTATCATCCAAGGACCAAATTGTAATTTGTCCCTATTATAACCACCTATTGCTCCTAAGATCCTCCACCAGCTCTCTCACTGTCTACCTTCACACCATCACCACCATTCTGACTGGAAGAAGGGCGAGGAATTTTAGTGCAATACGGAATCAAGTGTCCTACCTTCCCACATCCATTACAAATCACTGGAACACCCTCATATTCAACCTTACGCCAGGTTCCTGCCACTTTCATTTTCAGAACAAGGGGTTTCTTCAAATCAACTTCAATACAAATACGTGCAAATTTTCCTCTAGTTGCCAACGCTATCTGTCTGTCATTCTTAATTAGTTCCCCAATACAACTTGCAATGACAAACAAGACCTCATCTTTATAATATTCAATAGGGAACTCAGCAATACGATCCCAAGTAATTACCTTTGTGATTTCTGTAGCAGAAGGAGAGAAATCAGGTACCCAGCGAGTGACTGTCCGCATATGGCCTGCAATCACATATGGGCCGCCAGACATAACCATAATGAGATCCTCCTCACGATCGAACTTCACAATAAAATATCCAAAATCTACGTCAAGCATCTCATCTCGCCCTCTAATTTCCATAAAGCCGAGAGACGATTAAAAAGGAATTAGAACCCCACACTCTTCCCGTATACCTTAACAATAATAGCATGCTTCCGATCACGACACAGATACTGCTAGAAAATCATCTACCATCTCCTTGAAATTCAAGTCTTTTTCCTAACTTTACCTCGGGACGTATAAAGTCGAGCACAAAGACCAAAGGCTAAAAGCTCGGATAATCACATGCTGAGATAGTAAAGGATTCTCGTTTTTCGTATTTAATGGAAACTTTGCTAGTGCACTTATCATCTAAGGAAAATCTTGACGAGATTCCATGAGAATTGCTGCCCGTTGCCCTACCTTTCCCCTTCAGCAGGCAGTCTAAACGAAAGTGATAGCAATCTTTCTCTCGTTTCTTCTACATCACGCATGTAATAATTTTTCTCAGACGTCTTGTGAGGTTAAGCAGGTAAAAATTGAAAGGTCGTTCAGTTTTACTTTTATTTTTTATTTAAAAAATATATATTTAATTATTTCTATTAATGTATTTATACTTTTAAATATTTTCGTTATTAAAAGTCAATGTTATTATTTATAATTTAATATTTGATATTTAAGAAAATTTTCATAGATAACTATTTTAAGATTTTGAAATTTATGTATTTTAAATATATTTATTAAATAATGATAAAATTAAAAATATTTTAACCTCTTAATATAATTATTATATAACTAAATTATATTAATCATAAATATTAATAGTAAATTAGATTATGATAACAACTAAATTCAATTTTATAAGATTTTTATACGTTATAAAAACAAGAAAAAACATAAAGAAAAAATTTCAATCAAATAAGTTTTTTTAATTTGGAAACAAAAATGAAAAATTAAAATTAAACACAAATATTTGTTCACTTTGATGAAATTATAATTTTAAATCATGTTAAATTTGATTGTAATATGAGTTATAAATGTTAAAATTATAATTAAAAATTGTCAAATAATTTATTTAAAAAACGTAATTTACGAATTATCATATATATATATATATATATATCTAGCGAGGAGTCTATTATCAAGACACAAACCGAAGGGAATTAAAACTTTACAAAATTTAATTGTTTTTATATGAAAAAACAAGGTTAAAGAAATAGTGTTGCGGTCTAAACAAAACAATATAAATTAAATTTTATCTAAACCAATTAGAGGTAAGTGCATCCCGTCGACAAGTAATATAAATCGGTAAGAACCGGATATCGTACCCAAGGGAAAAATTTCTAACACGTAAGACAATTAAATTAAACGATGAAAAATTACTCAAACAATCAAGAATTGATTAATTTG
>JANIPN010000219.1:16037803-16051326 GCA_027478595.1 Erythroxylum anguifugum
GAGAGAAGAAGCTACTTGAGAAACTAAGGAAAACATGAGATAACATTACCCCCATCTGTTTGATCAGTCAAGTAAGAATTTTAAGGGAACAATTTTTTAAGGGGGGAGAGTTGTAATATCCTACCTCCAAAAATTTTTAAGAGATTAAATTGTTATATTGAGTCACATGAGTTATTTTATTTAAGAATTTACGAGATGTATTTCATTCACATGCATAATATTCATATACACATATGAATCGTGATTTAGAAAACTGATCCAGGAGGATGTTTACAACACCGAGTCACGTGCACGTAAAAAGAAACAAAAAAAGAACATGTGGTTGCTGAACGTTAGTAGGGAGCGAGTCATAAGGATTCTGGTGGATATTTCTTAGAGTTAGCCGCAAGTCTCGTAACTGAAGCTTTTATTAATTTAGCTTATTTACTTTATTGTCGAGGATTATCTTTGTTTTCACTTTATTGTCAATTATTATTTTTGAGAAAGAAAAATAAGAATACAAAGTAACAGCCAGTGACGTTTTCTTGAATGGATTGTCAAAGCTCTCTTTTGTTAGAGTTTCTTTTATTAGATTGGATCAAGTTAGGTATCAGAGCACCGTTCCTAACTGTGGTTGGTGAAGGCCTGCTCCGGTTATAGTGCCAGCGGAGAAGATTTGCGACAACTCTCAACTTTCCAAGGAGCACATCGTTCAACCCTTATTACACCAGAAACATCTGAAGTTATGGAAGGTGATAAAGACACCACTCAACCCACGTTGACAGACCAAGCCGCTAAACTCTCCGCGGACATGGCCACAGTCCTAGATTGGATCAAACAGGAAGTTGCCACTTCTCATGATGAACACGAGAAGATAGCCACCCCAAAAACCAAGGCAACAAAGCCAAAAGCCAAGTACGAACACATCGCTGACTTGGAAGGGGATGGCGATGAAGAATCCGTAGAAGCTGATAATGATGCAGGAAGTGTGGAAAGATGAGCACCAGGTGTTCGACTGAATGCCTCTTCCAACTTTGAGCTTCAACAGGTGCTATCTCCAACTTTGGGCTGTGAAGAGGTGAGAAGAGGAGGATTCCATCGTGAATCTTCAGGAGAGTAACTTTCTCTGACCAACAGTGAGGAGAAAAGAAGAAGATTCCCAAATCCTTTTTGCAATCCCTAACCCTAGCTGCTTTCGACCAGGATTTTTGGTATTTCGATCACCAAACTCCAAAGACAGCTACTTACCTCAGTGTTTAGTCGTCCAACTCATTGAGGTAAGGATAAGGTTGGGTTAATTTTTCGGGTTACTCACTGATTAGTTGTTTAATTGAGCTGGACCGGGTTCTTTAAGCCCACAACCCACAGTTATTTGGAAGCAAAATTTAAACCGTACGACTGCTGTGTTCACTTGGTTAGTGATCAAAAATAGGCTTTAGCTCAAGGATAGATGGTTTGGTGCTTTTGATCCTATATGCACGCTCTATAAGTTGTTGAATGAGAACATAAATCATCTATTTTTTGAATATGTCTATACCAAAGCAATTTAGAGCATAATTATGGTTATGTTACAATTACTTGGATATACCTTTGTAAGGATGAGAACTTTGAATTTTCTTACACATTATATTGCTCATGGTAGAGCAAATGGCATGATTACTTTGACTGCTTTTCATACGGTTATCTATTCAATTTGGCAAATCACATAAAACAGCCCATGTGATATACTTGATTATTCATCTTAGCCCCTGTGTTTTTAATTCGTTCACCTTAGCCCCTGTGTTTTTTATTCTCATTCAAGACACCCCAATTGGGTATTTCAGACAAATTTGCCCTTAGATTATTGAAATATATTTTTTTTAATTTCTTGATTCCAAGGGCAAATTTGTCCGAAAATACCCAGTTGGGGTATCTTGAATGAAAATAAAAAACACAGGGGCTAAGGTGAACGAATTAAAAACACAAGGGCTAAGATGAATAATCAAATATATCACAGGGGCTCTTTTATGTTATTTGCCGAGATTCTTCTGTAACAAACTTGTCAGCGTGATAGTAGAATTAGTGCCCTCCGACAAGACACATTTTCTTTTTCATTCTTTCTTCATTTAGTGCATTTCTTATAGGCTTATAACACTTCTTGATCTTATTATGTGGGCAGAAAATAGTATTGAAGTTGTAACTACACGATGAAAGTGATAAGAAAAAGGTGATGAAGGCAATCTCTAGCCTTTCACCTTTAATATCTTGGTTTTTGGGTTTTTTAATAAATAAATTGTTAGCTATGGAACTGTATAAAATTAAATGGTTAGAGTTCACGAAAATGTTTTAAATTTCGAACGAAAAACTAAAATGATTAAAAAATAAGTCGTCTAAGGATTACATTGATAAGTTGAACATAGCAAGCGAGAGATGAGCGACAACGGCGACGATCTTCCAGAACCTCGAAGATTCAAGGTAGAGCGACTCATCTCCATGGCTTCATTGTGAGTGTGGTTGGACACCCGCTCCTAATGGATTTACCAATTGCTCGGATGGCACGGATAGTGTATGCTAGGATGTGTGTTAATATGGACCTACAAAAACATTGGCCTACATCATTCCAACTAGCAACGTATACTGAGGATGGGGAGAGAACATTTAAAGAAGTTAGAATCGAATATGAATGGAAACTTGAGCTAATCACTCAGAAAAAAAGATTGGGCACCTATAGGGAGGGTTTTTAAAACTGGAGATTACCTTGAATTGAGCAAAGGTCAAGAGGCACAAACAATTAACCAAGAGCAGCAAGGTGAGGAGTTACCATCTACAAGTCAACCCACTCAGAAGGACAAGGAGGCTTCTGCCTCCCCAAGCAAAGGCTTGGGCCCATTATTAATGGAACATATAGTTAGAATGAATAAGTTGATGGAACAGTTCTCTAATACCGCTGGCAGTCCAAATACACATAGTCAGGCAAAGCTCGACCACGAAGCTCCAGCTGGAAACCTTGAAGATCCACAGTTGAATGCCATAAGTCAAGTAGGTACAAACTCTTTCTCTCCTTTATCTGAATTGATTCCTGACAGTCCTGGAATTGAAGGGGGAAGAGGGGGATTCTACTTTGAGAAAAGGTCGGAAACCTAGGAAAAAGCACAAGTAGGTATGGCTTTAGTTTGGAATAAATGGATTTAGTTTTGTGGAATATTAGGGGGCTTAATAACCCCAAAAAATAATTAGTTATACACGCTTGGCTTAAAAGATTGTCAGTGAATTTTGTGTGCTTACTAGAATCGAGGATTAGGTCCCCCTCCTTTTTGAATACTGCTTGCTCCTCATTGATCCCTAGGTGGAAGAAAGGAAAGATCCCAAAGAATCGATCTTTCTTTTAGTTTTAGTTATTGAATCTCTCTTTGATTGATCAATGTGTGATATTCTGAATCCTCATTTCATAGCAATATAGATAGTGCCTCAAATGCCATAATAGTGTTAGCTTGGGACTCGAATACTTACCATTGTCAAATCCTGAGATTTACTGATCAGTTAGTGCATGTCGAGTTGTCTCCTAGGAACACTTCCCTTCCTTTCCTAGTGACTTGTGTCTATGGCTCCAATAACTTTAACCACAGGAAGAACCTCTGCAATGACTTGTTTACTCTTAGACCTCACATTTCCTCCACGCCTTGGATAATTGCGGGTGACTTTAATGCCATCCTTTACCCACACGAGGCAGAACTTATTAGTCATTCAGCTCTCCAAAGTATGAATGACTTTCGACATCGGGTTGATGGTAATGCTCTGTATGACCTCAACTTAAGCGGTCCTTGTTTTACTTGGTCCAACAAACAAAGTGGGGATAATTTTGTGGCTAGGAAGCTAGATAGGACCCTCATAAATTTTACTTGGAGCTCTAATTTTCCTAGAGCTTATAGTGTCATTCACTATCCGAACATATCTGATCACTCCCCATTAGAGGTCAAGTTTGGTAACCCCATTCAGAGAAAAGCTTCTCCATTTAGGTTCTCTAACTTCCTTACCTCTCAACCTAATTTTCTTCAACTAGTGGAGGAAGCCTGGACTTCGCAGTTTTGGGGGTCCCCTATGTTTTGTGTAGTGTCTAAACTTAAGATGGATAAAAGAGCTCTCAAAGCTCTTAATTCAAGACAAATGGGTGATGTTAATGAGAAAGTTAGGATCTGTCAGGATACTCTTAATGTCTTTCAAGATAAACTGAGGCTTTTACCTAAGTCGACTGAGATACATGCTCAAGAATCTGAAGCCATCCATGCCCTTATTAGTGCCTTAGATAATCAAGAGTCTTTCTTAAAACAGGCTTCCAGGATCAAGTGGTTAAAGGAAGGGGATAGGAGTACTAGGTTTTTCCACAACTCCTTAATAGCCAACAGAAACCGAAACACTATCAACTCTCTAGAAATGGGTAATGGGAGGAGGATAGTAGGTCATGAAGAAATCTAAGAACAATTTGTTGAATTCTTTCATTATTCAATTGGAAGTCGAAAATCCCTTCCGCCTTCGAAGGACTTTGTGCAACCTCTTTTTCCTCAAGCCTTACCTGAAAGTCTTTGTAACTCTCTTATCGCTGATGTTTCAGCTCAAGAGATTAGAAAGGTTTTTAACTCTTTCAATCCAAATAAGGCCCCTAGACCGGATGGTTTCAATGGTTTTTTCTTTAAACACACTTGGCACATTATTAGGGAGGACATTACTAGGGCTATCCAAGATTTTTTTCAGAATGGTAAACTCCTTAAAGAGTTTAACTCTACCTTTATCATGCTTATCGCTAAAAAAGCGCACCCGTCCATAGTGGTAGATTATAGGCCTATCTCGTGTTGTAATATGCTGTACAACGTGATTGCTAAGATCATCGCGAATAGGCTTTGAAAAATCCTTCCTCACCTTATTAGTCCTAACCAAAGTGCATTCATTAAGGATGGGAGAATTGGGGATAACATCTTGCTAGCCCAAGAAATTTTCAAAAACTACCACATTTCTAATGGTCAAAAGAGATGTGCCTTTAAAATTGATCTCCAAAAAGCTTATGACTCCATCCATTGGGATTTCCTCATCAATTCCTTAGAAGCTATAGGCCTTCCTCCTAGGTTCATAGCTTGGATCTAATAGTGCATTTCCTCCCCTTCGTATGCCATTTTGATAAATGGATTACCTTCCAAATTCTTCAAAGGAAAATTTGGGCTTAGATAAGGAGATCCTTTATCCCCTTACCTCTTCATTATTTGTATGGAAGTTTTTTCTAGAAGCTTGAATGACTGCATAGTTAGAAATCCTTTCTTTAAATACCACTGGAGTTACAAAGCACTAAAACTAACCCATCTCCTGTTTGCAGATGACCTACTGTTGATTTGTCATGTTGACATTGGTTCTACTCTAGTTTTGCTCAATTGCCTAAACTGCTTCTCTTAATTTTCTAGATTGGATATGAATAGGTCCAAAAGTCAGTTTTTTCTTTCCCATGACATGGCTCACTTGGCAAACCAGATGGCCCAACTGTCTGGCCTTAGGCAAGGTTCCCTACCTATAAAGTATCTAGGTGTTCCCCTCATTACAGGTAGGCTTTCAAGGAGAGAATGTTTACCCTTATTGGATAAGATTGATGCGAGAGTCAACAAATGGACCCATAAAACCCTTTCTTATACAGGTAGACTTCAACTAGTGAGCTCTGTGCTTTCTTCATTTCAAGTGTATTGGACCTCTCACTTTATTCTCCCGTCTTCTATCTTCAAGGAACTAGAAGCTAAACTTAGGAATTTTCTATGGGCTGGGAAGAGGATTTAGTTACTTTTCTTGATAGGGAGGCCATGTGGGTTAGATGGGTGCATACGGTTATTTTTAGATGGAAAAATGTTTAGAGTGCACAACCTACTAATAATAGTTCCTGGAGTTGGAGGAAAATTTTAAGTGTACGGGACAAATTCAATTCAGATTTAGGATAAGTAATGGGCAGTCCACTCTCTTATGGCAGGATCCTTGGCGTCCAAAGGGAGTCCTAAGCAAGTTCTTATCTCCTAGAGAGATAAATGGGTCGGGCTTATCGATGACAGCCAAGGTTTCTGATATAATCACTAATAATGTGTAGAGGTGGCAGGATTTTCCTATAGAACTCATTGCTGATTTTGAACCCGTTCAATATCAACCGACTAGTTCCCTGAATTACTTGGAATGGCTCCCTAGCTCTTCAAAGACTTACACCAATGGTTCAACTTACAAACTCATGAGACCCTCAACCCAACATGTACCTTGGTATAACCTGGTTTGGTTCAAAAATAACAACCCACGGTGTTCATTCATTCTTTGTCTAGCAGTCCTAAAAAAACTCCAAACAAGGGATAAACTTCACTTTCTATATACGCCCAACCACTGTTCCCTGTGTATGCCAGACATGAAATCCAATGAGCATTTGTTTTTTGACTGTCCTTTCTCTAAGTCTGTATGGGACCATTGCCTCACCCGCTTCCAAATCCCCATCCCCAACCCTTCAAGCCTTCTTTCTATCCTTACTTGGTTCCACCAAACACCTCCACAATCCCCCTTTTTCCCTATACTTCTTTCCACAATGGTTTACCACATTTGGACTGAAAGAAATTCAAAAACCTTCAAGGATGTAGCCATGAAGGTAGAGAGCTTATAAGCCAGGATAATCTTTCAAGTTCTAGAGCATCTTAGCCTACACACATAAAAAGGTAATTAGATCTATTGTGCACTAACTTTTTGATGCAGATTACTGTTCAACTAGGCGGTCTCACTTCCCATCGGATGAGCCCTCTTGGATGGCAACATTTTCAAGGGCATCGATGGCGTTCCAAATGCAATTTGAGTTCCATGGCGCTTTGCTAGGCAATGGTTTATCCACAACAAACCATTACCTATGGCAGCTGCTGCGGGCATTAACTGCGACAATGAATACAGATTAGCAGGATTTGATGATGTCATGATTGTCTATGTGATTGGTCTGTGGTTTAGCTAGTGTATTTTGGGCATATGTTGCTATAATGCGGTAGTTGATGGTGTTTTATTGCTTGGTGTATAACTAGGCTTTTGTGGTATTTGATTTGTGCTTGATCTTGTCACTTTCTATTCTGGCAGGTTTTGGGTTAAATCCTTATTGCAAGACTTAGTAGGGGCATTTGATGGTAGGGCAGTTAGATGCTTGCCATTTTGTTTTTTTACGTGTTCAGAGATTACCTATGGTATCTCTTGGTTGTACATAACTTTTTATTCGTTATGAAGTTCTGATTTACCAAAAAAAAGATTGAGAATATTAAATGGAGGCATAGAAAAATTAGAAAAGTTAATGAAAATTGGCAAGGTTAAAGGGGATCTTCAAGGCATTGGTTATAGAGGTGAGTTCTCTAAAGTGAATGAGAAGAAAAAATGATATGTTCAGACCTGTCCGAGAAGAAGAAACATCGAGAAAGAATCGAAGATTTGTACCCACGTGTCATTTTTGCAAAGTTATCGGACACATAAGACCAAAATGCTATAAAATGTTACAAATGATGTTTCAAATGGGTCAAAATAGAAAATTTAGACACTCTCCATTAAATTTCCAGCAGCAACCCATGGTACCGAAGCAATCTTAGGTTAGAAAGGGTCAAGTACAAGCACAAAAACGTAGTGAAAGAAAAAACAAGAAATTGTACAGATTCACAGTTAGTTACTGCTTTTGAAGAAACTGTTCAGACAAAGGATAAGTCAGTTACTTCAGAAAAAGAAATCGATGACCGAGATAATGTGACGAGGAATAAGCCCAGGTTTGAAATTCTTCGAGGGGCACAGGGACTGCGTACTTTACATTTTTGAAGTATTTTTTTGTGTTGTTTAAAAAAAAGACTAAATGTTAACAAAATTTTGTCTTCTTTAGTTCTTTAGTTTTTTATGCTGCCATTGTCGTCCCATCTTTTTAGTAGTTTGCATTGTAACTTCTATTTGGCTCCACCAAAGATTCTCTAGCTCTGTCATCAGTATGGATCTCTCTCTCTTTCGGGCATATCCTTTAGTGTTTTGAATGGTGGTAAATTGACATCTTAGCGTGTATATGATTCTTCCACTGCACCTATTGTTGATTATTATGATTATGCGTTTTGATATTATTTTGTCCTAAGCGGGAGACATTAGATTGTTTATGGTGAATGTTCCACTCAGGGGGAGATTTCAAGGTATATGTGTGACTATTCGTCTTACTTTTTGGCATCTCTTTGTCTCAATGGAGAGAAATTTGGATAATTGGATAAACTTGATGTTTGATTAAGGGGGATTATTTGTCATATGAATTGTGAATTTGATACTTATATGTCCAATTATGTTATTTAGGGGAGTTTCATATTTGTGACAAACAATACCAAAAGGGAGGAGATTGTTAAGATATATGTTATATATCTAAGTAATTAGTTTTGGCATTATTTATTAATTGGACATATAAGATATTAATTCTTGTTTGACTTGGATTCAAAAAGCTATTTTGGATAATGTTATAGATGTTATGAAATCCTATCTTGAATAGATGTGTATCTTGAGAAGAGGCATGATGGATTTTTGGGATAATGTAGAACTCCATTTTAAATTGGAGTTGCATTCGTAACTTACTTTATTGGTTCATCAACTGAGACACGTGGCTTGTATATTGAAGTCTCTACAAACAAGAAGTGCATTTTGCATGAATTTTGGTGGATAGAAGAATAAGGGAATTGGTGTTGCGTGTGTGTCAAGTGGTTTTGGTGTATTCTGCGTGGGTGTCCTGCAATTAAATGTGTAGTGGGACTCTTATTCTTATTGTGTAAGGGATTGTGCAGATCTTTGATCCACGGTAGAAGTCTATCAAATAGGTAGCGTAAAAACCAAGTTGGAGTGTGTGTGCGGCAACAAAAGTTGATGTGCTTGTGTGGGATAGAGTTTATGTGAATTAGTTGTTCAATGAAACAGCAACTGCGGTTGTGTGTGTGTCTTGGAAGATAGCTGAACAATATTTGGTGTGTGATAGATGCCACAATGAAGAGAGCCACGGTGCAGTGGATTAGTGATAGCTACGGTGCAACGGGTTAGCCTATTGTTTTATTCAAGACGTCTTCATCTGGGTTGTGCGATGTTTTTGTGAAAACAACACCATGGGTCTTCATCTATTATCTATACTTCCATATGCTTTAATTGAAGCTGTTGAAGTTGGGATGGATCGTTTCAATTGAAGAATTATTTTGAGAAGCTGAAACTATAGGGAAGTCTTCCTTTTATCTCAAGTATATTGTCGTTCAGTTCTTAGTTGATTTAGTACTTGAGGTATTTTTTTTATTAATTGTTGTTTGAGTGTAGTTAGAAAAATCTTCTGATGAGGTTAACACGAGTCGGTTGTGTTATTGGGTGTGAAATTCTTTTACGGAAAAGTGAAGTTGAGAGATAGTGTCAAGGGTTGAGTGGTGTCGGCTCAGTAAAGCCTTGAGTAAATCTATTGTGCTTCGGTGAAAATATTAAGCTGAGTGAGGGCCCCACAGACGTAAGCAAGATGTGTCGAACTACATTACCAAATTTTCGGTATTGATTTATTTTTGTTTTCTTAATTTTCTAATTTTTATTTGTTTGCTAGAAACGAATCGGAAAGTTTGCGAAACTATTAACACCTTCGGTTTTTCATAATCTTGATATCGGCTCAGTAAAGCTTTAGATAAATCTATTGTATTTCGGCGAAAGTATTAGGATAGGTGAGAGCCTTATAGACATAAACAAGATGTGTCAAATTGTGTTACTAAATTTTCAGTATTGATTTATTTTTATTCTCTTAATTTTTCTCATTTTTATTTATTTGCTAGAAACGAAGATTGCGAAAGTATTAACACCTTCGGTTTTTCACAACCTTCTGATCTTCGGATAGCGTTGGAGTTCCTCAACAATTGGCTTCCTTTTCGCTCCAGAGATCTCTGCCGCCAATGCACCAAAACCCTATCTCGTCGTATTCTCTTTCTGGACCCAGGTATAGGTTTATACCTCCATTCTTAAATTTATAATCTCTAAACTTCGTGGGTGCTGTATTTCAGGGTAATATCAGTAGTTGGTGTATGTTTTAGACACTGAAAAGCGTTTAGTTTTTATGTCGTTTTTGATGGATGTGTATAGGTTTGTGTCTTCTATTGTGCTATTTCTGAGTAGCAACGTTTGGTATTGAAGCACTTGATGGGGAAGCAGAACCTTTGCTTTCAGACAAGAGTATAACCCATTCGGCCACGAATGGCATTGGGTCCCATGAGAATTGTTGTGACGATAATTGTGACAAGAATTCATTGGGAATTTGGAAGGATGGAGATGACACGAATTCATTGGGTGGTTGGGAGGATGGAACACACGGGTGGTCCGAGTCAGTCCCACAAGCCTCTGCAAGTGGAATTCTTGTTGAGTCACGTTAATCTGAGACGACTGGTCCTCGAATGTCATGGGCTGATATGGCGCAGGAAGATGAGCTTGTGGAGGAAGAGGAGCAGCGAGAAATAAGCAAACGGGTTGTTGGTAGTTGATACAAGTCCTTTGACTGGAGGGTTGAGGGTATCAAATGTTGATGAGAAGCCCAAGTTATCAAGAGAACAAAGAGAGCACATTCGATTCATGAGTGTTAATAGGAAAAAAGATTTATATGTTTGGAGAGGTTCAAAGGGAAATTAGTGAATATTCTTGAGGGACTGGAGCTTCACACTGGTGTATTCAGTGCTGTAGAACAAAAGAGGATAGTTGATCATGTCTGTGAACTTTATGAGATGGGGAGAAAAGGAGAATTAAAAGGTTAGATTCTAAAACTTTATTTTGTTTTTACAGTCAGCTTTACTTTTGGAAGAGGAGATATTTTCATACTTGGTCTTCCTGGAAATCATTCACGCATGACTTGAATTGGCTATGGATGTATTATTCTGATCTTAGTACAATATTTTGTGCTATACATGCCTACTTGCTTCTTAGTCTTCTGCATCACCACCATTGGTGAGAGTGATGGTGTTGCTCGGTTATAATGTGTGGTATGTAACATTATTTTAACTCCTCAGTAATATTTAGTGCTACAGAAAAGTTCTAGAATAGGATGTTCCTGTGTCGTCATGCATAGAAGACCAGTTCTTAGTAGGGATTCGAACACCTAGTCATGCTTCCCATTAGTGGAATGATGAATCTACATCGAAATGTTCAATGATACACATAAAGACCTTTTGTTCATTATTTTTATTGTTGATGATTTTGCTTTTTGCCTGTATAGTTCATGGTTACATATATGCAATGTAAAATTTCTAAGGTTGTAGTTGTGGACAGTTAGATTGAAGTGGCTACTGGTTTGTTTTGTACTGAATTAAAATAGTATTGAAGTAGATGGAAGTTTTGCCACTCTTTCCTTCTTCTTTGGTTGGACCTTTACTTTTGCTTAAGTACTTGATAAACTGTTTTGTTAGCTTATTTGGTTCAGAGGTATAGATGGGAGATCTACTATATTTTCCTTTTCAATTTGACCTTTTATGTTCTCCAAGAATTTGGTGAACCATTTTGTTACCTTATTGCAATTCATGGATGATAATGCTATAGTAAGTGCAACTATCTGACTTGCTTATGAATATCCCTAAGTTGAGATAGTAGATGCAACCATTTGACTTGACAGTTAACGTATTACAATAGGTAAGTTGAGAATATAGGTTACATTATAATATTGACTCAATATTTTCCACTATATCTTTACCATATACGTGCTATTGAAATCAGAGTTTCCTTTTACAGAACGAACATATACAGCTCCACAGAAGTGGATGAGAGGCAAAGGGCGTGTAAATTGTAACCCTTCAATTTGGATGCTGTTATAATTATGCGACAGTAAGTTCTTCAGAACCTGTGGGCTGATGTTGATGTTTTCGTAATATATTAACTTTGGAATGAATGCAATGAGTGAGAAGTATGATACATGGAACATAAAGTCTCTCCTCTCTAATACTGCAGGACAAAAATGGCAACCCACCTGGCATCCTCCGAAATGAACATGTGGATCCCATACCTAAGCTTTTCAAAGTCATTATCAGAATGCTGGTCAAGTGGCATGTTCTCCCTCTTACTTGTGTACCTGACAGTTGTATTGTCAACATTTATGAAGTAGGGGACTGTATACCTCCCCATATTGACAACCACGATTTTCTTCGACCTTTCTGCACTGTATCATTTCTAAGTGGGTGCAACATTGTATTTGGATCAAATTTGAAAGTTTTGGGTGCTGGTGAGTTTACTGGCTCAATTGCAATCCCTCTACCTGTGGGGTAAGTCTGCTGTGAAGTTGTTTATGTAAAACTTCTTGCTCCTTTTTATGAATATGGTTTTATTGGCAGTTACTTCCGTCATATATTCCTGTGTAGCAAACTCGTAAATCAGAATATTTTCTAACCAGATCGGTTCTTGTCTTAAATGGAAATGCAGCTGATGTTTCGAAGCATTGTGTGCCTTCAGTTCCTGCGAAGAGGTATTAGTTGAGTCTATAGTTTGGTTGTGTTCATTTTATTAGTTGGTCCCTATGAATAACTATTGTGCCCTCTTGGTCAATTTTGTTTAGGACATCAATCACATTTAGAAAAATGGATGGAACGAAACAGCCTGTGGGGTTTGTTCCAGAACCAGATTTGCAGGTGATTCAGCCATTAGCCATATGAAGCAAACAACACTAAGAGATCTAATTCTCATAAACAAACAGGCTTGAGCTTGCCAATCGCTGTGCTCAGGGATGAGATTCACATCCGCAGTTGACGATATTCACGTACTTCTACCATCTGTGTTCTTATTAGGTTCCAACCACAATCACTTGGTAGAAAGGAATAAGGCGAAAGTATTCTAAACTCCAAAACTACCAAACTGAGAGTTTAAACTCAAGGACTAATTTGTGAGAGAGGAATCCAGCAACTTCAAGCTAATATAACAGTAGTCATCTGAAGTAACCCGTGGATTGGTCCACATCAAGTTTTTGTGGCCTAAACCCTACAAAACAAATTGTGGGGTCCAACCGTAGGCCTATATAAGCTTACTTCTGACTCTCTGAGCTAGTAATAGAGCAAGTTCTCACTTTGACATCATACAAAATGTTGGAGTACAACATAAGATCTTGGG
This sequence comes from Erythroxylum anguifugum, assembly GCA_027478595.1. Classification (NCBI taxonomy): domain Eukaryota; kingdom Viridiplantae; phylum Streptophyta; class Magnoliopsida; order Malpighiales; family Erythroxylaceae; genus Erythroxylum; species Erythroxylum anguifugum. The sequence goes on from JANIPN010000219.1 coordinate 16,050,893, forward strand.
ATGCTGAAATTTGAAATACACTTCTGTTCTGTTTATTACTGTCAAATAGCACATAATCACAAAACGAAGACAAGGGTGCGTGGCTAGGATGTGCTCCATGTGATAGCCAGTCTCTTTCTTAGAATTAATAAGACACGAAGGAAGATAAATGAGACTGCAACAGCTGCCTAGGAGAGAGGTTAAGAGATATGGAATGATATTGTGATGGTATCTTTGGAGATATGGGGAAGAAAATACTAGCCAAGAAGATGATTACCCGAAAGAAAAGGGAACAGCTGCGGCTGCACAGTGCACACTACTTAGGCACTAGAGTTACTACTTCATGTGAGGTAAGCAACTCAGGTATTTTTTTGGATAAAAGAGATGTTGGTAATAATGATAATAGGCTTCACTTTCACTGCCAAATCAAAGTCTAAAAAGTTATTGCCTTCCCT
>JANIPN010000219.1:16073551-16089384 GCA_027478595.1 Erythroxylum anguifugum
GATTTTTTAATACATACAAATCAAAATCTTGACTTATTATTATTAAAGTAATTTTGATTTGGAGCGTTCGCAAAAATATATTCTCTATATTTTCTATTTAGAAGTTATATTTTTATGTGCTATACAACCCGATGGATACCTAAAAACCCGAACAACCCAATGGATTTAGATATGGGTAGTAAATCGTAAAAACCAATGGATATGGATATGGGTTGAGTCATAAAAAATGGATATGGATATGGGTAGAGTAAAACCCGAACCGAACCGAACCTATTGCCATCCCTACTTCCATCTAACTGACTTAACTAACTTTTCTAGATTTCTTCTCAACTGCCTTTACGTCGTTGCATGGCTCGCATGTAGGCTGAAGTTTCCCTCTTTACGTCTGCATTTCTGTGACACTGCTACTACAATCTCCTCCTTGGATCAGAAATTCAGCTTCTGAATTCCCACCAAACTTCTCAACTGTTTGAATCGTGAAACATGAAATCCTTTGGTGAACAAATCAGCCACCTACTCTTCTGTTCTTATATACTCCAGCTTCACTTCTCCATCTTTCTATACATCTCTCAGATAGTAATATCTAAGCTTAAAGTGCTTAGTCCTACCATGAAATATCGGATTCACCGAGATAGCAATTGCTGCTTGATTATCAACATACATCACTGTAGGATCTTGTACAATCACTTGTAAATCTGACAACAGCTTCCTAATCTAGATCGCCTGTTTTGTTGCTGAAGTAGCTGCAACTAGCTCAGCTTCAGCAGTCGATAACGCTACCACTTCTTGCTTCTTGGAACTCCATGAAAAACATGTTGATCCGAGAGTGAAACAAAATCCTGTAGTGCTCTTCATGTCCTCCGAAGAACCTCCCCAATCATTATCCACATAGCACTTCAAATTACATGTTCCAGTCTTCCTATAGCACAGTCCATAATCCAAGGTACCTTTAAGATACCGCAAGACTCTTTTTACCGCAATTAGATGCTGCTTTCTTGGATTACTCATGAATCTGGAAAGTACACTCACAACAAATTGAACATCTGGTCTAGTAGCTGTGATGTACATGAGGCATCCAATCATGCTTTTATACCTTCTGTTATCAACCTTTTCATGCTCACCATTTTGCAACATACTCTGTTTTGGACATATTGGAGTTGAGACAATTTTACACTGATCCCATTGAAACCTTTTAAGCACATCACTTATGTACTTCTTTTGGCTCAAGAGGATTTGCGCTCTCCTTTGATTCAACTCCATACCCAGAAAGTACTTCATCAGACCAAGATTAGTCATCTCGAATGTACTCTTAAATTGAAGTTTCAAGCTACTGATTTGAGCACTTGAGCTTCTAGTTAAGAGTAAATTATCTATATAGACGAATACTACAGCTACATGGCCTCCCTCAATTTTTACATAGAGTGTTGGTTCGCTGCTGCTCCTTTGAAAACAAATTTGCAACAGAAAAGTATCCATCTTTAAATACCAACATCTAGGGGCTTGCTTCAGCCCGTATAACGCCTTATTCAATTTATACACTTTTTCTTCTTCTCCTTTTATGATGAAGCCTTCTGGTTGTTCTACAAAGATCTCCTCATTCAACTCTCCATTTAAGAATGCCAATTTAACATCCATCTGATACACCTCTCATTCCTTCTCTGCAGCTATAGCCAAGATTAACCTTATAGTTTCTAATCTTGCAACAGGCGCGAAAGTCTCACTGAAATCCACCCCTTCTATCTGTGCGTATCCTTTCACAACTAGTCGGGCTTTATATCTACTGATGGAGCCATCCGGATTCATCTTGAGCTTAAACACCCATCTAAGACCAATTATCTTTATGTTTATTAGTCTATCAACAAGTGTCCAGGTCTTATTTTTGTGTATCATATCCAACTCCTCCTGCATTGCACATTTCCATTTTGTATTCTTCAAGGCTTTTTACACATGAGTTGGTTCACATATAGCTACATTGCTCCTTTCATAGATATCTGCTAAACTTCTTGTTCCTCTTACAGAGACTAGGTCATCATCTTCTTCTTCATTCTCATCATCTGCTTCATCTTCAGAAATTTCATCATCAATTATAGGAGAATCAGTGATATTCGTACCTGTATAATATTTGACAGGGTGTTGATCATCTTTTTGTATTGAATCTTGTTCTGCCCTCTGCCAATTCCATTACTTATCTTCAAGAAATGGACATCTCTACTAACTTTAACTTTGCTCTGGTCAGGGAAGTAAAGTCTATATCCTTTCGTGACATCTGAGTATCCCACGAAGATAGCTGGTTCACTTTTGTTGTCTAACTTTCCTCTTCTGGCTTGTGGCACATGAGAATAGCGTAAGCTTCCGAAGATCTTCAGATTCTTGAGCTTAGGCTTCATCCCACACCACATCTCCTGCAGCATCTTCCCTTCCAGCGCTCTGGTGTATAGTCTGTTCAGGAGAAAACATGTTGTTCGTGCAACTTTTTCCCAGAACTTCTTGGGAAGTCCCTTATCCTCCATCATACATCTCACCATTTCCATCACTGTCCGATTTCTTCTTTTTACCAACCCATTTTGTTGTGGGGTGTAGGATGTAGTCAACTGATGCTTGATCCCAGCTTCCTTGCACAACCGCTCGAATTTCTCTGAGGTGAACTCTTCTCTATTGTCGGCTCTTATTGATTTGATTTTCTTACTGCACTGATCTTCTACTAGGTTCTTGAAGTCTTTGAAAATGTCTGCTACTTCTTCCTTACTTTTAAGACAATAAAGCCAAGAATATCTGGAGTAATCATCAATCATTAATAGAAAATACCTACTGCCACTTAATGATTCTTCAGCTATGGGTCCACACATGTCCTTGTGAATCAGTTGCAATGCTTCAGTAGCTCTCCATGAAGATCTGTGAAATGGGAGTCGAGCTTGCTTTCCTTTGAAGCAAGTTGTGCACTGAGATCCATCTCCAAGCTTCGTAGGAAGGTCATCAGCCAGCTTCTTCTTCACCATTTCTTTAAGACCTTTCACGTGAAAATGCCTCAATCTTTTATGCCAAAGATTAGTTTCCTGAACATTACTGACCATGGCAATATGCTGGACATCCTCCATTCTCAAAGAAAAGCATTTATTTTTCACTTTAACTTTGAGAATCTCCTATCCAGTCGTATCAATAATCCTACACTCATCATTTTCAAAGAACACATTGAACCCCTTTTCAATTAATTGTGCTACACTAAGGAGATTATGGTGGATCTTAGGCACGAATAGAACATCTGAGATTGTGCTAAGACCCTCTTTGGTGTAAATCTCAACAACTCCCTTCCCTTCCACTGAAATGCACTGCCCATCTCCAAGCTTAACATTTGCATGAAATGATTGATCCAGTTGCGTAAACATGTTAAGATTGGAAGACATGTGGCTTGTACAGCCACTGTTTATGATCCATTCGGTTAAAGGCGACTCCACCAAATCACAAGTAACTATAAAAAGCTGCTCCTCTTCTTCGACAACTTAAGCTTCAATAGTGGAGTGACCAGATTGTTTCTTACAAATCGCCTCCATATGTCCCTTCTGATTGCATTTCCTACACACAACATCAGGCCTCTTCCAGCATCTGTAAGCCAAATGATTCGACTTACCACAATGGGGGCATGGATTGTACTTGGCATTTTTATCTCCCGATTGCGTCTTGGATTGTCCCTTTTGATGGTTTTGAGTTTTCTGTGCCTTAGAACCACCCTTCGACCACTTCTTCTTGGTCTTTTCTTTATCTTCATTCTTTGTGGATGCCTTATAGGCACCCTCAGTAGTGTCACTCTTCCTCATCAAATGCCTCTGCTCTTGTGCTTGTAGAGCATTTACAACTTCAGCCAGCTTGATACTGGACATATCCTTCGTATTTTCCAGAGAAGCAATAGTTGCTTCATACTTCTCTGGAACAGAGATCAACAACTTCTGGACGATTCTTTCATCTTTAAATTCAACATCAAGAAGTCTAATTTGATCAGCCAACTGACACAACTTCTCCGCATAAATCTTGGCAGACTCACCTTCTTTCATTTGGAGTCTATCAAATTCCCTCATGAAGTTAAGCACTTTCATATGCTTAACTCTTTCATCTCCCTGGTACTCTTCTTTCAAGAAGTCCCAGATTTTTTTTGTTGAATCCATCTTCATGATTCTTGTAAAAACGGAGGGAGCTAACGCCTGATATAGACAAGATCAGGCACGAGCTTTCTTGGTGATCCTCTCCCTCAACCTTCTCAGCTGAGGTATGGTCGCATCCTCTGCAGGCACTTCAACAGCATAATCATCTTCAACAGGTTCTCACAGATCCTGTCCTTACATGTACATTTCCATTTTAATTGCCCAGACTGCGTAACCTTCACCATTAAACACTGGAGGCTGCAGGCCTTGAGGTAAGTCCTCAGCCATCTTTGATGAACTTCTCTAAATCACAGCGCTCCAAGAATAATCACCAATCGTCGGATCTTCAAGAAAGCTCCTCACTCAATCACACACTCACAGGTCCCTCAAAAAATAAAAGCTCTGATACCAATTTGAAGTCGCTATCTATCTATCATACGACTATATAAAAAAACGTAAACCGAATTGTTGAAGAAAGAACGAAAGAACAAAAGAAAAACTAGAGAGAGAAAGAACAAAACCAAAAATGGGGGCAAACAGAGGATATCAAGGACTCAGTGATTTTCTGAGTTTTCTTCTATTAGATCGAAAGTATACAATTGTATGTGACTTTTATACATTTATAACACTTCTCATCTACTAACTTCCATCTAACTGACTTAACTAAAATTTCTAGATTTCTTCTCAATTGTCTTTATGTCGTTACATGGCTCGCATGTAGGCTGAAGTTTCCCTCTTTACGTCTGCATTTATGAGACATTGCTACTACAGATGTAATATGAAACTCTTTCCTTCCATCCTATTCCATTTCATTCTATTATAAACCCTCCTTCCAAATGATGGAATAATATTACATTTTATTAATAACCACCCAACTAAACATAGCCTTAATCTCAATTCCAAGTATATCAACTCTTGCACATTTAAGGGCACTCATTTCCTCCCTCTTGAAATGAGTACTAATAAAACTCCTCACAAATTGGATTAATAATTTTTAAAATTAAAATTATATTTAATTTCTTTACTAGTTCAACTAAATAACTAAAGATAGTAATAAAAAAGTGTTCATTAATCACGCAAATGATGAGAAATTAAAACACATAAATTCACGTTGAAAATGACTAAAATTTTATGCTCAGAGTTATCACAATTCTATTTCAAGTAAATCTCATATTTTAGAGTTCTATTTCGAATAAAATATATATTTTAGAGTTATGTTTTGAGTAAACTTCTAGTTAGGGTGTAATTTTTCATTATAAATAGCAGAAGGAGGGTAGAATTTTTATCAATAAATTTGATCTCTTTTGAACTTTTCTTTAAATCTTGGATTAGTACGTTATTTGTACTTTACGTTAGGTGGGGTTAGAGCTTTGAAAAACTAAAGCTTGGCCTTCTAATAATGGCCAACAACACCAATAAGAAAATTCATAGGTTACCCAAAATTTGGAGAGCAATTGACGAATAAAAGGAGTTAAATCACAATATAGAATAATAATTGGTAAAGATAAGAGTTCACTTGTAACTATTATTGCAAGGATAAAATAATAGGATAACTAGGATCAAATTGATAGGGAAGATGGCCTTACAATAGATTCTTAAGTTCAAAATCGTGCATTATAGATTTATAACAATAATTCTAGCAATGAGAAAGAAGTTCTTTATTAAAGACATGATAAAGAAGAATATAACTATAAAATAAAGGCAGATTTCTCTTCCTTTAGTGGTGATTTAGATATAGAAGCATTTTTGGATCAATTAATAAAGGTAGAGTATTTCTTTGACTATATTGAGATTCCTAAGGAGAGGAAAGTCAAGTTGGTAGTTTATAGATTAGAAAGGGGAGCATTAATATGGTGGGATCAACCGAATGAGACTAGGAGAAGAGTTTATAAGAGTCTTATTTGTTCATAAAGGAGGATGACGTAATAATTAAAGGGGAGATTTCTACCACTAGATTATGAAAATATATATTTTATAATAACTACAATGCTACCAAGGAAGTAGGATGTTCATTAATATACCACACAGTTTTTAACATTAGTAACCTATAATCAATTATCTGAAATCTAACCCCAATAAGCTTTAAGGTACTTGATAGGATTGAAGTCAAATATAAGAGCTAAGATTGAGATTTAAATGGTATTGACAATTTAAGATGCCAGGCACTTGGCTATGAATGCATAATTTATGCTAACTGAGAATTTAAGGGAGTTTAAGTGGTATAGAAATGAAAAGACTTGCATTAAGAAAGGAAAATAGGTGTTTATATAGCCTCGACATATGGTAGTGGTGGGAAAAGCAACACTTATGGTAAAAGTTCAATCAAGGTAGGTTTATCAACCTCAAAATTTGCTGATCCTTATGCCAAACTCATCCCAGCTAAGTGTTATAGACGTAATGATTCAGACCATAAATCTAATGACTACCCAAAAAGGGAAGTGGAAAATATGGTGGAGCAATATGAAGATTACGAGGAAGAAGAAAAATGTGCACCTAAAGGATATGATTGAAAGCAATAAGAGAAAGAGGATGATGATACTTTTGTAAGAGTGATTAGAAGGTTAATGGTATCCCATAAAGAGTAAGATGATTTGTAAAGACATAAGCTTTTTTGGCAAGGTGTATAATGTAAGGGAGCTTATATGAGTTAATTATTGATGGAGATAGTTAAGAAAATATTTTAAGTAAGACAATGGTGAATAAATTAAAGTTGACTACTATGCCACATCTCGAGCCTTATAGGATTAGATGCATCAACGATGTTTGAGAAATCTTTTCTAATGAACGTTGTAAGGTCTCATTCTCATTTGGTAAATATTGTGATGAGCATTATTTTAATGTTGATGATATGGATGTATTCCAAATATTTTTTTTTGATAGACCATGACAATATGATATTGATGCAATATATTCAGGTAGAAAAAATATTTACCAATTTATGAAAGATGGTATGAAATATACTTTAGTACCTCTCAGTAAGGAAAAGAGTGTGAAACCCTATACAAAGAGAAAAAAACCTTTATTACAAGGAAAAAAGAATAAATTAAAAATAATGAGTGAGATAAAAGAAATAAGAGAGGTGTATTTATTAATTATAAAAAGAGAAGATGTGAGAGAAGTGATTAATTGATTATTTATTGGGGATGTAGTTCTTGATGATTTATCGATAAATGCTTACTTGATTATTTATTTCTTCCCTAATGTTTTTTAATTAAAGTTTATTTTGCATCTAAGATACTTCTTTTGGTTTATATTTTGGTTTAGGTATAAGTTGGAGGAAAAAGAACCAAAATAAGTTAAATTTACAGTTTTGGGTAGTTTTGTTACTGTTCAATCTTATTTTCCTTCATGGTTAAAAATGAGATAAATTAGGGTGAAATCGGGGATAGATAACAAAATAATTAGAGTTATTTTAGAGGAAAATGCTCGTGCAAAGAAGTACTCGCCTGTGTAAGTGACTTACACAGTCATGTGAGGGACCATATAAGTGAATATAAACGTTTACGACTTCAAAGACAATTTTTCCTATGTGAAAATGAACACACCTGTGTAAGTTATTTACACAATTGTATATGTTATCTATGTAAATCTTTGGAATCATGTGCCTTTGCAATTTTCAAAGAATTAAAGCAATGTTAATGAACACGATCACCTATATAGACATTTGGCTAATCGTATCCACTCTAAAAACCCTAATTATAAAGTATAAAAGGCAATTAAAGAGGCTAATTAAAAAGGTGTATACATGAAGGGCATCCACATATGCTTATTTTTCTCCTTGGATGTGTTCTTTAACGAGCTATGGGTGGCTAATTCTCTTCCTTCTAGTTTAAGGGCACATCAAATCCTAATCACATGTTTGTGTATAGATTGATTCCAATAATAATTTTCTTATCCCTCTTTTAAAATTGACATCTATAAAGTTTATGATTTATGTATGAACGATTTAGATAGGGTATGGTAGATCATGTATAGATTTACTACCAAAATTATGATTACAATACATAATTATTGTCAATCTAATTCATGTGTGGCAAAGAAATGATTATGCTTCATTAAGGATAACATATCATAAGTTAAATAATCTAATCTTGTTTGATTATTGCTTATATTAGCCTATTTTCCTGATTCTTAATGCTACTGTTACACTAAATCTAGAGAGCCTATTCTAAGTTGTTTGACAGTTAGATTTAATTAAAGAACTTATTTTAATTAGTTACAATCTAAGAAAAAATTAGGATTAATAGAGCTTATTGTTAATCTATGGTTAACAATTTCAAAGGGAGGAACAGAAAAAAAAAATGTTGCACTTAATTATGCATGTTTATATAAAGGCTAAGATTGAACAAGAATTAGGCTTAAATCCCTTGATTACTCTTTATAAATTTGATTTGTTTTTTATAGTTTAATTTTATTTGATTGGATTAATCAAATTCTTTTAAACCCTCTATTTTATTACACTAATTAGTCCAATAAAAAAAAGTATTCACGCTCTTTTTGTGGAGATGATCCTTTCTCATTGCTACAAGTTTAGTTATGTAGAGTTGGGCTTTAATTTTTGGTATGCTCAACACATATAAAAAAAATTTAGTGTCGTTGCTATAGAGTGGTGTTGATTTGGATTTTGTATTTGGTATCTGGTTCTGCCTGAATCTGCTGGGGCTGGACGTTACTATTCGGATCCATGATTCTGTGTGACTTTGGCTGCTGAATATCTGCAAAACAAATAAAGCACGCCGGTGGTTGATTGTCGGCAGGTCCCTCCGACGCTCAAGTTAGTCTTTTTGGAGAAGTTTTGGTCGCTAAGAACAGAGAAGAAACTAGGGTTGCCATCTCATACCTGTATCATGGCAAAATAGTACCTTATATATGAAATAGACGCTAAATTTAGGTCTTTACGTAAGTTTTTACGTTTGCATGAAAAATTAACACCTACGAATGAGTTGTGAACCAACAAATATGGCTATTTTGAGAGTTTATTAACAGCGAGGAAAAAAAAAAACAGAATTTAACTAATAAAGCTAAGGCTGAAGGCAGCACCAAAGAGAGCATATAGAGATGTATTTAATTAAGCTAACAATTTTTGATAAGATTCACATAGCGACATACTGGCAATGATGTTTTATACCTCCATCTCCATTCAATATTATAGCCGAATTTAAATAGTAGGAGGAAAAGATACCCACAAATATAACAGGGTGAGGTTGCTTTATGCAATCCCTGGTCTTAACCGAGGCACAAAACAATGTGTAAATCCATTTTATTAACCTTCTCTCATGGATTCTACAGTATATCTCGCTCCAGGTCTCAGCCCAAATCTTCAAAAACCGTAAAGACGGAAGGATCTCTCAGACTTTGTCTACAAACATTTTTGTCACATCTCCTAGACCATACAAGCAGAAGCATATAAAGTAATCAACATGCAAAATTTATATATAAAAAAGAAGTAATCAACATGCAAAGCTTTAAGCAAGCTTCTTAATCTCTAGGAGACTCGTGTTCTTGGCTTCCTTTCCTTTTGGAAAACAACCATCCCATAATAGGTCCCAGAGACCTTCTCTTGCCCGTAGTCTTCTTCACAGAAGGAGGTCTTTCTAGCATTTCCTCTTTGGTCACAATAACTTTGGTCAATGAAGGAGGGCTGGCAAACTTCACGTATCTCTTCTTCTGATACTCCTTCGCAGCTTCTTCGGAGGGGCTCTCCATGTTCGCCACCCTCGCCGTGTTCTCGACGAATTTGAGGTCTTCAATCTCATGCTGAAGTGGCCGTTTCTGGTACACGTCTCTTCCCTTTAGCCATTGCAGTTCCCTTTTTGCTTGTTCTAGCTCTTCTCTCAGAGACTTTATACAGTATGTCATTAGGTTACCTTCTTCTCTGGCCCTTTGGAGGCTAAGCTTCGTCTCTTCAAGCTCGGCAGTTAAGGTGTCAATTCTTGATCGAGCTTGCAACCCACTCTCGCTTCCTGCAGTTTTTATCTGATGAACCCAAATGTTACGTTCATATGACGGGTTCGAGTTAAAAATATATGTACATATTCTTTACATTACTCGGCCATAGTCTTCTTTTCTTTTTCTTGTTTTTTGATACTGAAATATGGTTTAATTTTTTCAGGTGGCTTAAACAGTGTTCTTATTCATCAATAAACATCCAGTTATGATCAAAATTTTCAGATTAGAGATCTAACCAGAATTTACAACTTCTATCGCAGAGTTTTTGACCTGCAGGTTTTAGCTAAAACTTGCTTGCTTAAAATGTTGATAGTTCACATTCTCTCCTGTCATCTTTATAAGCTTAGCAACTAAACCCACCAGACAAAGCCAACCAATTAACGAAACAGACAACATAAGGGGCATGCAAAACTGGGAAAGCATACCTCTTTAAGCTTGTTGGCGTATATCTCTCCAGCTAAAACTCTTTCTCCAAACAACATTACTGCTTCTTTAACAGACCTGAACGGAGCTCTAGTGTCGATCTCTGCTCGTCCCGTAATCACCAACTTTCCTGCCTCTTCATTGTCCATACTTTGGACTTGGTAAGAGAACCGCCCACTTGGCTGAACAGAAAACGGAGAACGTTACGAATGAATCTATGTGGTGACAAGGAGCTACTTTAAATACAAGCTTTCACAAAGAGAGGAGAAGATAAGATATGGTTATTGAAGAGGTCGTTACTAATGTATGTAGAAAAGGTGATGAATACGGCCTTACTTAGATGGTGGTTTAACTAAAAAAAGATCATGGCCACTAATTTTCTTCTTTCTTCGCGTCCACTTCACTGGAATTTTGTTAAGTGAAGTTGACAAGGCTGGTGGTTGGACCATCCATCTTCGTCATCCTTTGATTCGTTAGTTTTGATAAATGTGCGCGAAAGCTTTCCCGCGCTCATCTTCGATTAAGACATGTCTCCTTTCTTGTGGAGCCCCCTTTTGATAAAGGGACGTTTGTTTGGGACGGAACAAGACCCTCTGTTCAGTTTTATGGAGTCTTATTGTGTATAAATCTCAGCCATTCATTTATACAGGTCTCGTGTGGGCTTCACATAAATAAATGTGGAGCTCGCATAAATTAATGGCTGAGATTCACTGGATACAATAAGACACCATAAAAACTAGACAGAGGATCTGGACTCGTTTAGGACAAGGTTCTCAATTCAATATTGATATTTTATTTTGTTCTATGAATCTTAATCATTTATGCAAGTTGTTCATTTATGCGACCCACGCAGGTAAATGAATGGCTGAGATTCATGGGAAAGAAAAATATTGGACAGAAGATTCGGACTCCATTTGTATATATAAAAAAGATAATAAAATTTGTTAATTATTAAAATAAATATTTTAAAATATATCTTTTTTATAAATTTTATTTAAAAACAAAAATTACTTTTTTGTTTTCACAATTTTATGAAAAACAAGTTTTTTTAACTAAACAAAAATGAAATATAATAGAAAATAAAAATAAAAAAGAGTTAATCTCTTTTGTTTCCTTTTCAAACATTTTCTAATCATTATTTTCTTATTTTCATCCAACTCCGTTTTATACGGTCATCAACTTAATTCTTTTTAAACTTATTTTCACAATTTTCATCAACTCTTTAATTTAAAATAACACATTAATAAAAATTAATATAAGAGAAAATAAGAATAGGAATGTTCTTTTCCGGCAATTCTCAACCTTGAATTTAGTAAAACTAATTCCGGCAATTCTCAATCTTGATCATCAAACGCCAGATTGTTATTTTGTTCCACAACCACTACATGCGTGATAGTGTGTAGTAAACTGAAATCCAAAACTTAAAACGAAAGAGAAGTGGTGTCGAGAAAGACAGCCAAAAAAATCAACCAGCCAGCAACCTTCTACTAATCTTCATCTTCCGTATGAAAGCGCAGGTGTTTCCCTTTTGGTGTTGGCACGCCCTTTAGACGAGTGACGCTGGGTGAGACAACATCTTCCACTGTCTCAACTATCTCATCATCATCACTGTTGTATACGAACCTTGTGTGCTTCCCTGCAAATCCCTCTTTCATGCTCATCTTCCTAATGCCTGCACAAAGCTCCTCAAACAAATCATCATCTTCTTCATACTTCTCGTCTTCTGTTTCTGCTTTATCTTCTTCAGATGCTTCTTCCCCTTCAAATACTTCTTCATCCTCTTCATCACCATGGCTACTTGTGTTGACCTGCATGGACCAGACAGAGGCACTATCATCGTCGGTGGGCCACGACTTGTCCTTGCTTTCACCTGATAGCGCTTCTTCTTGGTATGTCAGTACAGAGGAGCATTCTTCTGATAAGTCAGTGGCATCAGATTTTTCAGAGAAGTCCAACAACAGTGACCTTGTAAGGCTCTTCTGAGATTCCAGACTTTCTTGCTTCCCATCAAAACTGCCAACAACCACCATCTGAAACCATAATCACAAGAAAAGAACATCAATGTGAGTGAAGTGAAATGGAATTTGCAGATTTGCCGAACCATGTTCGACAGTTGAGAGAATTGACCTGGCCAATGTTCAGTTGTTCTTGAACGACCGGCAAAGGAGTGACGGATTGGCTATTAAAGTCTACATCAGAAAGATTTGGAACTTGAGGTGTATTTGCTGGAGTTGGTGCAAGAAGTCCCAATGGGGAATTGAGATGGAGGATTTGGCGGTTGTCCAATGAAACCTTTGAGAGCACAGCCTCTTCTTCAACTTTCTGCAACAGGGTCTTAACTTGACCCCTCAACAATGCCTCTCCAGACCCAGGTGTTTTGTTCTTCACACTAACACCTCTCTGCTTCACTATGGAAGACGATGGTGTCCCTAAACTCCCCATAGCAAGCCCAACAATAGGTGAATCATTCGTTATATCGATAAGTGCAGATCGATCTTGTTGCTTCGCATCTCTTCTTGATTTCGAAATGCTTTTCTCAGATTCCTCAATCTTCCCTGAAATGTAGTCAAAGAAAACAAGATGAAACCATGAGAAAAATCGAGCAGATCCTTTTTAAAGAACCCATCAATGATTCAACAAAAAGAAATAGATTCTTGAATATCTTGCACTGTAGATCCATTGAGTATCACTGTATAAGAAGAGTTTGAATAAAATCGAACGACCATTACTTACTTGACATGGGAATACTACTGTTAGCAGTATTGGTGTTAATCGCAGCCCGAGTCTGCGATCTTGTGACTCTTTTCATCGACGATGGAGTTTCCATTGATGGATGTTGAAACCTAAACGAAATATTCGTGCAGGAAAGAGGAAAAGCTAGAGAGATAGATCAAAGGAAAGCAAATTAAAAGTGGAAAAGAAAAAAGACAAAGTGCATGACACAGGGCTTCGCGAGGGTTTATAAAAGAGGGACTTCGGGTTTGAACGGTAATATGACCGTTAGAGCGTAACCTGTGCATAAAACTAGCCGTTGGAAGTGGTGAAATTCGAACAGTTGTTTCCATTTACGCTGTTCCTTTGGTAAGCAAAGTAAGATATACTGGGCCTTTATTCATTATGTGGACTCAAAGCCCATTTACAGTAAAGAGAGCCTATCTGTCCTTGGGTTGGCAAATGGCAAGGCTTGGATCTACCAACAAAATTCACAAAGCCCATAATTAAATAATTTTTAAGAAAAACATTGAATTTAATCTTTTATTTTATTAAAATTTTTACTTATCTATTTGAATAGTAAATTATATTTCTTTAAATGTAAAAACAGTGTCCTAATTAAAAGGTATTTCTAATTATAACTTAAAGTTTATAATATATTTATATATTTTTATTAAATTGAGTTTTTTTCTTAATGTTAGTATTTCTTACTTAACAGTGTGGTGAAAAAAAACAAGATTTTTGCTATATTAATAATTTTGAGTTGAGGCAAATCATAAAATATTATTGCATTTCTAGTCATTTAGTCGACAGCAACATTTTGAAACCCAGACCGGACGTCGAACCGGAGGTCTTATTAGTCACCAGTTTGACTGATTCGATCAGTTCCAATAGCCTACCGGTCACCAGTCGAACCAGCCAGTCTGCTTCAAGTTTCAAAACCATGGTTGACAGGAATCTCTTACTCGTGCATTGCTGACGTGGAACTTTTGTTTTCACAGGAAAAGTTATCTGTGACATGGAATAGGGAATTGTAGACGTGCAATTTATGTAGGCAAAGATTTCCAGATGAATAAGAGAAGAATGGAAGCTCTTTATTCATCCTATGAAGATAGCTTTATATGTTCAAGGGCACTTGCGAACTTGTTTGCGATTGGTAATGATGCACCACCAACATCCAGCACAACAAGAACTTCAGCAGTAAAACCATCACAGCTAGCACGCATGCAGGAGTATGCGTCAGTCAGATAAAGAAACCAAGAAGATGGGACGATCCATCACAGCACCAGCCCTTGCTAGCACGGAGGAGTGTGCGTCAAATAAAGAAACCAAGAAGATGGTACGATTATGCGTGAGCAAAGAAAGAAACCACAATTGTGAGTTGTCAAAGTTGTTACAAGAAATAGTTGTGTAGTTTATTACAATAATATAAAAACCGGACTAGACCGTCGACCATATTAAGTACAAATTGGACTGAATTTTGCATTAATTTCGCCTCTCTCGTTTGGTTATTTGGAGAGATCAAAGCATTTTTCTCGCCTCGCCCTACCCACAATAAGTTAAAGTTCCTAATGATTTCTAGTAAAGAACGAGTCATAAACGCCATTAAATCGAGCTATGAACCCCCTCCCTCGCTATAACAGAACAGGCTTAAACAAAAGTAGTCGTTACCATCACCGTTGTTTAAAGGTTGTGTGCAAATATACAAAGGCAATTGAAAGTGAAAATTGTTACTGGGGATCAAATTTTGCGTGTACAAAATAAGAGTTTAAAAGGTAAATGAGTAAACTATCGGCAATGCATAAGGATGCCTACAATTATTTAAAGGAGAAAAATGGAAAGTGGCAAGCTTTAGATTGTGGCGACGCTGATAACTTGATTTATTCAGACAAAAGGTTCTGAACGCATTGTCCACGTCAATGGTTATGGAGTAGGAACTAGGAAGGACATCATCTCATCTTATCTTGATTCTTTGAAGAGTGTTGGAGAACGACATGACCTTGACTGAGCTAGTGGGAGGTTCGGCTACCGAACCCCTATTGCGGGACAAGGTTATAAATAACGACGTTCTTTATGATTAAGTGCCTCAGATAATTAAGCGATAATTGACTATAAAAATAACGTTATAATATTGAGAAATCAAGTGATACTTTTTAAATTATAAAAGGATTTTCGATAATTATCCAAATAACCCTTACACCCTGTTTAGTTGGTACGGATTTTTGCCAGAGAAAGTAATCTTTTTTCTAAAATTTAAATTATTATGTTTGGTTCGATTTTTTTGATAATTTAGGAAGAATAGTGACGCTTTTTTTGGAATTTAAATCCCAACACCCCCTTGGTATTTAGATTACTTTCCTCAAAAATTGAATCTAAAAAATATACTAGACAATTTAACCCTTCCTTTTCTCTCAATTATGAGAATTTAAAATATGTAAATTTCAAATAAATTTTGATTTGATAATTAAAAATATATAAAATAAATATTAGTTTATAAATAATAATTTTTAATTTATTTATTTTAAAAAATAAAATATTCTATTAATAAATATTATATAAATATTAAAATAAATTTAAATTTAAATAATTTATTTTTAAGTTTTATATAATTTATAA
>JANIPN010000219.1:16172576-16190302 GCA_027478595.1 Erythroxylum anguifugum
ATGTAGGTTCATCATCGACTGGAAGTGCTGCAGATAATCTAGGGGATCGGTCTTTCCAGTATATTTTTCTGGCGTTGGTATTTTGGTACCGACCACTGGGAGGCTGTTCTGGATGGTCGGGATGAAGGGAGAGCTGTACTGCGTTGATGGGTGAGCCGGACGGGAATTCATGGCCATATTGATTCGATCGTCCACGATCTTTTCTAGAGTTTCAGTAGGATGGCGGTCGACCATCACACCAATTTGCTGAGCGGGGGTCTGTTGTTGTTCCGGCTGAGACTGTAGGACTTGGCGAATTAATAGATCGGTCGCTTCCTCTATCTGTCTTCGAGTGAGGGGTGTTTGTTGTGGTGCAGGAAGATTTGCGTCCAGGGGGCGCTAGGGATTAGGGTGCGAATCAGCCCCGACGTTGTCCTCCAGGGCTACGCTCTGTTCCTCTTGATCTTGATTCTGAAGTTGCGGTGGATCATTCGGGTGCGAAGATTGAGTGTGGGACTCGTGATGTGGTGGTAGGTGAGCGACGGGAAACTGCAAACCCATCCGTTGCAGTGCAAGAGCCGTGACGGCGGCTATATCAGGATTGGTTGCTGCCGCCTGATTGACCTGTGTGTTTCTGGACGTAGTGTCCTGCTGTCGGGCCCCACGGTGGGCGCCAACTGGTTCAGTCAAATTCTACTGGTGTTGAACGTTACTACTCGGATCCATACTTCTGACAGATCTTGCTGTTGAATACCTGCAAAAACAATGGAAGGCACGCCAGGGGTTGACTGCCGGCAGGCCCCTCCGACGCTCAAGTTAGTCTTTGTGAGAGGGTTTAGGTTGCTAAGAACCGAGAAGATTAGGGTTGTAATCTCGTACCTGTATCATGGTGAAATTGTACCTTATATATGGAATAGATGCTAGGTTTAGGTCTTTACGTTTGCATGGAAGACTAACACATACGAACGGATCGCAGACATGTGGACCTAAGTCTGGGCCTGAACCTGGGCCTAGCACAGCCGGCCTAACCAAATATTATGAAATTGAGTAAATTTTAAGATTTTTTATAATTAAACCTAATTTTTTTAATCAAATTCATTTGGGTATAATAACTGTTTTTTTTAAAATTAGGTTTCACTTATTTTTTGCCATGTTTGTTTTTTATCTAATTTTCTTTTTTGCCATTTTAATGTACTGTTTTTCAAATATTTCTTAAGAAGATATTAACAACGAATGGTTAAGTTTAGAATCTTCATTTCGACTCATTTGCACTGTACTTATAAAAAAATAAAAGCAATGAAGTTTTAAATCTGATAGTAACACCGAAATAAATGGAAAAAACCGGAGTATAAACTTTGAGGACCAGATTTTCTGTTCCTTTCTATTTTGTGCCATAAATTTCAACATATTCTATTTATTTATTTTTAAACTTGTAAGTTGTGACTGAAATTTGTGACAATAGAGTAATTTAAACGGCACAGACAATCGTGTGCCCTATCTGTCAACTTTAGCGGTCGGAAAGCAATAAAGCATAATATTGTTTAGTGCATTGATAGACCCATGCTTTAGTAATTAGTATCTCTTTGGAATTGAGAAAGTACCAATCAAAATCAGATGAAATGACTTCCATTTAGATATAAAAAGTAACAGAAGTCAGACTCAAAGTAAAAAGGACAAACAGAAAGATAATCACATTTGACCCACCAGCCACCTTCCTTTTGTTTTTTTGTTGTTTTGCCTTTTCTTGCTCCTGTCCTGTCCTGTCCTGTCTCCTCCTTCCTTTCCTGTCATTTCCATTAAATTCTGCAACCAACCAATCCAGTGGGTGTGTCCATTATTATATTCCTAGAACACCCTCTATATAACTCAACATTCTCGGGGATTCTTCCAAGATATTGCTTTTTTTTTAATGGCAAAGGTTTTGTCGTTTTTCCAAGTGTGATTCACAAACTAATATGGGTGCTTGTATCTCCACGATCAAAGCCATCGCTTCTAACGCCAATAAGCGCCACCACCGCCACCGCCGTCAGCGGCAGCAGAATTCCACCGGAAACGATAACGGCGATGGCGGCAACAATACCGCCTTCTCCGTTCTTCTTAACCGGAAAGGTAGAACCAAACCTCAACAAACGACGTTTTTGCCAACGTCAACTAACAAGACAGAAACTTCACGTCTAGCCCAGGATAATGAGACCCGCATGAACCAACAACAAAAACAGCAGCAGCTAAAAGTAAAAGGAAAGCAGACTTCGAACCTTCAGAATGGTATGATCCCATGTGGCAAAAGAGCGAATTTTGGGTACGAGAAGGATTTCGACAAGCGGTACATGATGGGGAAATTGTTGGGTCATGGGCAATTTGGTTACACCTTTGTCGCCGTTGATCAGGCGAGTGGTGATCGTCGTGCAGTCAAGAGGATCGAGAAAAACAAGGTAAATTCTAATGATGTTGTCCTTTAGTTTTATTTCATGTTGCCGAGTTGAGCCTTTTTTTAAATTTTGCTAGTTTCCACGTTTTTTCAAATGATTTACCGGTTAATGGGATGTTGGAGAAATCTAGGGGGAGTTGTTTTGCTTGTTAATACCTTTTGCTCAATTGATGGGTATGTTGTTATTAACGGTGGTTTGATTCTGAATATTCTTGCTCGTGCATATCATCACAAGCTTCATGAGGTATTTAGCTTTTTAAATAGAAAGATTCCCTTCCTTAATTGTCGGTTTTACTTCTACTATTGGTGTCTTGTGTATCAGCCGTCGTTTTAGGTATCTGTTATGTTTGTCTTGATGACGATCGGGAAAATGACATCATACTTTATTACATCGTTTTCTTGATCTAAACCTGGGGTCATGGTATTGTTTTGAGACGAGAAGCCTTAATTGCAAGCGTGTTGCCAGCATTGATGACGTTCTAGATATATGATGTCTCATCAAACTTAGGATGCATTCCTAAGTCTAATATGTGTTGTGTTTAAATGTGCATCTTCAGTGTCCTACTACTTCAGGGGAAAGTAGCGTTCGTGGAGCTTATTGGTGCACATTGCACAAATAGGCAGAAGAGAACCTTTTGTCATCAGAGTCGCCCTCTTATACTTATTCTGTGTGAATTTTATTTTAATTTACTCCCTCTTCATGGTGCTTTGAAGAGCTAAGTGATAGGCTGATATCACTTTCGCTTCCCCTATAATCTACTATATGACTTTTAGCTGCAGCAGATTTAGTACTGTTCAAAAGCTTGGACAAAGTTGTGACTACTTAAGGTGAAAACAAAGATGGAGACAATTTCTATGCCTTCGTCTCTCAGAAAAATATATGGTGGTGAGAAATTTGTTTAGGTGATGGTTCATTTCTATCTTGTAACCATCCTTGACTTTGGTGGTAGATGGTTTTACCTATTGCTGTTGAGGATGTCAAACGGGAGGTTAAGATATTGAAGGAACTTGGTGGCCACGAGAATGTGGTTCAATTTTACAATGCATTCGAGGATGAGTCATACGTATATATTGTCATGGAGTAAGTACTAATATCTTTTCCCAGAATTCTGTTGCTAATTTGATATGCTTAGTTGCCATTATTAGAAGTATTAAGTGACCGTTTAACCAGAACAGCTTAAGCTGTTGTGTGAGGCTAAATTAATTAGTTTTATATATTCACTAACACACCCACTCAAGTGAAAGGCCTTTGTGCTTGAAACTTGCACATGTTCACTCTACCTTATGCTGAATAATAGGTGTTACATTTATTTGTTTGAGCAATCCTTCTTTAACAATGTGGTATTTAACTATTTTTACTAGGTTGTGTGAGGGTGGAGAATTATTGGATCGAATTCTAGCAAAGTAAGAAATTAATATGTCTAGTTTTTTTAATCTTCCTTCTAAGTTCATGGCACGATATTTTTTGAAGTTGGAAATTCTAAACGTAAATCCGATTTCTGCTGTATTCATTCTTTATAATTATGCTATCAGGAAGGACAGCCGTTATACTGAGAAAGATGCAGCGGTGGTTGTACGTCAGATGCTTAAAGTGGCAGCAGAATGCCATTTACATGGTTTGGTGCACCGTGACATGAAACCAGAGGTATGCACAAGTCTTTAGGACTCAATACGCTTAGCTTAATTATATATCAGAAAAGCTAGCTCCTGCTTCTAACAGCTTTAAATCATTTAATTTCTTGCTTATAGAACTTTCTGTTTAAGTCAACTAAGGAAGACTCAGCCCTAAAGGCCACAGATTTTGGTTTGTCAGACTTTATAAAGCCAGGTGAATAGAATTTCCATCTCATGAATATCTATTAAGCTGTTAGAAAGGGAAAAAGGGGTCAACGTAGGAGATTAGAGCAAAAAAGAAACTCTACATGCGGTTATCAACTGCCGGTTGCAAACTGGTAGACTAAGCCAGAAAGGCTCGATTTTTTTTTTTTGGTCCCTGAAATTTGAGAATCTTCAATGCCTTGTGATTCTATGGTCAAACTATCTGACTCCATCTATTTTATTACGCATTCGAATGAAGGGAAGAAGTTTCGAGATATTGTTGGTAGTGCTTACTACGTTGCCCCTGAAGTATTACGACGCAAGTCTGGGCCTCAATCAGATGTCTGGAGCATTGGTGTCATTACATACATTTTACTTTGTGGGAGACGCCCTTTTTGGGATAAAACAGAGGATGGTATATTTAAGGAGGTGTGTATTTCCCTTGATTTAGAGCATGTTTCGCGAATGTTAATTGTATTAGGCAGTGCCATGTGAAGAAAAGACTTGGTAAAACAATCCTATTTGTGCCAGCACTATTTATTGTCATATAGTGCTTCAGGTCATGGCTTGTTTGTCCGAATCAACATGATACAACCCTGATCCAGCCCCTACCGTCGCCACTCTATCTTCTTGACGTTGTTAATAGTTAGACGTGTTACACAATGTCCTAACGTCTAATATTTGCAGGTTCTAAGGAAAAAACCTGATTTTCGCCGTAAACCATGGCCAAGCATAAGCAATAGTGCAAAAGATTTTGTGAAGAAGTTATTGGTGAAGGATCCTAGTGCCAGACTTACAGCTGCTCAAGCCCTATGTATGTGTTCAAAAAGTCTCTTTCTAGCGTATAGTATAGAGATGTGTTGTTGGTTCTAAAACAATTTACCTTCCGTATACATTCCTTTTTGAATTGTGAAGTTCCTACTGGTTTTGACATTTCCAGCACATCCATGGGTCAGAGAAGGAGGAAATGCCTCTGAGATCCCAATTGACATATCCGTCCTGAGCAACTTGCGACAATTTGTGAAGTACAGTCGTTTGAAACAGTTTGCTCTAAGGGTAATACCAAGTCCCATTTTGCTAGATTTTTATGGCTGCAAGAATTTTTCTTTTCTTTCCTACCTTTTCTGTTTTTTCGTCTTGATTGTACTTTAGGCCTTTATGTAACAAATAGTTGATACCTGGCAGGCATTGGCTAGCACCATTGATGAAGAGGAGCTGGCTGATCTAAAGGATCAGTTTGCTGCGATTGATGTGGATAAGAATGGTGCAATTAGTCTTGAAGAGATGAGACAGGTACTCTTCCTCTCGTGAAACCTTTAATGTTTGTCCTTGGATATGAATTCCATTTCTAAAAGTAGCTTTTCTTGACCTGGTTAATTTGAAATACTTAATTCAGGCTCTTGCAAAAGATCTTCCATGGAAGATGAAAGATGCACGTGTCCTTGAAATTCTTCAGGCGGTAAGCAGGAATTTTACGCTTTCTTTCCAAGTATATCTTCTTTCGCATTAGGCATGGTTTCCGTATATGGCCTTTTAGAGAGAAATTTGAGTCGAATAACAGATCCTTGTGTGATAATTTTTATTTTCATTTTCCGGAGAGAAAATTTGTTACAAGTTATGGTCTGATGTCGAATGAATGTTGCTCCTGCAATTACTAAAACACTTGGTTATTATTTTACCATTTAATGCAGATTGACGTCAACACAGATGGACTTGTTGATTTTTCTGAGTTTGTTGCGGCTGCCCTACATGTGCATCAATTGGAGGAACATAACTCTGAAAAGTGGCAACAACGTTCACAAGCTACCTTTGATAAATTTGATCTTGATAAAGATGGATACATTACTCCAGATGAGCTTAGAATGGTGAGTAGGATCTCTGTCTGTCAAAGATTCGGCGTCCTAGTCCCCTTCCTGCTTCTATATTTGAGCCTTCTACTAATCATTAGAAATATCTAACTGATGTTTACTTTGTAGCATGTTGGCCTAAAAGGTTCCATTGATCCACTGCTTGAGGAGGCAGACATTGATAAAGATGGTAAAATAAGCCTTCAAGAATTCCGCAAACTTTTAAGAACGGCAAGCGTTGATTCACGTAGTCGCCAGAATCCTTGTATTCAACCGGGTTCCTTGATTTAGTTGGAGACTGACTGGAGTTTTGAGGATTGAGACAAATGAGGACGTAACAGAAGTTGGCTTTGTTTTTTCCTCTGGAGGGCAAACAAGTCTTAAAACCAGGACATAGTTGCTGCGGTGATTGCTATCTCAAGCTCCTCTTTCTGAATCTCAAATTGGTGTAGGTAGTGATCAGTTGCAGATTAGTCCACTGGTGTAAGTCTAAACGTAAGAAGTGCGGGGCCAACAATTACAATAAAAATCAATATTTTAATGGAAGGTTAAGTTGGAAATATCTTTCACCATTTTTTTTTAGTAAAACTCGTCCTTTTTGTTTTTAAAATATAAATAGTTGGATTATATAACTGATTTCTAATAAATTATTAAAAGTTTTGTAATATTATTTAATTATTTTTTAAAAAAATAAAATGCAATATTAAATTATCAAAAATAAACATCGGAATCACGTTAAAACGTGAGATCTGGGAGGTCCAATAATACGTAACTTTACTCCTAACTGACTCACATGGAGAGAGAAATCAAAAATAAAGAAAAATAAACTATTAAAAGAAAACAATTTAATTTCATTTTCTCAATATTTTTATTAAATTTCAATTAAGAGATTTTTCTATGAAGCGAATGAAACATAATCACATGCATATATATATTAAAGATTAAAAGAAAATTTTCAATTATAGCTGCCTTCAGTTTGCACCGGCGGAGCCTCGGGGAGTCACTGGTTCTTCCGGCGAATTAAATTTCATGGGAACAGGCAAATTAAGGAGGGGGAAAAAAAGAAATCCACTTTTACAGCCAAGAGCGAAAGATCTAGCATACGAAGAAGCGCTGCCAATAGCAGCTCCACCATTTTAGGTAAACCAAATGTTTCTTCACTTACAGCTATTGGCTTTGTGAATTGTGAAAGTTCTTGCAAATGTATTTAAACAGTGCAAAGCGTATGGCTTCTTCTGCCAAAATTTTCAGATTTCCATTGAAAGGTGCAATAAACTCATCACCACTGAAAAAGACGGGAATTATGTAATTCACTTCGGTCATGTACGTGGCTCCTGCTTCCAGCCTAATTATTAGCCAACACACTTTTACTTACCAACCTCTTTAACCAGTTCCTGGCTAATCATTCGAAAATTTTCAAGGCTGTTTCCAGACACTGAGGAATTGATTAAGGTGAATTGTGACATGAATGCATCAAATAACTTGTCAATTGTAAAGGGCCATTTGAAGCTAATTACTTTTAGTTTTACCAACTAAATGCAAGCACTTTACAACAGACAATTAACACGGAGTTCGTCCACCAACTACATCAATGACGATCAGACACTAAAAGCTTAAGAAGCATTTGCTGATGAGTTTAATGCAGTAGCAGCTGCAGATGTCTTCCCCATGTGCAAGGGTTAAGATAATGGTATCCTCCAAAATCAGGGTCTGTCCCAATTGCAACCAATTCTTACCAGAGAAGTAAAAATCCCTTCGCAATCTACGACATGGTCATGAATGATGCCACATCATAAATGAAGCTCAAACTCATCGGTCCCCATAATAATTACCAGCTCTCTTCCAGCCATTTAAGAATGTCAATGGCACTGAATTAGCAAATTCAGCTATTGGTTTTTGGCACATCCCCTACACTGTTAGAGGAGCTATCCTGTAGACCTTGAGATGATGAAAACCTGCTCGAGGAACTAACAGTAGTGAGGTTTCTTTCCTTGCTTCGTGATTGCTTGCCTTTTCTTTCTGATGATCCAGGTATTTTGAGTTCAAGGTCAGTAGCTACATCATTTGAATCCTCACATCTTCTTATATTGCCGCATTTTTCATTATCAGTTAACTTACTCTTAGAATCCTGTCTGCTTGAAACATGGGAAGTAGAGGCATACTGGGCCGACGGTTGATCATTTAGGGGATTGGCAGAAGTTGGGTATGGGATAAAGGTTGAACAAGGACCAGGCATGGCACCAGGATTCTGATTTCCAAAGAAAGGAAATGGCCGCATAGATGGGTGCATTGGAATTGAACCCGGAGGCACAGGTACAGGAACTGTATATGAATAAGGTGAAGTCATAACAAGAGAATGATCAACAGCAGCCCATGGGAACATAACCCTACACCTTTGTTGATACTGAATCTTCAAACTCTCAATGTCAGATTTTAAAGAAGCTTTCTCTTCTCTGAGTTCATTCTTTTCCTGCGTTAGCTGTGAATTCAAATTATGCAATCACATTAACAATCTCTAAAGCATCAGAATCACAATCACTATATGTGTAGAGATAATCACCTCACGTGATTCTTCTGACAGTGCTGTATACTCCGCTTTTAGCCTATTGACTTCAGCTGTGAGATCTTTCAGCATTTGAATTGTGTCTGTTAAAATGGTCGCCTTGTCATTCTTGGGTCTATCTGGGTCTGGAACCACAAGAAAAGTATAACTATGCAATGGTGTAATCATACAATTTTTGTTTTCAATTTTTTCCAATCAATTAAATTTCTTTCTACAAAGACAACCAGAGTCGCTGGAGAGTATCAACAAGCAAGCTAAACCTTAAGTTCTTCAGAACATCAAAAAAAAAAAAAAAAAGATACCGAAAATTCTAAAAGGTCAGGAGTGGAATACAATTATTCAAAACGACATTTCCTAGGTATAGGATCTCCGTAATCATATTCATAAGCCAACAAACACCTAAAACTATAACATCCATCAGCTTGGTAAAGCAAACGTTACATAAATTTAGATCACAAAGAACTTAATTACTCGACCAGTTAATTCATTCTCAACCAGATAATACGCAAATATGCAGGTTAAGTAGGAAGAAAGAATATTCAAGAAGCATCACACTACATTGTCAGTTAGCCAATCGGGAATAGGTATTGCGGAGAACGTTAGCAGCGTCAATAAAAATACCTAGCGCGTTGCCCAACTCTTGAAACTGTTCGTTGAGCCTATCCCTTCTCAACTTTTCCCTGTCTGCTTTCTGAACTTTCCTAGCAGCAAACGGGTCCTTAACTTCTACTTCAGGTTTTTGTCTGCAATGGGGACACCTCCCACAAAATCAAGATTTACCCATAAATTGACAAACTTTAACTAAATGTAAACGTCAATAATCAAACACAAGAAGAGAATTCCATTAAAAACCACCAAATGGAGATAACAGCCAAAAAAGACACAAACTTTAATCCATTCCACCAACCCAAAACAAGAAAGCTCCCCAACAGACAAAAAGTGCGCAATGATAGAAAAAAACAATGGAAATCAACAGAGTCAACAAGTACTTTTCAGAGACATCGCGTGCAATCAAGAAAGTCAATCAACAGGAACGAATCATAGAGGACCTGGACTCATGGGCAGAGTTCTGAAGAAAAGTAGGAGGCGGAACAGATTGAGAAAAATCATTCGCTGCCTTCTTCCACGGATCCATATTCCTCCAATTCTTCTTCTTTTACCTCTGTATAAATGTCTATTTCACATCAAAATCAGCTACGGAAACTTAAGATTGGATTTGCGTTGAGTCAGTGGGTACTAGCTGGTTTTCCTCGATAAACCTGATTTTGTGTCATCACCAATAAACGACCCCAGAATTGTGCCTTCCACGAGCCACCACCTCCTTTTCTCTATCCAATCCTTTCAATTTTTTTAATCTATTGATTAGTAAAATATAAACAAACGTGTTAGAATGTCACTATTAGGTAACAGACACGGCTCGTGTCCTCCACGCTTGGTGTTCCCTAGACTTGCCAACCAATTACTGCCACGTTTGCAGAAAATACGACGTCGCCGGGAGGTCGGCCGCCACGACGCCGCTTCTGGTGTTTGACGCGACAAGAAAATTGGATGAACATTTCTTTTGTAATTTTCATTTCCTTAAAAAATAAAAACATGCTAATGATTAATAATGTTAATATAAACGTATTTTATTATGAATAATTTTTAAATTAATTAAATAAATATTTTAGATTATTATAATTAAAAATTAATACTTATTAATTAATGCATATCGAAATTAATATTATTATTTATAATGATATTAAAAATTATTCCATAAATTAATATTTTTGAAATTTATTTATTTCAAAATTACTTATCGATTAGTTTAATTAAACAAAAAAATTTATTAGTAATGAAAATAACAAATAAAAATAAAATTTATCGCGTTTCAATGATCTGTAAAAGTAAATAAAAAAATAAAATTAACAATGGAAGCAAACAGGTTTATCGCTAGAATTAATTCCTAAACGAACTCAATCATAATAAAAAACTACGAATTATGCAACTTGGCTACAATTCATCGCCAAAATCAATTCCTAGACGAACTTGATCATAATAGAAATCTACGAATTGTGGCCATAGTAGAGCCTGGAAGCCTCAAAATAGCAAGTATGGTTTGATGCAATGGAAGAAGAAATTAAAATGATCGAGAAAAATAAAACAATGGAGTTAGTGGACCCTCTACTAAACGATATCATTGAAATAAAGTGGATATATAGGACAAAGCTTAGCCAGCTCTTTATAGGTACTACAGTACTTCAAAATTATCTTTTCTTTTTTAATCAAATCAGAAATGAAATGGAAACGAATATGGATATACTTCGTTTTCCCATAAAATGTTAAGTTTTTTTTTTTTGCGGGGATTGCTACTTTACTTTTGCAAAATATCTCTATTATTCTCTCTTGCTCTTTTTTTTTTTTTGGTACTAAAGAAGCAGTAAGTAAGCGTTAATTATGAGTAAAAGCAATTCCTTGAGCATCCACACGCAAAAGATGAATAATGCCAGTCAGGGGATTGGGCCACACGCACTCTCCAAGAACGATACCCGAACTCAAACGAGCTAAAAAATCAACGCATTGGTTACCTTCGCAAAAAACACGGACGGTATTATATCTCTGGACGGCACCGAGGTGGGATCAGTTATCATATATCAAACTAGCAAGGGGGTGGAACACTAGGACATCCGGAGGAGAAGCTAAGCAGCGTAACGCTTCCAAAGAGTCAGACTCCGCCACAAGGCCGTCATACTGAAAGTCCCATACAAAGGCAAGACCAAATCTGAGAGCCATAAGTTCTGCTATCATGATGGTGGTGATCCCCACACAGCTGGAGAAACCCGCTACCCGGTTACCATGACTATCCCTAAGTAATCCTCTAATACCCGCCTTTCTAGATCTACCGATTACACTTCCATCTACGTTGAGTTTCAGCCACTTATCAGGCAGGGGGGCCAAGTAACCAGAGTCAGGGCCTTGGATTGAGGCCTCTCGTGATTTTGAGCATCGAAAGCAGCAACAGAGTCCAGCAAATTGATCTGTCGAAGTTGCTCCAAGCATGAGATTTGTTCGCCCTCAATTACGTATTTATTTCTGGAGCGCCAAATAATCCAACAAGTATTGATAAAGCGCCATGAGCGATGTACATCCCTGTCATGTGGGACACAATTATGGTGAAGCCAACTGAAAATTTGTGGCTCTCAGAAGAAGTCATCATGCCAGAATACGCGAGTGCAGGCCCAGACACACTGGGCATAGGGGCAGTCTCAAAGTAAGTGGAGCCCAGTTTCCCGATGGGCACTACCGCCCACATAAAGGGCAAGTACATAGGTCTCGTTCATACCGCACTTCAACTGTGAGGAGTCGATTCCAGGCTGCTAGCCACAAGAAGACTTTATGTTTCTGAGCAGCTTAGAGTGACCAAAGCCAGTTCCATCTTGATAGACCATCCAAGGATGGTACACTTGTTAGAAATTTATAACCTCCCCGAGATGTATACACACCCTTAGTGCTACCAAGATGCGAAATTGCCAAGATGCGATTACAATAGTCCCTGGATGCAGTCAAGTCCCTGGATGGAAAGCGGGCGAGGAATTGCCAATATGCAATTACAATAGTTCAAGGAACAATGCCCTCAATAGGAGACAAATTCCACCCTAACAATGGGAACAGGAGGTCAACCACACGGAGATCGGTGAGATAAGCCGGGACTTGTCTTACTACTATAGCAAGGGGGCATCAAAAATCCATCGATTATACCAGAAATTTATGTTAGCCCCATCGTCGATCCGCCAGCCAAACCCGTCTTTAAGGAGAGTCAGAGCCTTCACGAGGCCTTTCCAGACCGTGGAAGCTGACGAAGGGGGAGTATATGCCATGACATCCTGGCCAGGTAGATATCGAGATCGGAGGACCTGCACCCAAAGGCTGTTGCGTTCCATACATATGTCCCAACACATCTTGCCAAACAGAACTGTATTGGAACCTCTAGCTTGCCGCACACCTAAGCCGCTACACTGTTTCGGAGTATTAACCGTATGCCAGGGCAGGAGGTGTACCCCTTTGAGATTACCTTGCTTTCTCCATAGAAAGCCTCTCACTGCTTTATCAATGTCGTCACAAATAGCCCGGGGAAGCCAAGTGGACTGCATAACATAGATAGGAATAGATGTGCCCGCTTTGTTCAAGAGCTTACTTTTCTAGCCTGCCAAGCGAGAGGAAATCTTGTTGAGAATGCCAGCATAAGCAGCCTTGTTCAGTTGCCGAGAACATAAAGGCACATTAAGGTATGTCTCCAGCCAATGGGACGAAGGAAGATCCAAAATAGATGTGATTCGAGCCCTCATCCTGCGTCTAACTTGGTTGGGGATAAAAGCTTTAGACTTGGAAGGATTGACTTACATCCCAGAAGCTTGGCAGAACTCGTCCATAGTAAGTCACATCAAGCTGGCTTGGCGCTGGGAGGCATGTGCAAAAAGTAGAACATCATCAGCAAATAGGAGGTGAGAGATGATAGGCCCATTAACGGAAGTACCAATAGGCTTCCAGTAGTCGTCGTCAACCTTCTTAGTGATCCACCCCGAAAGGTCTCCATGCATAAGACAAACAGATACGGCGATAGAGGGTCACCCTAGCGGAGTCCTCGTTTAGGTGTAAACGCCTCGAGTTGCTGACCATTCCAAACAATAGAGAGCTTCGAGCTGGTTAAACAGTCCATAATCAACTTGATAAAAAGTAGGGGAAAGCCAAAGTCCATTAGCACTTGTCGAAGAAAGTCCCAGTCAACTCACTCATAAGCTTTAGCCAAGTCAATCTTAACCGCCATACCCCCTGCCATAAATGTTTGATCACATGAACGACCTCTTGAGCTATGAGGATGTTGTCCGCAGCCTTGCGCCCTGGAATAAACGCTTCCTGAACAGGGTTAATCAGTTCAGCTAGAAAAGGACGAATTCGGTTGACTATCACTTTTGCTAGGATTGTATAGATCACGTTACTCAAGCTAATCCGTCGGTATTGGGTGATAGATACCGGATTGTCATCTTTACGAATGAGGACAATGAGAGTATCAGAGATGTTGGAAGGCACCTCCCCATTAGCAAATGCATACTAGACCATGGGGACAACCGACGCACCTACATCTTGCCAGAAGGTTTGGTAAAAGAGAGGCTGAAGACCATCGGGGCCTGGACTTTTGTACGATTTCATTGATTTAATTTCCAGTAAAACCTCCGCCGGATCAACTAGTTTGAGTAGCTTGGCGTAAGCCTCTGCTGATAAAGCACCATGAGCACCTAAGGGTCGATTCCTAGGTTTACTCGCAGTGGTGCAAAAAAGCTCCTTGTAGAAAGTGAGAACCTCGCGTTTGATAACGTCTAGGTCTGAGGTCCACACGCCCGATCGAAGTCATAGCCGGTCAATGCGATTCCTGTTACACCAGGAGAGGGTAGTAGCTTGGAAAAGGTGGTAGCTTTGTCTCCTGCCTAGATCCATTGTACTCGGGACTTTTGAAACCAGAGTAGTTCTTCTTGGCGTAGTACAGTATAGTATTCCGCAGAGAGCTGTTCCTCTAGAGCCACCAAAAAATCAGAGTGTCGGTTGCTCAAGTAAGTTTGAATTCCTTGTAGTCTGGCCATTAGTTGTCTCTTACGCCAGAAGATGTTATCAAAAACTGTGTTATCAAAGACTATGGCAGCTTCAATGACCGCTTGAATAGTAGCTTGAACACAATGACAATGGGATTCCCACGCCTCTCGCACGATCCTATGAAAATCCTCATGCTGAGCCATGCAGCTTGGAAATGAAAAGGACGTGAAGCTGGGTGGGGGATACTTGTAACCAATTTGAGCAAAAGAGGGTTATGATCTGACATCCCCCTACCCGTGATTGAAAAATGCTCGGACGACGCCAATCAAAGGTGCCCCCCTCTTCTCGGACAGATGCAAGTAGTCATTGAAATCCCCAATAACGAGCCAAGGCAGGTTAATTTCCACACTCAGTGCAGTTAAATAATCCCACAAAGCTGTTTTAATGGAATTAACAGGGCTAGCATAGACTGCCGAGCAAACCCAATCCTGCCCCTGCAGATCATGAATCACCAGAGAGAGACATTGACAATGGGAATGTAAAATAGAGATCTGAGTATAAGCAGACTACCAAAGAGCCCAAATACACCCCGCTTGACCAACCGTGCCAACTTGCTCTTCTCGAAGTTTGACTAACATTCTTCTTAACTAAATGGCTAGACAAGTTGTTAGCTGTAACATACTCAACTTCTAAGAACGACCATGTTGATGTGACTTGCTTCTTTGACTTCTAAGTAATTATTATTGATCTTAGAGTTAAAATGTTTATCGAAATACTTCATCTATCATCCAAAGAACTTGGCTAGTAGTTGTCTTTAAACCCACATAATCTAAAATAAGAATCTGTCAAGTACCAAATCCCATAATCCATAGTTTTAATGATGTAACTCAAAACGCACTTTGTTGCTCCAAGATGAACCGTTGAAGGATGTTGCGTAAATCTAAAAATTATGACAATAAAAAAAATGCAATATTGAGTCGAGTGTGGGTTAGATAAATTAAGCCTATAATTAAGCTTCTGAATCTTTTAGTATTACTAGGAATAATAATAGGTTAGGGGTCTCGAACATGTACAAAATTTTTTAAAAGATCAGATCTAAAGCACGATTGGGCATCAAAGATTCAGTCTAAAATTGAGGGTTAAATGGGCTTTAGGCTGGCATAATCAAGCTTTAATTAGAATAACGACTATTTAGACTAGGTTAGGCCATTCGAAATTGGTTAAACTTAAAAGTCAAACCCTTTTAGAAAAATATTAAATGATATAAAACACATTTTGCTTGAATCAAACCTAAAAGGCTAACCTTTTTAGAGAAATATCAAATATTCCAATAACTAATTGGTGCAAATCAGACTTAAAAGCCTAATTCTTTGTAAAAATTGTGATTAAGGTGATACGCTCATATTTTCACATGTGTTTAGGACTCAATTCATAGTCATTTACATTAATTTTATGTTCATCTATGGCTGGTTTATCATGTTTTAGCATTATTTAAGGTCCATTGACGTAAAATGCATAAATGATACAAATAGACTTGAATTGCATTGTTTTTGAGTTGCCGACAAATTTAACCTCTAGTCATTGTTGGATTTTTATCTCAAGATTGGTTAATCCAAAAATTCTAAAATTTTATACGTAAATTCTAGACTCATTGACGGATTTTTTGGGACCAATTGCAGATTTTTTGGAGCCGGAATTTAAGAGAAATAAATTTACAAAAATCCACGTCATATGTTGGAGTGCCAGAATGACCTATCGACGATGTTTCGGCCATAACTTTTGACTCAGATGTCGGAATCTCGTGATTCAAGTCTCATATCGAAGCTAACACAAAGAAGAACATACTGATAAATTTTGAGCTCCTAAATCACTTCCATGTATTTTTTATGGACTGTCAAAATTGACCTTGAAAATTTTCTTTTACAGCCAACATCCAAACCATGCACCAGAGATGAAAACAACAAACAAAGCTGTTTGTGCGTGATTTGCATGAGGATAAGCTCGTGAGCCATGTGGAAAGAATAGAAGAAAATAAAACAAAGAGACAAAAGATTATGGCGGCTCTGGAAGCTACAGCAACAGGCGGCAATTAATTCCAAGCAAATGAGACAACCAGCTGAACAACGTAACTAGAGGATTAACGCATATACGGACAACAAATCGTGAAGCTACAAAAATGACGCAAAAATCAGGTGAGTAAAAGACAACAAATAGAAAAGCTGCAGAGTAAATCATGCAAAATGGAGGCGATAGCACAAGAAAATCATACAAACGGACAGCTCCAAGGATCCACAAAAGAAACGAAAATCACTCACCAAATCAGCCTCTGTACTTGACTCACACAGAAATACACTCTTTATCCACATGTTGACGGCTGGTTGTTTGAAAGAAAACTAAGAGGAGAGCAGGCTACCAGGAGGACAGCTAGCTAGAGGTGGAGGCGTGAATAAACAGGGAAGCTACCAGCAAGAGGACACACGACGCATGCAACTGGAGGAGAAAAATAAACACACGCCAGCTCCAAGAAGAAAAGTCACACATACAGAAAACAGCTCACCACGTCGACAGAAGAAACACAAGAGCATAATGGACAGGGGCAAATAAAATTTGTCAAGAATGGAAGCGGCATCAGCTGGAGAGAGTAGAAGCTACAAGAGAAAATGAAGGAAGCTGAAGAAAACGTTGAAGGCTTGAATTAAGTGGACAACAACGAAAAAAATCATTGAAGGGGGGGACCACTCTCCATTATATCAATCATCTCCAGCATATTCACGTTACAAAAAGAGGCGGTCTCTAGGGAGCATGAGGTGGCAGCAAACAATTCAGGGGGGGCCATTTTATTTTACAAAAGAAATACTCCACTGACCCATTCACGCAAAAAAGAATCAAGGGGCTCCATTTATTATTTTATTGATTACTCTCCATTAATCAACGTCACACAAAGGACTCTCCACTCAAGCAATGGGGCTCCATTCTTCACTCTGCCTAGAACACTCACACACGAAATCCTTGGGCCAATAACGCAAGAGAGGGTTTTGGCTAAAAACAAGGAGGCTCCACCAAGCACCAACGATACTCACGAGGACACCAAGGGGCTAAACGCATACACCAATAAGGGGGGTTCTTGGAGAGAAACGTGAGAGGCTCCAGTAAAAATAGACAAGTAAAAAAAAAACTTTACAAAGGGAGCTCTCCACTGACGCTATTTCTCATGGGCTCCATTTACTCAAGCCATTAATGTTATTCAACAACAAAAGGAGAGCAAGTGAAGAGGAGGAACGCAGCTGCTAGAGATGAGAGTTTCAGGAGCAGACCCTCACAACGTATACACACATCAGAGGGAGACCCGAAAACTCATTCATTCTCTGCTTTATTATTTGATTTCTCTTAATGTTGGCTGTTGACTTTAATGTTTGTGGATTGTTTGGTATGATGATTTGTGGCTAAACCTTTAATTTCTCTTAGGGATTTGATATTTTTGATGATGCTTTAATATTAAATTTTGCTATAATCCATGACTGAATAT
>JANIPN010000219.1:16219147-16241945 GCA_027478595.1 Erythroxylum anguifugum
TAGATAGGTATTTTATAACATATTGTCAAAAGTGTTACTGTCTAGTGTTACTGTATGTCATTTTTGTTGTAGTGCTTATTTCATATCTTACTCCGAATCTTGATCATTTTCTTGTCGTATCCCTTGAATCATATTTGAAATCGATCTATCTTAATCATTGTAGTCGCATAAGTGTCTGACCTCTAATGGTATCCACAAAACAGGTTGAGAGAACTTTGTAACTCTTACAGAAAGGGTTAAGCAAGAAGTGATAGCTCCATTAGAGCTTAAGCTTATTTATAATAAATTTTGGACATTTTAGTAATCTAATTAAAATTAAATTATAATTTCAATTAAACTTTAATTATGATTACAAATAATTCTAATTAAATATCAGCTATGTTCAAATAAGATCCAATATCTTATATTGATCCTTGTTAATTAAATATCTCACATTTAAACATAAAGTTTCTAAAACTTTACAATTAAGTCCAACTTGATTAAAATATCTTTGCCCTTATCAACATATTCTCCATGTGAGACTAATTAAGTTTTCAAATATGTTGGAAATGGAAACACATTATAACCCTAAATCATATTTAGGATTAAATAAATTAAACTCATTTAATTTATCTTTAATGATCTAATTAAATAATTTATATTCATGGATCAAGATTGATGCCAAGAAATACATCATGACTATTCAAACATTTAGGAATGTCAAAGTGGTTTTGACTAACCTTTTCGTCTATGATATTTTCATATAATTCAATCCTTTCATTATACAATATTCTTATTAGACATAGAGCATGAAATTAATATCTACTCTATTTTGAGTCCAAACATATTAGTTCTCCATCAATAGCTATTGATTCAATTACTAACATTTATGAACTATTTACAAATTGGCATTTCACCTTAGACAAGGATTTCCCGAATCAATACTAATTGAGAACAATAAAACATTCTCCCTAATTACTTTAGGGTAATGAATCATATCTTGATCACTAACTACCACCCTATAGTTCAAGATATATCTAATAACTACTGACTGAACTACCTATAATTAGAATATGTCATAAGTAATATCAAAATATAATAATCCCTATACAAGATAACTTTAGAGACCTCAATTCAAAGGATCACTTATACAATCATCATAATGAGAATTTCCATAGACATACAAGTCATGTTTCAAATGGATTTCTCATATGGGGTCAGTTTAGTAAACTTGTTATCTAACAAGTATTCACACGTTTAGTTAAGTATCTCCATAATTTAATATATGACATTGATTACTTCCTTTATTAAGGAAAAATATAATGTATGCTAGTCTTTTTATAATTTATTAATATCCAATCTTAATAGAATAATGACTATTAACAATTTAGAGATAATATATAAATGTAATATAAATCTCATAATTATAATCTCATCATAATTTCATTTTATAACGTATAATTATCTCATGAATTTTATCATATATATTTAAATATGTATAAAATAAAGAATATCTTTAATTATTTTGTCTTAAAACTACAATGAATCGATTGGTTTTTCGGCATAAACCAATATATATGTTATCAGACGTAGTAAGTTTTCAAAAAGATAATGAACATCCCATTCCACTATTTAGTACTACAAAAGTAACAAACGAGCGGAAGATATATCTCGAATGTTGTTTAAAAGTCAAAATGTGCAGTGGCTACGTTTAAATTTTCCATGTTTAATAATTTGTTTCATATTTATTTTTAATATTGATTATTAAAGCATGTTTGATTCTATTGTTTTTAAGTTTTCTATTTCTGTTTTTAAGTTTAGGAAAAAAAACTTCTATTTGGTTGAATTTCTAGTTTCATTTTATTATGATTTCTTTTTATTTTCATTATTTATTAAAACTATCAAAACTAGTTTTAGTTTTCTGTTTTCATCTTTTTTTCATAATATAGTTTTATTATTAATACATAACATTTAATTATATAATAGAAACTATACTTAATATAGTTTAATTATTCAATTTATCTTAATATTTAATTTTGGAAAATTTATCTGTAAGATAAAATAATTTCAAATGTAGTAACTATTCAA
The DNA here is from genome assembly GCA_027478595.1 of Erythroxylum anguifugum. Taxonomy (NCBI): domain Eukaryota; kingdom Viridiplantae; phylum Streptophyta; class Magnoliopsida; order Malpighiales; family Erythroxylaceae; genus Erythroxylum; species Erythroxylum anguifugum. The sequence goes on from JANIPN010000219.1 coordinate 16,221,215, forward strand.
TAAATATATTAAATTTAAACTAATTTTTAGATAAATTAATTACAATAAATTATTCATCAAACATAATAATAAAATATAAAATTTTTAATTATAAATAATGACGTCACATTTTATTAAAATATGTATCATTAATTAAATGCTAGTTTAGAAATAAAATATATCAAATTTGTGACAAAATCATTTATTTAATAAAATATAGTAAATTTATTATCAATACTAATTAGTAAATCATGTATAAGATATTAAATTATTTAATCTATAATTTGTTATTTAATATTAACTTCTATCCTATTAAAAGTGTAGGGTTAATACAAAAAAAATCCAAACTTTCACCAAATTTTCAATTATAACTTGAATGTTAAAAAGTAGCAATAAAATACAAAAAATTTTATTTTTTTCAATTCTAGCTCGACGTTCGTCTTACCGTTATCTTGGTTGACGTAACACTACCACGTGTCACTAAACCCCCACTAATTAGACACATCAGTGTCACTAAGAGGAGGATGCCTAATTAACGAAACGACTTCGTTTCTTGACCTTAGTAAAATGACTTCATTTAGTTTATTATGATGTTACTCTCTTATCCTCTATCGATAGCCCCAAAAGTCTATAACTAAAATCCCTAATCTCTTCTCTGTCGATAACCCCAAAAATACAAACTAGAATCCCTAATCGTCCCTGGGTGCTTCTTCTATCACGAAGTGAATTGCTCCATCAAACCATCAAACCATCAAACGTTCTTTCGTGAGCGGGTGCTTCATAAGGGAGTGGTTTCGTTGACGGGAGAAAATTGAAAGTTTGTGAAATTGTGATTTCATTGCTGGACTTCCTGTGGCATCGTCTAAGGTATGATTATTCTTCTCCCTCTCTATTGTTGTTTGTTCTTGATTCGCTATTTATGAAATGGTATGTTGTTGCAGTAGGGTTTGAAATTGGAATTTGATATTCGTTTATTTATGCAATGATCTGAAAATGTTCTGCTCCCAAATGACATTATGCTTTCACAAAAAAGTTTTCCTTTAATTTACATGTTCTAACAGTTTTAGGAAGAAAGACAGTAGCTTTTCTGTGAGGAGTTTGTGAGTGTCTGAAAAAATAGTTGTATTTTGAATTTTCAAATTAATTGTAAAGAGACTTTTAAGATGGTTGTTATCAATTTATCACTAATCTTAATTAAGTTAAATGTATATATGACTATACTTCAAATTTTCAATACAATTATTGTGAGATATTAAGATATGATTCATTTATATCAAGAAACCACCATAAGGGAGAACATCGAATGAAGCTTCTTTAATAAAATAAGGAAGGAGTTTTAAAAGACAATAAGTTACTCATGTAATTCAAATCTAGAACATGAGAGGTTTTGATAAATAAACTATCAATACATTGCGTAACATATTAGTTAATAGAGGATATCAAGTTAACCCTCCATAAGATATTGTGTAAGAGTTAACAATATTACTAGTTGGTAGGTTTAATTAAAATATATTATATATTTATCCAATTAACCCCCAAGGTTTAACAAAATTCAACCTATGGCACATTAATGGGTTAAAGACTCAAAGGAATAGATTATGTGGACCTATCAAGAAAATAAATTGCGCAGATGAGATATGCTAGTTGATAAATAAACTATCAATATAAGCTAATTTTGAATATTTATAATTGTTCTTTTTTCTTCAAATAATTAGTTTGAAGCAATAGTTAACTTAGTTTGCATTTACAGTTGAAGGAATTATCGATGCAGTTCTTACATTGACACCATCATTGTTCTTTCCCCACTACCCAAACATAAGCTATATTGGGAGACTTATCTAAAAGCTGTATAGGTTCAACTTAATTCCCTTTTATCCTGACTTGAGAATTAGGGGTGCCTGTTAAGTGAAGTTGGTGATGGGGTGTGTTAGTTGCTTTTATTGCTTGTTACCCTATTTGAATATCATTGTTTCCTTAAAAATTTTGAGTTTAGTTTCTTATTTGTATGATGTGGAAACAATCTTTTTTTTTTAAGTTAAGCACCTCAGAATGACTTACTTATGATGGTTTTAGTAGGTGAGGCATGCTAAGTTGTGAAGTATTCTGAAAAAGCTTCAAGAAATTTGTAAAGGTATGTTTCTGGTGCCTGAGTCAGTTTAAACATTTCAGTTTCTATTATTCTAATGTAATACTAGCTTTTTATGAAGCTCCTTGCTTCTGTAAATATGGGTGTATTATTATGATGTAATGGTTGTATTATACTGATGTAATCATATTGACCTTTTACTTATCCGTTTGCATATAAAAAAGTGGCTGAACTATATATGTCAGAAGAGTTAAGCAGGAAGTTTTTCTGCGTATATGTAAGCTTAATGGTTTCTTGTATATTATATTGCTTTTAATAGAAAGAATATAATAGCTCATCTTAGTTGTTGCTTTTTTTTCTTCTTAGTTATTGCTTATCTTAGTTTTTGGAATATTTACCATTTTGTGTTTAGTCACATTTTCCTTTTGTAGATGTTGGGAAATTTTGAATTTCATTATGGTGGAGTGTTTGAAAAGCAAGAAATTAAATATATTGGAGGTAAGATTAAAAGAAAAAAGGATATGGGTGTTGATGAACTAAGCATGCTAGCTCTAAAAGGGATTTTCAAAGACAAAGGATATAAAGTAATGTCTATTTTTTACAAATTTCCACATTAGTCCATTAGAAGCTTGATGGAGTTAAGCCTAAAGCATAGCAAGGACATATGCGGATGGTGTATGTGATTGTACACCAACACTTGAGGAGCTAGAGCTGGATTATGCCTGTGGAGTTGTTGGAGCTGGTTTATTCACGTGGAGATGGTGCTTATGGCTGAAAGAGCTGTACCAAGTATGTTGTTTAAAACAATTAGAGTAATGCTAACCAAACTGTATCACAGTTTTTTGTATTTTTGGATATTGTTTCAGTTTTCATAATTATGTCAATGTCTGTTACTTATTTATTTGCTTGTTTTTAACTTAGTATGTAATTTACTCTTCAAAAATGATATTGACTTTATTGTTGTTTTGCATGATTGTTGTCTTTTTTCCAGTTTGTTACTCCCCCCTAAGTTGTGGGAAGAGATTTTTTTTCTCCATTTTTATATGTTGAAGGTATTAAAGTATAAGTATTCCACTATCCATGCTTGTATGCATTTCAATTTATAATATTAATCTGTGAGTTTCAACATGTTTAATAAGACAGGTCTTAGGTTGAAGTTTGTTACTGATGTGATTTACAGTTACTGTAGTTTCTTTATTACATATTAATTTTGGTTTCCTAAGATTTGAGTTCAACTGAGTTGTTAAGCAATCACAAAATCTAGCAAAAGTTACATATGGGGTAAAAAAAATAGTAGGGTCAACGGTCTTCTAGTTTAACACTATCAAAATTTTATATGCATTTTCTACATCTGATTTCACTATTTTAAAAAAGACAAGCTTGAAGGCATTATTTACGACAGTTTCTTATTTAGATTGAGTTGCAATTGGGAGATAGATTTGGCACATTCCCAACTCCTTTTGATTTGTAAATGAAACCCAGCTTGGATTAATTGCAGTTAGTTCTAAATTTGACAACCTTATAATAATTGCAGTTTCCTTAACAACATCTAAAGCTTACAATTGAATATTAAAGTGGTAGGTTATTGAATAAAAGACAAAAGACTCCCAATAAACATAATAGTTACATTTGTTCTTCTAACTATTACAATGTCTCCATTTTTTATATACTTATATCCGATGACCAAGTTATGAAATCGCATGATACCTTAAAAAATAAAGATATAAATGCAAATATTAGGACTTATCACAAATTTGCATAATGCACATAAATTTTTATACATACTTACTTCTTGCGAATAACAATGCACCTTTTGAGCAAGACTCTTACCCCAATGCACAGAATTTGGTTGACATATTTTACGATAAAAACAAACTTTCATGTCTTTCAAAAATACCAAGTAACTACAATAGACCTTCAATTTGAATATTAATTAACATTAATTTATACGATTGGCATTCCTATAAACAATAATTGAATTACTTACTTTTGTATTAACACATTAATAAAAATGTTGACCAATGTTAGGCTTAGCATTTGAAATTTGTAACTTCATCAAGGCAGTACAGTTGGGGCAATCAATATTCAAAATCTTATTATATATAGAAATATCAACATTAATTATATTTAAATCCAATTAAATTATCACATATAACAAATAATAAATATTACAGTTATTTTACCGTTGAACATAATACTTTCTCTTCACAAAATTGAGAATATATCCTTCCAACTTTTGCTACACTATCAAAAGAATAATAAATAACACCTTTGAATCCATTAACAACACATTCACACTCTTCCCATGTGAAATATATACCAGGTTTATGCCCAACAAAAGCTACATATACCGTATTTTTGACCATATTTCTTTATATCTTGTTATAATGTCATCATACAAATATTTAATTACTACCTTAAATGCAGCTCTACTATGATTTCTTTTCATAACTTCACCTAACAAAGATTTAAATGTCCAAAAATGGTGAAGAGAGGCCACATCATTACGACACCTATAAACTATGTTCCATGAGTATATGGGCACCAGAATTCAGAAACATATATTTACAAACAAAGCACCCTCACCTAGTGAACCCTAATACAAACAACATATCATTTCATAAATAGTGAATCAAGAACAAAGCTAGTATGTCTAATCTAAGAATGAACCCATCTCCTAACGTCTAATGCCCCCTTGTAGAACATGAAGATAGTACTGAAACAAATGTTGCTTCATCAGGTTCCATACCAAAATTCAACATCCGCAGCAACCTGTCAACTGCTTTTCTGTAGGAGCCACATAAGACATGGCAATCAATGACACAATTCCATGCCACCAAGTATCTTAAGACGATGGAAAAAATCGGAATTACCCAAAGTCAGGGAAATGAAAGAAGATTGAAACTAAAATTCTGAAAAGAAAGAAAAGATCGAAATTGACCTGTTTTGAATGAGGGTGTGAAGTGAGAGTGTGTGAGAAGAAATTATGATTTAAGTTTTAGAGAACGACAGTTTGAGAGTGAGAGAAGAAGAAATTAGGGATTTAGGGTCTGAGACTGACAAAGAACAAGCTTTCTCCAAAATCCAAAGTCACAATTTCACAAACTTCCAGTTTTCTCCCGACGACGAAACCACTTTCTTATGAAGCACCTACTTACGAAAGAACGTTTGTTGGTTTAATGGAGCAATTCACTTCGCAATAGAAGAAGCACCCACAGATGATTAGGGATTTTAGTTTCGTATTTTTGGGATTATCGACAGAAAAGAGATTAGGGATTTTAGTTATAGACTTTTAGGGCTATCAGGAAAGGAGAAGAGAGTGACATCTGATAATAAGCGAAACGATGTCGTTTTATTAAGGTCAAGAAACAACATCGTTTCGCTAATTAGGCATCCTCCTCTTAATGATGCTAACATGTCTAATTAGTGGGGGTTTAGTGACATGTGGCGGTGCCATGTTAGACAAGATAACGGTGAGACTAACGAAGGGTTAGAATTGAAAACAATTGAAAGTCTGGGCATTTTATTGCTATTTTTTAAAGTTCGAGTTATAATTGAAAAACTAACGAAAGTTTGAAATTTTTTTTCGTAATTAACCCATTGATATTAAAATTCAAGCATATTTTTATTTTTGTTTGAAAAATAAAAAATGAAACTATAACATAAAAATAAAAGTAGAATGAACTACTGTTTAATATAATTTTATAATTTTATAATTAGCAATATTATTTATCGTTCTATGTTCTTATATATTTATTGGTTAGTTATAGTGCAAATTTGTCAAATATTATGGAGTTGATTTTTATTGATTTAAAATAATTTTCTATATAATTATCTCACATTTTTTACTCTTGCTCACAGTTTTCTTATAAAGATCATTTCTACCTGGATCAGTTTGCTGTACTTTTTAAGCACTTATGCTTTTTAATCTGATTTCCTTTCCTTCTTTCCCACGATCCTGTTTCAAATCCTTTTATTTTCCATAATTTTTCTCTCTTTTTGGTGAATTAAGATCTCGTTTAAGTATCATTCTCTACTCAAGAACAAACAATAGATCTATTGTCTTTGAAAATAGGCTACCTATTAGTTATAGGTAAGATTGTGTCCTATTAAACCTCCTCAAACATTATATTTAAGCGAGATTTTTACTAGGTTATTGTTGTAAAATCTAATAACTGTTTAAAATAAATCGGTACAAATAAAGATGCAAAAATAAATTAAATGCTAAATCTTGTTCAAACCAATCCAAATAAAACTTTAGAATATATATATCAGTTTATCATCTTATTTTCCTAACAAATTGGTCTTTAAGAAGACCTGGACTGAAATTTTATAACTTGTGGTGTCAATTACAACTTGTAAGAGATCTACAAATATATATGGTTGATCAAAAGAAAACAAAAAAGAACTAGAAAAATGGAAATAACGGTGAAAGGGAAAAAGGATTGTATCAACATTTTTCCATTGTTGTGGCTATGAACCAATGGACGTAGCATTTGTTAAAATTATATATCCGTGGGAGATTAAGAAGGGTGTATTAATTGTAATGAGACCATACTCCTCAAAGTTGACAGAATTATTTCTCATCATGGCAATATAGTTTTACATTCTTTTTGTATATTTGAAATCCTATAACGTCTTTGTCCAAATCTTAAATTTCATATATGATAAATTCCGTTATCCTTCAACGACAAAGATTAATGCATTGGAACCTGGAACATACAACATATACATTGTTGGGATCAATTCATAGATTATAAGTTAATTATTCATACACACGTAAAGGAATAAAAAATAATTTTATCCGATAGGGATACCAAATAAAAACTAAGGCTCCGATTGGTTGGTAGGAAAGTAAAGTGAATTTGGAATATGATTTCTCAGAAAATAAATCTATAGAAAATAAATATATTCACATGTTTGAATACTTAAAAGAATTCTAATAGGAAAGTTGGATGGATTCTTATTATAGTATGCAATAGTATTTCATGGAATGTAACTTAATTTTGACTTATGTTTCCAATTATATCCCTACAATCTGAATAAAAATTGAAATCGTTAAATAAGGAAAAATATGAACCTGAAGATTGTCGATTGAAACTTCTGAACAAATATAGTCAAAATTCTACTAACGGGAGAACAACAAGAATAGTTGAAGACAGTATTACCTGAAACGATACTCGGTATTAACCGGTACTGGTACAGTATCGTACTAGAATCCAATCGGGTACCAATTCCGATACGATATTCGTAACATTGGTTGAAGAGGAGATAGGGTTTTATAAAAGAGTTGTCGTAGAGTTGAGAGAGAAGGAAATGTTAAATTGGCTAGCATATTTTTTAGATTAAATTTCTAAGGAAAATAATCTAAATACCAAGAGGGTGCTGGGATTTAGATTCTAAGTAAAGTGTTACTATTTTCCCTAAATTAGGAAAATTTTTACTTTCCTAACTACTTAAAAAAAGAACCAAACTTAATAATATAAATTTTAAGAAAAAGATTACTTTCCCAAATAAAAATCCATGTCAATTAAACAAGGCCTAGGAGTTTTCCTCCATTAAGTGATCGGTTCATTACTTGAATGAAAAAATTGATGATTCGGCTTAACCATGGATGTTGTATCATCAAATTATATATTATATCATAATGTACACAAATGAATTAAGAAAAGTTCTTCTCGCTATGACTCTTAGATTTGTGAAATACTTTACCGATATGACTCACCGAAATTATATCACAAGTTTCCGGCCTAAATTGTATCAATGTGATGGTGGATACAATTATACCCTTTTGATTAACACTATAATAAAGAGACTCTAACCCCTATTAAATTAGCAAATATCTTAGAAGTTATGTCGTGATTACTGGTAATTGTCCCCATAAAATACCAACTTTGGAAAATTCAGATAAACCTTCCTGACTGGTTCAAACTATAGGTTAAAATGGAGTTGGAAAGCCTCGTACACAAGTATTCTGCTTCAGATATGTCATCCCTCCTTTTCTCAGACAAAAACTACAAGAAATAACACTCGTATTTAAGTTTTGAACTTTTGTGCACAAATTAAACTCCTTCACACAAAAAAAATCCAACCATCCTAAAGTTTATAGTTGATTGAATATTCATGCATACACAGACAGAAAATTGAATTGCAATTTTTGCTCTAAAGGTTAGTCAAACTTAAAAGAGCTCCTTAAGACAATAGCTCCTGTGTCACTCCAGATTCTTTATCCAATATTACTCTATCTTATTCCGTCTCATGAAATCTCAGTCATTTATTTTGCGGGACTCACGCGAGATTTATATAAGATCCACATTAATAAATGGTTGAGATTTATTGAATAAAATAAGACATCGTAACATTGAAAAATCCATGTGCCACATTCATATTGTATATATTATATAATAATTGATTGCAACCATGTTCAGAATTGTCGAAGAAAAAGAAATGACTATGCAGAACAAGATACGAATATGAACGCGTTTGACCTTGTAAACCCCGGCTGACTACGAAAAGCAGAAGACTTTCAGACTATTCAAACTCCTGACTCCTGGGCAAACAGATAAACTTGTCACGACTCCTGGGCAAACAGATCAACTTGTTCTGCACATGTTTCAACCAACCAAAACCTCAGATCTCTCTCTCCCTTAATCCAACTTCAAGTCACACAAAAGTTCTCATGATTACTCATCCTTGTTGATTGCTGTAGAGGATCAACCGCATTTCCGGCTCATTTCTTCACATTTTCTCTTTTGTTGTTGCCCTTCAATTGTCACCGCCAATCAAGCCCATCAAGAACTGTAACTCGTCTCTCCCTATTTCTTTGTGGCTTTCTTTATTAAAGGTTTGAACTTTTATTGCTTTTTGGATCAAGGAATCGATCTCTTTGAGAAATTTTGACCTGGGTACGGGTACGCCATGGCGGACTTGGTGAAACAAATCTTGGCAAAACCGATTCAATTAGCGGACCTGGTGATCAAAGTTGCTGATGAAGCGACCTCGGTTAAACAAGAGTGTCACGAGCTCAAATCCAAGACCGAAAGGCTTGCTGCTTTACTCCGGCAAGCTGCGCGAGCCAGCTCCGACCTTTACGAGCGACCCGCGCGCCGTATCATCGAGGACACTGAACAAGTCCTCGAAAAAGCTCATGCCCTTGTGCTCAAGTGTCGCGCTAATGGTATCATGAAGCGAGTTTTCACGATTATCCCAACTGCCCAGTTCCGTAAAATGTCTTCTCAGTTGGAGAATTCCATCGGCGATGTGTCGTGGCTTTTGCGTGTATCAGCGTCGGCCGATGATCGTGACGATGAGTATCTGGGGTTGCCTCCTATAGCGGCTAATGAGCCGATCCTTTGTTTGATATGGGAACAGATTGCGATCCTCTATAATGGGTCGCTTGAGGATAGATCTGATGCTGCAGCTTCCCTTGTTTCGCTTGCGAGAGACAATGATCGGTATGGTAAATTGATTATTGAAGAAGGCGGCGTGCCTCCTTTGTTGAAGTTGATTAAGGAGGGGAAGATGGAAGGTCAAGAGAACGCTGCTAGAGCTATTGGACTATTGGGGCGTGACCAAGAAAGCGTTGATCACATGATTCTTGCGGGAGTTTGTTCGGTGTTTGGGAAAATATTGAAAGAAGGTCCCATGAAAGTTCAGGCTATGGTGGCTTGGGCTGTTTCAGAACTTGCAGGGAATTATCCAAAGTGTCAAGATCTGTTTGCGCAGCATAATATAATTCGGTTGTTGGTTGGTCATCTTGCTTTTGAGACAGTTCAGGAACACAATAAGTATGCAGTTACCAGCCAAAAGGGAACCTCAATCCATGCAGTTATTGTTGCGAGTAACAATTATTCTGTAGCTAAGCCATCAATTGACGATGATCATAGTCATATTGCTCATTCTATGGATAATGAGGTTACAAGTCAGTTGCACAATTTGGTTACCAATACCATGGCGTTGAATGCCGCCTATAAACTGACAAACAAAGGACAAGGTGTGAATATCAATGGTGCACCTCATAATAATGTCCCAAAAAGCAATAGCAACAACAATATGAAGCAAAATAGTCATCCAAGTCATTCGCTTTCTGCTGGAAATCTCAAGGGGAGAGAGCATGAAGATCCTACCACTAAGGCCAACATGAAAGCAATGGCTGCAAGGGCGCTCTGGCATTTGGCCAAAGGAAACTCCCCAATCTGTTGCAGCATAACTGAATCGAGAGCACTCCTGTGTTTCGCGGTCCTTTTAGAAAAAGGGTGTGATGAGGTTCAATACAACTCTGCCATGGCATTGATGGAGATCACGGCTGTGGCAGAGAAAAACACTGATTTGAGAAGATCAGCATTTAAGCCTAATTCACACGCTTGTAAAGCCGCTATCGATCAGCTCCTGAGGATCATTGAGAAGGCTGATTCAGGCCTTCTGATATCTTGCATCAAATCTGTTGGGAATTTAGCAAGGACATTTCGGGCTACGGAGACAAGGATTATTGGTCCCTTGGTTAAGCTTCTTGATGAAGGAGAAGCGGAGGTCTCGAGGGAGGCTTGTCTAGCCCTCACAAAGTTTGCCTGTTCAGACAACTATCTCCATCTTGATCACTCTAAGGCCATTTTAAGTGCGGGAGGGGCAAAGCACTTAGTCCAGCTTGTCTATTTTGGTGAACAGATTGTTCAACTCTCAGCATTGCCTCTATTGTGCTACGTTGCCCTCCATTTACCAGACAGCGAGGAGGTTGCACAGGCTGAGGTGCTTACTGTCCTAGATTGGGCCATCAAGCAAACTCACCTCACTCAAGACCCAACAATGCCTGCTTTGCTAGACCAGGCTAAAAGTAGATTGGAGCTTTATCAGTCCAGGGGTTCAAGGCGATTCCATTAAAATATTATTAAGCGTCCCATACCATTTTCTCGTTCAATGTACATTCGATTAGTTGCTCTGCTCTGTTAGCTTCTTTTCTGTAGTCTACTTAAATTCTTTAGGGTGCCCATTGATGAACATCTCATTTGCTTGCATGTCCATTCACAGTCGCCATACGGCTTCCAGCAGATTGTAATCTTTGAGTTCCTGAAGGTGTAATTGTAGATTGGTGATAAATGAAAGTTTAGGTTTGAAGCTTTGTCTCTCTTCCAGAGGTTGGACCATCTGATAAGGATTTTTATAGATGCGCAGTGGTGACTGCATTGTCTACTAAGAACATAGTCCATCCCGGGTTTTTGAGCTAGCTTGGAAGGACTACATGAGCAAAACAAGGTCGCTCTTATGGCCAGCTGATGTAATATGAGATTGACAATTTAATATTGCTCTTCCGCTAATGCATATTTTAAAATATTGAAAAATATCTTTAAAACATATTATTTGAAAAATTATAAATTTGATACGACATGTTTCATTTAATTACATTTATTATATTAAAAAAATAAACAATATCTAACTCAAAATTCTTAATTTCTTGAAGTATTTCTTCAAATTGAGATCAAATGACGAGAACTCACCTGCCAGCACCCGTATTTCCATTTTTGTGTTCTCCTTTTTGATCAAGTGAATCGGAAAAGAACATGTATAACATGGTTTTACTTGGAAGAAGCAAGAGTCATATACTTACCCAACCGACTTATCCATATAACAACCACTGCATTGCCTCCAAGTTCTCATCCACGCAATCCAAAAATCCTGTACTGGCCAAAAACGCAAGGTCTTCCCATCCTTTTCTCCCTCCTCCACTTCCCAACTCTGCCATCTCTTCTTATTCTTTCTTCGACGTAACACCATGGCTACTGCAGTAACTGCTGCAGTCTCCTTTCCTTCTTCTAAGTCCACCTCTCTTCCCTCAAGAACGTCCATAATCTCACCAGAAAGAATCACCTTTAGGAAGGTATTAAGTTTTATCCACGTGATTAGTAACTTTCATGGGAATTGGCTGATGAAGTTGTGATCTTTTTCGTCTTCTGCTTATGTTTAGGTGCCATTATACTACAGAGATGCGTCTGCTGGTGGAAGAGTGGTTCCTGTCAAAGCCCAGGTCACTACAGAGGCTCCAGCTAAGGTTGAGAAGGTATCCAAGAAAGATGACGAAGGTGTGACTGTTAACAAGTTCAAGCCCAAGACGCCTTACATTAGCAGATGTCTTTTGAACACTAAGATCACTGGTGATGATGCTCCGGGAGAAACGTGGCACATGGTTTTCAGCACTGAAGGTACTGTCTTCTACTTTGTCCTTCCAATGAATCGTCAACTTGTTCTTTGCTTGATTGATGCAGAAATGGTGAAATTATAGTTTATCTGATAGCTGACTGTGTAATTCTGAATAGATCAATGAATTTTGACTATGTTTGAAACTCTTATATTACTGATTATGGACTTAAAATCTGTAATGATGAGTTTATTCTTCTAAGAAATGATTGATCTTGTTAAGCTAAATGGTTTCTTGGGGCACAGGAGAAATCCCTTATAGAGAAGGACAATCAATTGGAGTTATTCCAGATGGTATTGACAAGAACGGGAAGCCTCACAAGCTAAGATTGTATTCGATTGCCAGCAGTGCTCTTGGTGACTTTGGAGACTCCAAGACTGTGAGCTCCTTACTTTTTGATTACTTTCTTCTTAACATGTTACCTTGCCAAGTACTTTTGTACATCCCAAAGCAAACTGTCTTATAGTCTTCCTCTTTATCCTTCCTTTCATGCTGTTTTTGGTTGATTTTTTTATGCTATTATTTTGGTTCAGGTGTCTCTTTGTGTGAAGAGGCTCGTGTACACCAATGAAAATGGAGAAATTGTAAAAGGAGTGTGCTCAAATTTCTTGTGTAAGGATTTTAAGGCTCTTTTAAACTTTTTAAGGGGATTCTCTGTAGACAATTAGTGATAAGATAACTTGTATGACTTTGACATTTCACATCTTTCGTTGCAATGTAATGCAGGTGACTTGAAACCTGGAGCTGAAGTGAATATTACTGGACCAGTTGGGAAAGAAATGCTTATGCCAAAAGATCCCAATGCCACAATCATCATGGTTGTCACCCACTTCCTTTCCTGCTAAGACAAGCAGTCTCAGTTATTTAATGGTTTGGTGCTGCTATTTTCTATTTCCCCTTTTTCTATCTGAGAAATTGCTTTCCTTGTAGCTTGCTACCGGAACTGGCATTGCTCCTTTCCGATCATTCCTCTGGAAGATGTTTTTTGAGAAGCACGAAAACTACAAGGTAAAACAAAATAATGCAGGCTAATAATATAAAGCAGATGAAACTGGGACGATTGACCTATTCTTGTAATCCTTTGCAGTTCAATGGTTTGGCATGGCTCTTCTTGGGTGTTCCAACAAGTAGTTCGTTGCTTTACAAGGAGGTTGGGGGGAGACTGATGGCTTTCTACAATTGAATTAGATACTAAGGACATTATTAAGAAGGGCTGATGTCATAATTATCGTACAGGAATTTGAGAAGATGACGGAGAAGGCCCCTGAAAACTTTAGACTTGACTTTGCTGTGAGCAGAGAGCAAACGAATGACAAAGGAGAAAAGATGTACATCCAAACCCGCATGGCTGAGTATGCAGAAGAGCTGTGGGAACTACTAAAGGAGGACAACACGTATGTCTACATGTGTGGGTTAAAAGGAATGGAGAAAGGAATTGACGACATAATGGTCTCATTAGCCTCCAGAGATGGTAAGAAAGTGGTTTTTCAATATAAATAAATAAGGACGGTTTCCATGGCCGAAGCCTCCGAGCCCAATCTCAATGTTTGCTTGCTCTATGTTATGTTCCAGGCATCGATTGGGTAGAGTACAAGAGGCAGTTGAAGAAGGCAGAACAATGGAACGTGGAAGTCTACTAATAAGATTCCACTCTATTCTGTAGATATGTAATTTGTTGTAATTCTTTTTAAATACAAGTGAAGCTATTCACATTAAAAAGCCTTCGAAATTACAAGAACTAATATCTTTTTTGTTTCCATATTTTGAAAAATTAAATGAATTATAAATAATACAAACATAATTAAAGCATAATTATAGGAGGTTAAGAATAGAAAGTTCTTAAAAGAATTAGAAAATTAAAATAATAATCAATAAGTATTAATTAATGTTTTGCATATAAATATTACGAGTACCAGTTGCTCTATTAGATTAGAAGGTTACAGGCTACGTGAAATTGATATCTCTTTCTTATATTTTCATAAAGCGAGAAGTCTTGTGCATAGTTCGGTAGACAATTGTAGACGATATCCTCTGCCTAATCTTATTTTGTCTAACTTTGTCCACTCGAAAAAACGTCGTCGTTTCTGTTTAAATTTTACAAACTCTGTTAATCTTCCAAATTTCATGGCTTATGAGCCAAGCTGACTCCCAGTCGACATCCTCCTCGTCTTCATCTTCATTCTCACAAAACCAAAATTTTTTGGACATTCTCCTTCTTTTCAACACCAACGTTCCCCCAGACTCCTTCACTTTCACTGATCTTCAAATCCCTAGACCACCATCGCCACTTAGAACCCCTCTCTTTAGTTTGCACTCGCTTCCTCTCCGTCACTAATCTCCTCTGCCGCACTCTCACCGTCTCTTCTCTCTTCATCCCCTTTTACACCTTATAATACCCAAATTCTCGAATCTCAACCACTTCAAAGTGTGCGACTTTTACGAAGACCTTAATTCGGTTCTTGACCTAATCTCTCGATGTGGATTACATATTGAATCCCTCGATATTTCTGTCCAATCCCACTTCCTTCTGATTGGTGTATGAAGGTTAGGATCGAAAGTAAGGAATTTGAAGAGACTTAACTATTTAAAGATGGGCTCTTTTTGGAGATAGTAATTTTTCAGAAATTGGGTCGTTGTTTTTGCTACTTGATTTGTCAAAAAAGATCAAGAAGTTGCATAAGATAGATGTTTCTGGTAATCATTTTATTATAGATAGGTCACTGCTTGTGTTGTCTTTGAACTGCGTGTTACTTAGTGAAGTAGCGATTTGTGACTATGATTTAATATCTCATAATGGGATTGGTATGGCTATGCGAAGTATTTCTGGGTTGAGTTCAATTTCGTTGGATGGAATTGGAATCCTTTCTATTGATTCGTGTTTTCTTTTGCAAAATGTTTGAGTGAGCTTAATCTCTCAAATTCGATTATCTCTAATGAATTACTTAGTTTAGTTGCAGAATCTTGTCTTCCAATCAACAAGCTGACTATCTCCCATTGTTATGATTTCTCATTTGTTGGAGTCTCTTGTTTGTTGCACAAGTTTCAATCACTTGGATACTTGGATATTGAAGGGGGTAATTTCCTCACAGACGAGTCCATTATTAAGCTATCAAATTATCTTCGTAACTTAAGCTTTATAAACCTTAGTTTGTGCTCTAGACTAACAATCTCAACCTTCTTTACATTTATGGGAAACTGCCCTTCACTGGAAGATCTCAGAATGGAGAAGACTAATCTTGGTGTTCAATATATAGTGAAATATTCGATCAATCATCAAGTTAAGTCTCTTAAGCTTGACAGGGAATAATAACTTGAGTGATAAATACATACAAGATATTGCCTTGTCTTGCCCTGGATTAGAAGTGCTAAAGATCAGTTATTGTCTATTTACAGTTATTGTCCTTCTATCATAGAAGAAGGAATCAGAGAATTTTTAAGAAACTGCAGGGAAATCATGCATTTGGAGATGAACAAATGTCTGTGGATAAAAAATATTGATTTAAACTTTGAACTTCCTAAATTGGAGGTATTACAAGAAAAAGGAACAGGAATGGACGATGAAGCATTGGTAGTGATTTCAAAAAAATGCCCTAGATTGATGCAACTAGACCTGGTGGGTTGTCTAAATGTGACAACAAATGGAGTGACTCAAGCGGTGCAAAATTGTAGGAGATTAAAAGATATAAGTTTGAAATGGTGTGATAATGTGAAAGTTGATATTATAAATTTCTTAGTGTTCTCAAGGCCGTCACTAAGAAAAAATAGTCTTGCCATGTGGATTTTCTCCATCTCACAACCAAGTAACATTCTTCTTGTGATATGGATGTTTACTTTACTAAGGGTAGCTTCTGGAGCACTCCGGAGTGTATTTGGCTGAACTGTATAGAGTTGTTTTTTTTCTTAGATTAAATTTTTATGAAGTTCAATTTACTCTCTTGAATTGGTAATAACCTGTAGCTTTTTCCTTTTGTTTTTCAATATCATTTATTGTCTTAACAAACTCGCTTTATATAAACATGTATCAACTTTATATTCTTCTTCATTCTTCCTGAGTTTGTTTGGTCAAGTCCATAGAATCTTTATGGTGTTCCCAAATACTACTTTACTAAGCAGTCACCACTCTTGATCCAAAACCAATACAAAATTACCATCTTGATGCTTTAATTGGAAGCCTTTTTTATACCCCTTTTAAAAGGAGAAATCCAAAGTGATGATTCATGTACAAGACCTGAAATCCATAATATCAACTCTTGTAGCATTTTTCAAACAATAAATAATCATCAAAACCTTCAGCTACAAATTATAGCATTAACACAAAAGCAGGGAAATAGAATTTATTGCAGTTGTAAAAGGAAGGGACCATGTTTTAACATAATTTTGCATTGTGAAAACATTTTTGTTCTCCTAAGTGGATGATAAATTTTCTTTAGTTACTTTGTCTAGTCTTATATTCACATGAACAAGAGGTTTGATTTTATGCTTTGAGCATGATGTTTCTTTAATCAAATAAAAAAAAGTTCATGATGATTGCATCTTTTGTTTGGATTCTTGATAGTATATGGATGGAAATCTTATCACTACAAATTTATGCTTGGTAGGTGTTGTGTTGAATTTTGTTTGATTTTACTTGATTTCATATGCTGAAATTGGTTAGGATCTAATTTAAATTTGATATGAATTGAGTGAATTCTGTGTGGATGTTGAATGAATCTTAATTAAATTAATTTGTGAATGTAGCATGCAATTAAACAAGAAGAATTGTGCATAAAAATGGCTATTATACAGTTGCAAATTTTAACCTTGTCACGGTTGTGCAAGTTAGGTCAAAACGATTGTAACTTAACTTGCAATTGCACGGTTGTGCAAGTTAAGTCACGACCATGACTTGCACTTACATGGTCGTGCAAGTTAAGTCATGGCCGTGACTTAACATCTTTCTAAACAAAATTGAATTTGGGTTACAACTCATATAGTTAATGTTCACTTATTAAATGTGAAGCACATCATATATAAATTGAAGTTTTTTCATTAAAATCCATCATAATCTTTCCAAATTTGGAGCAATAAATAGCACCACGTAATAAAACTAGTACTATACATAGATGAAACAACTAAAGCTTTAAGGCTCGCCAACACACATGAAGAAAGATATTGAGAACTACTGTTACCTGCTATCTAGCAACACTTTCATCTGCTTCACCTAGCCTTGAGACATCAACTCCCTTGTTAATAATCAAATTTGAAAAAAGGGGTTTGTCACCCGTGACTCTCCTTACAGCCCTTTAAATAACCCCCTCCCCCAAATAGCTAACGTGCTTATCTTCATCTTTTCCTCGTTTCCATATTTGATTCGGAGTTCTCTGTCTTCTCTACCTGTAGCCACCACAAGCTGCCACTCCTTACCCAGTCTCTAGCCGCAGCCACCATGCAGCAGCATGCCCTCACACCCAGTTAGTCGCACCGTACCGCCCTCGCATGCAGTCGCCACCATTCTCAACCGACTCTCTGCTCTTCACCCCAACCACCGCGCACGCCTTGCCAGCACACTCGTCGTCGATGCACGCCCGTGTGTCGCTTTTCATCCCAACCACCGCACACGCTCTCTCACCCTGCTGCACCATACGGCATCGCACAGGCAGACACTAGTGCCCCCACACCTTGGCCAGCGCACAACCGCGCCACCCTTACTGTTGCTCCACTCAACACCGCATGTATGTGCTTCGTCTCCCTTAACACAACGCACGTCTGTTCGCCCACCACACCAATGTAGTAGGAGAACACACACCGCCTATACCAACGTAGCCAAATATGCCTCCAAGAATAAAACAACCCAGAGTTTCCTCGTCTCCACTACACGAACCAAATTCAAGTATCTCATGCCTTAACTTTCAAAATAGAGAGTACCAGCAAATGTACGCCTTTCTTAAGGATTGTCAAATTATTCTAAATAGATTTTTGGATTCTCAAGTACTTATTGAATTGGAAACATTTGAAGAAGTTATTGCGAAATATAGGCTGGGAACAATTTTTTGAATTTAGGAAAAATTTGTATGTGGAATTGACGTTAGAGTTTCCGACCACTTTAAAAGCAGTTCATGATACTACTGCTAAGGACACTGCGGGTAGTCTTAAATTTTGATTAATAAATGCACATCAAATGATCACTTTAGAAGTCCTAAATGCTATTTTTAGCTTTCCAAATAGTGATTTATATGAATATCCTGAGGATTTTGTGCCTAGCGAGTTTTGGTCCTAAGTGGACAATTCTAGGAAAGTGTTTTTCCTTAATCGGTCTAAATCATCTGCCATCGTGGGCCCTGCCTTTCGCTATCTCCATTGATTTTTAACTTTTACACTATTCAGTAGAGGAGACAACAGTGAGACAGTTTTTAAAACCGAATTATTTATTTTGTGGTGTATGATACATGCCAGGCCCTTTAATGCTGAAGTTGGTTAAGTTTGCATTTAAATGAAGTGGCTCAATCTAGCGCAGGTAAAAGGTAGTTGGGACATTTGTGACCCGAATTGCAGAACATCTTGGCTTGCTAGCCAAGAGAACACCTATGCAGCTAGTTTAAGGCAACTCGACTCTCAACTTGAAATCTTTGGTGTAGATGAAAGTTATCAGGTACAAGGCAATCGCTATTTTCTTATCCATGATGACATAGGGGAAGCTTCGAGCAACAATCGAGCTCTAGTTTCAGAAATGGAAGCTGCACAAGAAGAAGATGTTCCACCGCCTGAAGATTTACATCAGACTTCTCTAACTACTTCCGTTGAGTACCAATCACTGCTAAATCAATTGATAGCATTTGAATGACAAACAAGTGACAAGCTCCACAACATTGAGGCTAGCGTGGCAGAGATCCGAACCTCATGGACAATTTGAATGCTCGCTTCAGACAACCTCCACCCCCATCTTAGTATCGTGTTTCTATCCTTTCCTTTTTCATTGCTTGTTGTTTTAATTTCTTTTCGTTTTCATCTTTGTCCTTGCTTTCGTTCTTTTTCCTCTTAGATCCCTCTTTCATTTTCTTATCACATCGAGGGTAAAGTGATGTTCAAATGTGAGGTGAGTATTATTTTAAAAAAAAGAAAAAATTATTATTTGTATGTTGTGTGTTTGTTTTCCCATTTAGTAGTTAGAAATGCATGGTTATTAAATGAACTCAATCTGGACTAGAAATGCATAATATGAGTAAATGGCTATACTTGCATGCTTAGACTAATTGACTTGAATTTTAGTTAAAAGGACATTAGCTTGTTATGATAGATGAATGACACCTTTCATTTGGTAAGATTTTGAGCCTTTTTGAAATATTAAACACCAAATTCAAGTATTCTTTGTTTATATTGTTTTTTCATGATTAAGGAACTTTAGAACTTGCTTGTAAATACTAGTTGACATTACACAATCTTCTACAAATGTTGGAACGATGAAGGCAATTACGATTTACTCCTTTTGCTTAAAAGGCCACTATGATGTTACCCTTAGTGAACCCCTTTGAGCTTAACATGAAACCTTTTCTTTCTTTAAACCCAGCCTTGACCTTGATTATTTATCCTCTTCATTGTACCTACTGATACAAAGGTCACCTTGGGATTTGAACTTTCACTGAAGTCGATCGCCAACACCCTTTGTACAACAGTCTCACTTAGGTTCGCTTAAGTAAGATTTTAGCCTTCAACGACCCTCGAAGTATTTACCTCGCACACTCAAAGAAACAATGCTACGAAAGCAATAAGAAAATAAAGGCAACAAGGAAATAAGAGAGATATGGTAAAACCAACCTTTATATTACTTTCCCCCAAAAGAATACAAGGAATGCTCTCTCTGAATGAATGAGAAGAGCAAAGCTCGAATGAGCTATATATAGGCACTCTAACTTGGAAGCCAAGTTACATTCAAAATCTTACTTAAATTGAATTGCCTAAGATCGTGCTAAAATCACGCCTATCCCTATCATATTACATCACATGGACCAATTGGATGACACCCCCATCCAAATAAGACTCTAACTGATAAGATATAATCTACAAGATAACAGAAAGATAGAGTTTACATTCAAATAGGAAACTAGCTGTTGGATCCCGATTTGTTAAATTTTTTTTACTTATTATTTGTTTAATGATTTATGTATGCTTGTTTGTGGTTTAATTATTTTTATTGGGTTATTTATTAAGTAGGCTTGAATAAAGATTGAAATTAGTTAGAAAGATGGGTAGTTAGTTAGTATTAAGGTGGAGTTGATGTATTGGAGGTGTAGAGACACAAAAAGACAAAATAAGGGCATAATGGGAAAGGCTATGTTAGTGAAGGGCAAAATGGGAAGTTAAGGAGCAAAACAAGGGATTAAGTAAATGAATTGGAAGAGGAGAGTGGAGATTGTCGTGGAAGCCAAAGAGGGGAAGAAGAAAGCGTGAGGGAAAGAAGAAAGAGAAGAAAATCGAAAAACTAGAGGAAAAAGGAGGAAATT
>JANIPN010000219.1:16267774-16296030 GCA_027478595.1 Erythroxylum anguifugum
ACCAATAAGCTTTTAAAGAAGAGAAGCATCGAGAATGTCTCCAAAAGAGGGGGTGGTTTTATTAAAAGAAGACTACAAGGTGGCATGTTAGGCAACTTGCCACATGTCACATTTTTAATCTATTCCACTTCAAAAATTTTTTTTAAAAAAGTCTACTCCAATTCTCCCAATTTTTCCAATGGATCAAAGTAATAAATCCTAAAATCATGTATCTAATTTTCCAGTGCCAATGGACAGTCATTTTCAGTACCGGAAACCAATCAGTCCGCCACTCGGTGATTTTTTCGGTCCGGAAACTTTCCCGAAAGATTTCCAGAAAAATTTTTAAATTTTCCCAAAAATATAAAACACATAACACTCCATTTCAATTAAATTTTCAAGCACAAAAACCACATTTTCCACAAAAATCACATTTATAGACACATATACCGGGAAATGTCATGAATGCATGTACATTTATTTTCATGTGCAAATTTTACTATTCACGTGTAAGGATACGTATGAATATTTCAAAACAATCCTAAACACTCTCAGCCCTTTCCAAATTACTATTCTACCCTTCCCATCTGGGGTGGGATGTTACAATGTTGTTTCTCTTCGTTTTTGGACAAGCTATGTGTTTCTGCCACCAGACAACATATCGTTGGGAGAATATTTTAGAGTGGCAATTTCTTTCAATATTACTGCTAATTCTTTTGTATCTGAGGTGAGGCGTGGAATTGTTGCATTAATTCTAGATCTTCTTTCAATCTTTGGTTTTATGATTTAGGTTAGAGTGGTAATTTTGTCTCCAAAAGAAAGCATCATCTGGTCATATAACCAGACAGCCACAGGAGCAAGCAATTGGAACATGATTCGTTTGATCTACAGACTCATCTCTTGCATGGATTAGTTCATTGTAATGGTTTTGGATTGCAATGTTGATTCTCGTTGTCAAGTTTTTATAAAGTTCATGTTCTATGTTATTTAAGATTAACAGATAAGAAGTAGCATTGATCAATTAGTTTTCTGTAACAATTAGAAATACTCTATTAACAGTTGGTTTAAGTTTTCTGTAATATTTAGAATTCTATTTCATATCAATTTCTGTAATATTTAGAACTCTATGTTATATCAATTTCTGATTTTGATAGTTGGGCTATATATACTCTTTCAACTATTCAATTTGTTGATCTGAAAAACCAAAATTGAAAAATAGCAATATTTCGGTTAGGTTATTTGAAGTGGGGCAATTGCTGGAGCAAAGTTTAATAAGTGAGTAACATTCGTTGGTCTTTTGATTATCTATTCTGTTACTGTTCCATTTGTGTTTCTTGATAATTTTTTACTTTGATCCTATTGGAAAACATAACCACAAAACTGAATCTTTAACTTCCGCCATGAATCCTAAAAGGTAATTGATGATAGATTATGTTTGTGTTTCATTAAAATTTTGTCTGTGTTAACCAATTTTGTTCACTCCTATGGTTGAAGAACCTTAACTCTCTAAAGTAGTCTCTTTTGTCTCTCTTTGGACGTATTTGTGATAAAAATGCAAGAAGCTATAGGACAAGCTCTTCACCATATATAACTCTGAAAAAGAATAGAGCAAAATATAAGGTGCAGATTCCTTATGTATAAAGGGAAGGGACCAACTTAAATCAACACCCACTTCAATCCCCACCAATCAAAAAGATTGAAAGATATTTTTTAAAAAAGGAGGGAAATTTTGTGTGTGTGTGTGTGTGTGTGTAATTCTCATTATCAATTGTGTGTATATTTGCCCTGACAATAGTATACCCAATTATTCTTTTTATACTTTGTAGGTTAAATCATAACGGAGAATATAGAATCATCCTCTACTCGTGGTACGTCCGATTTAATATAGAATTATTTTTCTTCTTCTCAAGCATCTGATGGGAAGATCCAATATAACTGTATGTTTTGCGGTAGCATATTTAAAGGGAGATGAATTTTTAGAATGAAAGAACATCTTGCTAGCATTAAGAGTAATATTGCTTCTTGCAAAAAAGTATCACTTGATGTACGTGATATGATTAAAAAATATTTGCAGCAACAAGTAAAAAAGAAAAAGAAAAATAAAGAGGCTCATTATATATCTTTTGGAGATGATAAAACACCGTAAGTATTAAATAAAGGAAAAAAGAAAAGCTACTTTTGATATAGATTCTTATCTTTCTCCAAGAACTACTCCTGGTTCTCAACCTAATCTAAAAAGTTTTATGGTTGATAAGGATGTTGTTTTGTGATGTAAAAGAGCATGGGCTAGATGGTTCTATTATTCATGTATTCCTTTATATGCTTTAAATTCACCATATTTTTAAGAAACAATTGATGCTACAACGGCAATAGGTCCAAGATTTAAGGTAACAACTTATTTTGAGTTATGTGTGCCTTTGCTTTAAGATTTAAAAAAGAAATGTTAGTTAATTGTGGATACATAAGAACTTTGATTAATTTCTTAGTTTATTGTAATATTGGAACAACTTTTATCAAGTCTGTTCATACCTCTGACATGGTAAAAAGTGCTAATGCTTTATCTGAATTATTCTCTAAAATTGTTGAGTGGGTTGGACCAAAGAATGTTGTGCATTTTATTACAGATAATGCAGCTAATTATATATCAACTGAGTACTTATTACAATCAAAGGATGGGCATATTTATTGGTCTCCATGCGTTGCTCATTATATAAATCTTATTTTAAAAGATATTGGTAATATGAACCATAAATCTAGTCTTGTTTCACGTGCATCTAAGATCACAGTTTTTGTGTATAATCATGTAACATTTTTGTCTTGGTTAAGAAAGCAAGAAGATTGGGTTGAGATTGTGCGTCCCGCTGCTACCAAGTTTGCAACATTCATTTATTACTTTAAAAAGTATTTATGAACATAAGCAACTACTTCAAAATTTAATGACAAGTAAACACCTTTCAAGTCATAAATTATCAAAGAGTGAAAAAGGAAAAAGAGTTTGTGCTATTATTTTAGATAATAAATTTTGAGATCCTTGCTTAATCATTGTGAAGATTGTGGTCCCGCTTATAATAATGTTGAGGATTGTTGACTTAGATGAGAAGCCATCTTTGGGGTATATATATGATAATATTTATAGAGCTCACAAAACAATTATAAATCTTTTTAAAGAGAAGAAGAAATTGAACAAGCCTTATATAGATATTATTGATCGATGATGGGACAAGCATCTTACTCAAATGATCCATTTAGCAGCTTTTTTTTCAATCTTTATTGCTTATATAGTGGAGAAGCACACACAGTTAATATTATGGGCAGTTTGTTTGATGTGATTGAATGCAAAGATATTTTTCTATTGAAGAGCAATTACAAGCAACAAATAAAATTAAATTATATCGTGAAGGTTTAAAGAATTTTACTAGACCATCAATAAAGAGAGAACTTATGATGAAAAAAATGCAGCCAGGTAAGTTTTACACTTTTAATTCATTATTTACTTATTAGTAATATATATTTTATCATAACTATTAATTTAAAATACAGATGAGTGGTGAAGATTATTCAGTGACAGTGCTCCAACATTGAGAAAACTCGCTATTAGGTTACTCGGTCAAACAACTTCTGCATCAGGTTGTGAACGCAAATAGAGTGTTTTTTAACGTATTCATACAAAGAAATGAAATCGTTTGGAACATCAAATATTTAATGACCTTGTTTACGTTACTTATAATCTGATAATGAAGAACATGTGTTTTATAGTTTTGTTTTTATTTTAATAATTTTATTTTTATTATTGACTTTATGATTTTTCTATTATATATTCAGAGCGCTTAGTAAGAAAAGATATATGATCTAGTTGATTTTGATTATATTGTACATACTGATTTTTAGATCGAAGAAGAAGAACTACCACCTAATCTTGAACTTGAAAAACGATTTATTAAAAAAATATATTTGCCACAACGAATGAATTAAGAACATCTACTGAAGGTTAGTTCATATCTTATTTTAATCATATTTAAGTTAAAATTATACTGCATTACAAGTTTATAATTGAGAATAATTTCAAACATTACTAATTTGTAATTTATTTTAATGCAGTAGAAGAAATTGATACAAATAATTTGGATGAAAGCGTAGTTTACGAATCTTTAAATAGTGTTGAAGAATTTGAAGTTTTTGACGATGATAAGACATAATCTCCTTCAAAAATATAATTTTAATGTTTATTGTTATTTTAAGTTTTACATTAGATTCATATTTATTTATTATTAATTCATTATATAATAATAAATATTACTATATTTTTTATTTCAATAAAATATTTTATTTATACTTATTCTTAAAATTTTTACTTTTTTTATATATATAATAGTTTTATAGCAATTCACTGTAAATTTAACCACTAAATCTTAAATCCTTTCTTATTCGTCCAATTTTTAAAACATTAGTTATTCCTGTCCCATCTGCGTGTCCAAAGTTCGGCTCTTTCTTGCGGACCCTTGAGTAATCGTAAGGTGCAGGGATGGTCGGTTTAAAAACCCCGACACACCCACCCTTAGCATAAATCCAAAAGCCCTGAATTCAATGCCCCATTTTTATATCATTTAATTCCCTCCTTCCATTTGATCTGCTGCGTCAATTGACAGAATCTTACCACCTTTCCATCTATTCATTTCACCTTATGACATAAGCACCTTGTCGTCTAAACAGCAATACTTTCCACGAACCGATCCTGCAGTATTCCTATGAGGGCAAGTCATGTGCGTATATAAGGTACACCCATCCCTCTGTCTCCCCATATATAGGTTCCATACTTCATACCATCTGCAGTTGGCCATAATTTCCATATAGAATCCCCGAAGAAATTGAGAAGTTCCTCTCCTGTCTACAAGGTCTCAGTTTTATCGTAATGGGTCCTCAAATCTTTATGTCCATGTTCTTCCTTTGCTTCCTTCTCAAGTCTCCAGGTTTGTAAGTTTGGTTTATAATAGTGTCTCACAAACCTCATGGTTTTTGCTGGTTTTTAATCTGATTATTATGTTTGCAATTCTCAACTTTCATGCCAGGGACGTACTCTACGACGATTACTATCGTAAACAAATGTAGATATCCTGTATGGCCGGGAATTCTCTCCAACGCCGGAACTTCACAACTTCCGACCACAGGTTTTGCTCTTCAACCAGGTGAGTCAAACGCAATATCTGTTCCAACGTCCTGGTCTGGTCGCTTGTGGGGTCGGACCCACTGCACACGAGACTCAAACACCGGAAAATTCACTTGCATCACCGGCGACTGCGGTTCCTCCAATCTGGAATGCTCCGGTGGTGGCGCTGCTCCTCCGGCCACCCTAGCAGAGTTCACTCTTAATGGCGCAGACGGGCAAGACTTCTACGACGTGAGCCTCGTCGACGGCTACAACCTTCCAATGCTAATCACTCCTCAAGGTGGCACAGGAGGGAACTGTACGATTACTGGTTGCGTTGCTGACTTGAATAACGCATGCCCATCAGAGCTAAAGATGCTGAACACCGGAGACGGTGACGACGTGGCATGTAAGAGCGCCTGTGAAGCGTTCGCGGAGCCGCAGTATTGTTGTAGTGGAGCATACTCGACGCCAGATACTTGCAAACCTAGTACTTACTCTGCTTTCTTCAAAAACGCGTGCCCAAGAGCTTATAGCTACGCGTATGATGATGGGACCAGCACTTTCACTTGTATTGGTGCCGATTATACCATTACTTTCTGCCCATCACCCACCGCCAGGTATCGTATCAATTAACAGTCCAAAGATTCCAACTTGGTTTTCGATTTCAGTTAGGTTGTGTGTCTGGTCAGAATCTTTGCCTCGTGGGGAAGGTAACGTCTTCCCAGGCGGTGGCAGTATTTTCAAAGTTGTCTTTAGTTCACGTCAGTTCTTGGCAATGGTTGGTTATACATTAGCGTACTCAAAGGGTAGGATAGAGATTTGCTTTCTCAAACATTTGTTGTTTTCTCTAAGGTGATTGGATGTCCGTGGTGTGTCCAAAATCTTTACGGTGAACTTATGATGGTTGTTGGTGTTTGCAGTGTGAAGTCGGCAAATGGGCAGGAGGAGCCAGAGGCGGTGGATGTTTCCGCCAGCTCTCGTAGCACATCCTCATACGTTCTTGGCGGTGCCGTGGTCGTAACAGTGGCGGTTTGCCGCTTGTTGCAGCTTTTTTCAACCGGTTATTAGGAAAGTACATCCCGACAAGTTTGGAAGTATTGTGTGTCCAAGTGCACTCCACATTTTGGGCTAGGCAAGTGTGTTGAGGTGATACCTACACAAATGGGACCCATTAAACTCGTCTCTGTCTTTGTGGTCTCAACCACCATGCAGATGACGTAGTTGAGCCACTTGGCCTGCAAATGTATTCCCAAGGCTTCTCTTTTCAGTTACAGTACTCTTTCTTTGAAGAGGGCCCAATAATTGTATTCTATTTTTATAACTTTGTCACGAAACTACCAATTCATTTGGATTGAATATCACGTTAGTGACTTGGATAAGGTAAACGAATAAGGAGAGGGAAGGATGAGATGATGATAATTTACTATTGTGTTGACAATGGAGCGTAATAAAATAATAAAAGGCTTACGGGGATGATTTGTAACTTCTTGCAACTGTCGCCAACCAATGCCATTGCCAACCACATTCCCTTCCCTTTTGATCTCATTATTTTGTACGTTTCAGCTTTTTCATCATCGTCTTTCCTGCTGTGATCTTTCTTCTGATTATTGTTTTTCTTTTCCAAAGAGTGCATGCATTATTAAACTTAATTTTAAAGTGATTTAAATCATACAATGTCATCACTTTTTCAATAATGAGATAATAAGTTTAAAAACGGTTGGTATTTGTAGGCATTGTGAATCTATGAAGCTAGAGATAGGATTAGTGCAGAAAGCTGTTAAACATTAGCTATAGTGATACACGAAAAGATTACTTCTCTCGTTTTCTACAGGTTTGGATCCTCTATCTAATATTATGGTGTTTTATTTTGTCCTATAAATTTCAGTCATTCATTTATATGGATCTCGTGTGGGTCTCATATAAATAAATGCGAGATTCGTATAAATAAATGGCTGAGATTCATTGACAAAATAAAACTATCTCGTCCCGTTTTCCGCAAGAAACTAGTGAACAATCTTTGCAGTTCTATGAGGAAGTTTCAACGAAAACCAACGTTAAAGTGAGTGGACGGGACAAGTGTTGTTTGATGATATTCCAAGAATACAAGAAAAGGTTCCGCGGCATTTCATGATGACCCATATTCATGATGTGTATTACAAAGTCAATCACACCTAAAGATTCTGTACACCTGTGGACACTGTTCACATGAAACAAATGTTAAAGCTCCGGCATGGTGATTGCACCACAAACTCATCTTTGAAATATAAAATAAATCCAACCTATAACACTTGCAAACAAAAAAAAAACTGTTTAGGAAGTCCCTCGTACTAGTTGGACCACCCTTCCCCAAGGATCATGTTGAAGCTCTATTTGACACAAAAGACCATATCTTTGACTATTTTCCAAGTTTTCTTCACTAATCCAAATAACCACTTTGGCGATTGCTCACATGCCAAAAGCTCTTACTTTCCACTGAAAGTCATGGAACATAAATTGTTTCTGACATGGTAAAGAGATGCATGTATCGTTTTAGAATACGCGTATTCATGTGTTGTCTTGCTGGAATTGCGTATCAGAACGCTGCTTTCGTTCCTGATCTTCTTGTCCTTATCACCGATTTTCCAAACTTAAGCACTTTATATCATAACTCAGTAAAGTTAATGGCTGTAAACGGACGAGGATCAGTAGATAATAAGTCTTCGTCATCCATTGGACAGCTACTCTTCAGTGGTCAAAAGACACATCACAACTTAAGCTGAGAACCGTTTGTGGGGGGCTGCGAGTGGCGTCCATGCACTTACTAACTCAGGAGTCAGGTCGGCCTCTGATATAGTTCTTTTATTAACTTCATATTAATAAAAGATGCCCTTATTGTTTTCCTTTTTTTCTCAAAATTGTGGTGTCCCTCGCAAATGCAAGAAGCCAAGAACTACATGAAGCCCTGGCAATTCAGTTCTAACCATAAAGATCAGACTTTTACTCTATTTTGCCTCCTATTTTTCCTTGGTCTAGTTCCATTTCTGTTATATTTTCTATTTTTAAATAAAAGTAAAAATAGATTTGGTGATATTTTATTTATACTTTTATTATTGATAATAGTTAAATATTAAATTAAAATTACATAAATTATAATTGTAATTAAATAATATATTTTTTAATAAAAATTGAAGGCCTCTTTGTTCCTCCATGTTTTTATCCACATCACAACTCTATGCTTTGACGTCCTCTCCACATCTTCTGTCTAATGAGACAAGATCTTTTGTCCAGTTTTATGGTATCTTATTCTGTCAAATGAATCTCAATCATTTATTTATGCGAGTTCTACGTTTATTTTTGCGGGATCCATACGGAACCTATATAAATAAATGGCTGAGATTCATTGGACAGAATAAGACACCATAAAATTGGATAAAGAATCTAAACTCCTATCTAATGCCCAAAAAGTAAATCCTTCGTAAAACTCTTGCTATTCTTCCTTCATTAATTGACATTTAATGAAATTATTGACATAATAATCCCACAGGCCTTTTGGGTTTGAAACAAGTTACCAAAGGCAAAAGCTTGACAAACAAGGATTCCAACGCCCTTTTCAGAAAGAATGATTTAGTATCAAAATCTCTGTGGTGGGAGGAAAGAACTTTAATAAAGAACGACAGGTTGCAGAGATATATATAAAAATGGGAAAAAGCAGGATGATTCTGACGAACAAAAAGTTAGCAAATCGATCTACATACCCTTTACACGGTACACAAAGCATCAATTTGGGGCCTTAAAGATGTTGATGGTAAGCACTGCAATCGAAAAGGGAAAGAAATCAGTCTGCTTATATAGATAAGAAGTCATTCACTGGCAATAACAGGTTTTTATTATTTCTTGTACTTACAATACTTTGCATAAAGAAAGCAACCGTAAAGGTTATACACGTACACTTACCACAAAATATGTCTTGCATTTGGTAAATAGTGAAATTACAAAAGTTAATTGATGTCAGATAGAACTTGGGGATTGATACTAATCTTGTAATCGACAAAAAAGATTTTCAAGATAGAAGAACACTAGGGTAAGTCTTGAAGGTTATCCAACACATTTTTTCAAAGAGATGCTGAGAAAGAAGTTCTCTATTATTAGAATTTTGGTGAAATAGAATTTTAGTGTCACTCGGTTCTTATAAAATAGAGTTTCAATAATATTAAATTTTTGTGTAAATAAAGTTTCACCATGATTAAATTTCTTGCACTTAACTCAAGTCTATAAATAATTTGATAAGGTCTTGTAAGGAAGACCCTTTAGACTTTCAATAAAACTTTTGGCCAAAATAGGAAAAATTGAACCACAACGTTTTCAGTAGAATACAAGTTGAATCATAATATTTTTGGACCTTATAAGAACGAAAAATCTAATGAAATTTACACTCCATCAGTAAAATTCCACTTCATCTGGGATGTGATTTTTTTTAATTTTTTACACAACAGTGGGACCCAAACTCAAGCTGATGTGGCATTTTCTAATCTTAAAAAAATGTATTCCACAAACTAAAACACACCTTTTTTTTTTCTCCTACTTTGTTCAATCGTAGGCAAAATTCCCAACTCCCTAAATTATTTGTTCCTTAATTCCCTAAATTGTCTATAATCCCTTATTTCATGGAATAACTAGCATGCTCTTCCTTAACCTACAAATTCAATCACAGCAGCAACATGCTCTCTTAATTCCTAACTTGCACGTTTGGTCCAGCATGTTGCGCGTTGTGTCTCCTCCCTCATTCCTCTATTAGATTTATGTGAAACAATATAAGGACAATACATCGAGGTAGATCCATTTTTTTATTTGGATTTTAGTTTAGGTTTAATATATATTGTGGTCTCCTTTCTTCAAAAAATATATTGTGGTCTCCTATTCCTTATTGATCATTCTTTTGTCTGGTTTTTAGTTTATGTTTATTATATGTTGTGATCCCTTATTTTCGACCTAAACAAGATTGATTATGTGAGTCTCTATGATTTTCTACAAGCTGCTCATGAGATGTAATTTTTCTTGGTTACTATTTGTGACCCTTGATATCAGAGATGCCTAAGATATTGGTGCTTGTTGAGTTGTAAGTGTCATGCAAGGAATTTGCTTCGTGTATGCAAAGTTAGCAATGCAATGTTGGGAGTGTCATTTGGCTGAGTTGCATTTGAATTAGTTATGAGGATTTCTTGCTTACAGTGAATGTGTTGGTAAAGATAAAAGTAACAGAGTTATATGAAAAACTTCTCTGATCCTTACCACTATAGCTTTAAAATATTTGATTCCTAGGGACAATACTTTGTTTGTGTCCATATATTTAATAGGTTGAATTGGGATTTTTCCTTTAAATCAAGGGATGCATTCTTTGTTGTTTCAAAATGAATTTCATTTAATCATTAAATTAACAACAACTAACTAAATATTAAACACTAATTCGTAAAGTTAATGATGTCTATATTACATTTATGTTCTTGTTCAGTTTAGGTTAAATTCTACTTTAATTATATAAGATTTAAGATTTTTTTGCAAATTGGATTTATGAGAGAGTTAGTTAATTTAACATTTGAAATAAGGATCATTTGTCCTTTAACCATGTTGGGTTTCTTCTCAGTCAGAGTTATTTGAAAAACAAGCACACTTAAGAAGTACACTATAATGAAGAGTTATATTGTCCTTTGGTTTTCCTTTTCTTTTTCTTTCAGCACCTTCATTAATTTGAAGTTTACTTGTAAAACCCCTTCAATTGAACTTGCCTATCTTATGAGAATTATTCACTCTTGAACTTTCAATGTATTCAACATTCAATTATAAATTTTTGTCATTATAAAGAAAATTACTAATTCAATCCTCAATGTAATATACATAAAAATTTGCTAGTATCTCTAGAACAAAAGGTTAAGTTATGATTATTTTTTAACTTATTGACAATAATGAGAAGTTTATTTAATCATTCAACCTGATTTTGATTAGTGAATTTGTATATAACTTAATATGTTTATGTTTGTGAGTAATTTTAGAGGCATGAATTAGAAAAAGTTGATAACAGATAATTAGTCTATTTTCTTGCAAGTTTATATTTTATAATGATGATAATTGTAACAGTTTGTTAATAAAGAACTTATCACTCTTGATAAGTTAATAAAGAATTTACTATGGTGTTATTGATTGGCTATCTTTAAATTCATTTTCCTTTTAATTGGGATAAAATTCTTTCCCTTTCCTTATGAACAAGTGTATAATGGCCCAATTTGGTAGTATAAGTGGAAAGTTCGTAGTAGAACTAGAGTTAAAATATATTGACAAGAAAACAAGTGTTTTAATAAATTAGACCTTGAATATGTTAGCTATAGGAAAATATGTGAGATCGGGAAGGAATTAGGATATCTTCAAATTCATAATGCCTATTATAATATACCTAGTTTTAAATTTAGTTAGTCATTGAGATTGATTTAATCAAATCAAAGTTGTCTAAGGCTCACAAACCTTATAAAAATTTACCAAATGATTGATGTTTATGTAACTCATTTGTTAGACATCTCAATACTTGCAACAAAGACATTTCCTATAACTAGGAGGAGAGGATTGAGATAGCAAAGGTGAAGAGGAAAGTTGTGGTATTAGGGTAGATTATGTTGATGATGAACATGTTGAGGAAGTTGGTGAAGCAGTTAGTGGGGTTAGTGAAGGGGTTGGTGAAGAATTGGATGATCATGATAGGGACGGGGATGATGGATTTATACAGGTTAACATTCTTAATAACCACTACCCAGTTGAAATTGACTTAACTAATTATAGTTGTTTTATTAATAATGATGAATATCCAAACGGAGAAGAGCCTAGTGAAACATTACAAAGACCAAGTATTAGTATTAGTTATAATCCATCTGATGTGGTACCACATTGGAGATTGGGGATGGAGTTTGGATTAACTAAAGAATTTAGAGATTTTGTTATGGATTATGCAGTACGAACATGATACAATGTCAAGTTTTAAAAGAGAGAAAGCTATAGGAATGTAGTTAAATGCACCAAGGATGCTAATGTGAGTTGTATATTGATTGTAACAAGAATAAATGGTGCTTCAAAATGAAGGCATACAATCATAAGAATAGTTGTTTTATTACCAACAAACCTAAATTAGTTTCAGCTAACTTCCTTATGAGACATTTTAGGGAAAGAATGCTTAAGAAGCCTGATATCTTGATGATGAAGATGGTTAAAAAATGTAGATAAAAACTTAATATATTTATTAACTCAAGTATGTGTAGAGCAGCAAAAAGAAGAGTAAGAAAAGAGAGGGCAATTGACTGTATGAATGAATATGCCAAGCTACAAGGATATGTACATGACTTGAGAATTAGTAATCTAAGTTCAACATTAGAATAAAAACTAACAAGGAAGAAAGAAACTTCTATATTATAGGTATACAAAATTATATTTATGCATATCATCAAGCAACTGCAGTAAGGTTAAACATTTACTTTTTTTTCTCTTTTATGTAGTTCAAAAGATTATATGTTTGCTTTGATGCCATAAAAAGAGGATGGAGGCATTTTAGTCCAATTTTTTTGGTATCAATGGTTGCTTTCTAAAGACAAAATTCCAAGGTTAGTTATTGAGTGCATTTTGGATGGATGGTGATGGAGGGATATATCCACTAGCTTAGGTTGTTGTAGAGGTAGAGAATACTGATTCTTAGATATGGCTTATAAATCTACTGGCTTCTGACTTGAAATTGTATAGTTATGAAAGGCTTAAATTATGTAAGATACGCAAAAGATATTTTATTCTTTATGCATTTATAGTTAATTGTTATGCAAATCTTTTATATTAATTTACTTAATCTTTTATATTATTATAGGGATTAATCAGGACTGTGGAAGGGACATTACCATATGCCACCCATTGGATGTGAATTAAACACATATGCCATAATTGGCATATGAATTGATAGGGAAAGGATTTGTGGAAGCTGTTTTGGAATTGTGCATAGTCAACTTAAGTTAAATAATTCAATGAACAACTGAAAAGAATGGATAAAATAAAACCTTGGATATGCATCATCATTGCTTGAATATCCTAAGGAGAGGCGAGAAAGATGCTACTAATCTTTTGAATCGAAATGCCCAGTTATCCACAATAATACGAGTGAAACTTTTAAGTAGTGGATCTTACCAGGTAAAGATAAGCCAATTATTAGCATGCTTGAAACCATTAGAATCATGGTGATGAAGAGGCATGTAGATAGGAGAGCATTTGTACATGTTTAGAAGTCAGATGTTGCACCGACAATTATAAAGAAATTAAAGAGGAACAAAAAAGACTCAATGCTATGGAGAATAGTTTGGAATAAAGGGCCACATGAAGTTTCTAAAGGTGATGATAAACATATTGTAAGGATTGGTAGACACCAATCATGTAATTTTCGAGCATGGGAGCTTTATAGGTATCCTTGTAAGCATGTTATAAATGTTGTTCACCATTTAAAACAAATAGCAAAGGCATAGATGATTGCTAGAAGTTCAAATTTCTTGTATTGTATGACCATATATGGCAATCTATTAGGATTGCAATATTTTGGCATATTGTTGACGTAGCAGTAATAAACCCACCATCCAACATATTCATGCTAGGAAGACCTAAAATAGCTAGAAGGAGATGACGAAAAATATAAATAAATTGACTAGAAAGGGTTAAGTAAAAAAAATGTAGGAAATGTGATAATTCTGGCCACAACGCCAGAAAATGTAAGAATGAAGGCTCAACTTAACCTACTCAGCAATCTTCATGGGTACAAAACATTTTGTGATTATCAAACCTTATTTTGATTACTATGTATTACTTAATATAACTCACAATGATATTTATGTCATATTTATTATGTCATCATCGATGTCTCTTTCTAGGTGTTTTGTCTTAACACACTTGAACATATTGTCATACCAAGTCAACACAATAATACTGTGAGTATATGAGCATCCATTATATTGTTAATAACTCATTCGAATGAATACTATTAATGACATGCATTTGCAAGTTGCTAGCTCTTTACATAGTAGTAAACGGAAGTATGAAGAAGTTAATTCGCATTCATTCAAGCTATCTTTTGAACTAACGGGTCTAAGGTTCGAAGGACAACCTAGCATCACTTCCTAATAGTTACAGACCTAAGGAAGAGAGCATCATTGACTCAACTAGTACATGAACAACCTTCCCAGTCAAGTGCAAATGAGGGAAGCAATATGGTTGATTCCTAGACTATACATTAATGTTGACTTTGTGTTGTTAGAACTTTTATTTATAGATCCAATCACTTTCTTATATGGATGGATAGACGGGTGTTAGTGGTACTTTCTAGATGGATTATTTGTGTATGGATGGATAAATTCAAGCTCTTTTGTATGTGGATGGACTGATGTTATGGTGCAACTATTTACTTCTTTAGTGCTCTGATTATTTATTATGATATAAAAAATATAGTTCTTGATGGTTATTACAACTATTAATTAGGCATCATGTTCTTCTGCATGTCCTATCTCTCATACACACTTTTTTAGTTTGAATTTCTATTAAGGCATCTTCATAAATAACAAAACAATAAAGATAAAGGACAACTAACTAAAGTCTTTTTCATTCATCACTATTAGGGAGCTATGGGTCCATGCATCTCGTGCATGGATATATAGCGGAAGCATTGAAATCAAAATTCCAACCCCACAACATCCCTAGAAAATCCATAATCATAAGTATGTAATAAACAGAATTGAAAAAAATGTAAGTAAAATTGTGTACCTTAACGACAACTCCTCCTTTCTTACTTCTTCTCCTTGTTTAGGTTGTTACAAACACCAAACACCTTCCTTGGCCTTTTGAGAGTAGGAAAAGATGGAGAATAACATTGTGCAAAGGTAGTTAGAGCACCAAACAAGATGAATTCAAGTAGATGCTTAATTGAAAGTTAGATCATAATAACTTAAATACAATTAGACTCATGCAACAATTGCATAAAATTGCATTAACAAAACTCAAGATCACCCCTCTCAACCTCCAGAACTATTCTGGACCCTTAAACTCTCAATGGAGTGTGCTTTTGGCTAAATTTCATTGTGTGTACACAAGTGAAGAACTCACTTATGTACCACCTGTCATAAAGTGGGTCACGATTGTAAGTCACGATCTTGACTTACTTAAAATGACAGTCATACACACTATATTTTCCATCCGATCTTTTATACATGTGACCCCTTAGGTTTCCAGTTATGTTACGCACTTAAATTAACTCTTAATCCAAGCATATCATGAATGGTTTCGTATTACTTGAATTAACTCTTAATCTAAGCAAATCATGAAGAGTTTCATGATGCCAATTTACCAGAACGTAAGTGAATTAACACATGAATTCTTCGATAGTTAATTATTCGACTTACGAACCTTTCCATAGACAATTACCGTGCAATACGTCTCTTCACTATCCCTTACCCCACTTGGTTCAAAGTATGGGCTATGAGTCAACTCCTATTAGACTGACTACGTCATATATAGTCCAAGTGATGTTAGTTCTCATCTTGGGGATCTCATTACTCTTTATATTATTAAAGACTCTCTTTATAACGCATCTACTCTAGCCAGAGATTCTTAAGTAATGACCTCAAAAAGAGGCCATGGGTATCATCTCCTTCTATTAGGAGTGGTGAATCCTTTATTGGCTACCCAATTACCTTCGAATACCAATAGCTATACCCAATCACCATCTTATGAGCTACCTCGTCTTGAGGCAACAAAGAGTGTTGTCAAAGCACATTATCAGTATCTAAGATATCTTTGAGTACCTTAAGTTTAAGGATATTTTCACCATTGCTATGATAAGATTAATCACTAACACTTGATAGATCATCCATATGATAATCTCATAGTGGGTCATCTGATGTACTTTCTACTCTTAGTAAGCATCCGCATATTAATTATAAACTTCTGATGCTTACAGTTATGAGATCCACTGCTTGATCAAATCAAGAAGTATAACATATGCTAGTTTATCTGGATTAACAATGTCCTATCTCATTAATCTTATGACTAGGGATAATTTAGATACTAACATAATTGTACATGATAGGAATCTCATTGTCATAATCTCATCATAATTTCCTTCTTGCTGCGTTTTGTATCATGGACTTTATTAACTCGATTTACGATCG
The DNA here is from genome assembly GCA_027478595.1 of Erythroxylum anguifugum. Lineage (NCBI taxonomy): Eukaryota > Viridiplantae > Streptophyta > Magnoliopsida > Malpighiales > Erythroxylaceae > Erythroxylum > Erythroxylum anguifugum. The sequence goes on from JANIPN010000219.1 coordinate 16,284,104, forward strand.
ACATCAATTCATAAATATGAATATCAAATTAGTGAAAATTGTCTTTCACTTTATTAATCAAAATAAAGTTTGTACAAAAGTACTAAAAGCGATTGCCTTTAGAGCACTACTCTAACAATACAGTTCTAAACAAAACATTATAATTTAATTCCATTTGCCATAACAAACCAATTATAACACTCACGATAAGCACTAAAAACCCTATTATGATAATCACTAAAACAAAATTCAATTCATTTTTCTCTTTTATCAATAGAATAATGTCTTCTTTTATTAGTTTTATTTGCTCCTTAATTTTCAATATTATATGTGATTCAATTATGATTTTTTGGGCCTCCTTCTTCAACATACATACTTCTTTTTTTAATTTATGAATTACTTCAACAGCCCTCTCATTAAATTTGTTATTATACCATTTAAAAAAATACATCTTCCATCCTAAAAGAAAATTAATAATTAATAAGATAAACATTAAAAATATATACCAACAATTTTACCTTATTAAAAAAACTTACGAGATATTTGGGGCATCTATAAAATCTCCATCTTGAGTTATTATCACTCGATAAAGTTCTTAATAGAGCTTTTAAACCATAATAACACACCATATAATCTTCATTTAAATTTAATGTAGTATTAGTTGAAGACATCTCATCTATAGCATTAGGTGGTCGCTGCAATTATCTCAATTTAATTATCACGTTATATGAACTAACAAACATAATTAGGAAAATTGTGTCTGAATTAGATTAAACACAACATATTGAATTTCCTTACTTTCTATTGTTATTTTCATCGTCAAATTCTTTCAGCTTCTTATGTTTGATCAATTTATATAATATACATGTTTCAAAATTGTATAACAGATAAGACAATTTGGAATGAATGGATTGGGAGAAAGAAACTTATGATGAATAGTTTAACAGTATAATGGTAGCAATACTACAATAATTATAACAAGGATTTGCTATTAAGAGGTCTCTACAAAAAGTTGACATTGAGAAGTTCAATTAATAAAATGATTTCACTTTATAAAAGGTAAAAATGAGACATGTTTATGTTCAATAGGGATGCACAACATCATTGGAAGGAAAAGAAAAACTACTAGAGAATTTGGAGGTATCAGAGAAGGAAGAGATTCTGTCAGGCGCGCACAACGCAACACTGTTAAATATAAATAACAAGGTCTTCAAAGAAGTGATTGATGAAACCACTGCTGATTCATTTTGGAAATGACTTGAAATTAAGTATTAGAAGTGATCACTTGTAAATCATTTATATCAAAAGCAACATTTGTATACCTTAAGGATGACAGACAATAAATATGTGAAAGATCACATTAATAATTTTAATCGAATCACATTACTAATCATTCAAGTTATTTAATTTTATATTTTATTTCTGAAAAGGGTTTAAATTGTACTAAATATTTTCTTGTAGGCTTGGTGGACTTAAAGAAAGGAATCCTGAAAAAAATCTAGCCCAAAATGAAGTTCAACCCAGAAGAAAGCCTAGAATTAAGCAACAACCCATTAGAAAAACAGTCTAGCTGCAACAGCAAAAATCTAACCCAGAATTAATCAAACAACCGAATAAAAGGAAGCCCATTAGCAAAAAATAGCAAAAATCCACCAAAACACAAAAGCAAAGCCAAGAATGCACAGCAAAGCAAAACACAAACACATAGCCCAGAGAAAACAAGAGGAAACGCAATAGACAAAAACAAGAGTAAAACTACACAATAGCCAAGAAGGACCAAAATGTAACATACTAGTAGTAGAAAAATCCTAGCAGAAAATGGAACGCAGAGGATAAAATCAAAACGCAACACCCAAACCTAAACACAAGCAAATAAGAAGCAGAAAGAAGAAAGAAGTGTTGGATAGGAGGAGACTCACCCACCTGATGTCTCCATCTGAAAAGCCCATCTCCAAATCTGTTTGAAATGGAGAAGATAAGAGGAAATCTCCAAGATAAGCAGAAACGTGTCACATATCCAACTACGTGCAGTATTTAGGGATCGTTTCTAAAGCTATAAAAAGGGCAGAGCAGTGGAGGAAAAAAACGAGCAAGCATTTATGTGAAGAAGAAAGTTCCTTAGAGTCTTTGTCTTCCAAGGCCAGTTGAAGTAAGGAATTGTTCCAAGGAGTGTTTTGGGGTGAAAGGAAACCAAATCCCATCTATTTTGAGTTAGTTCAAGGTAGGTGGAGGATTTTTTTCCAGATTTTGAAAGGGTTGGTCCAAGGTTTGAAAGTGCAGCACGTTAATGAGTTTTTCTAAACCCTTATTCCCCTTGTTTATAATTTTCCATGCTTTAGTTATGATTAATTGTTGAATTCTAGTTTAGACATGTTATTTTGAGTATTTGAGATATCATTTTTCTGGTTTAATTAAGTTGATTATTGAGTGGATTTAACATTTATGCAATTGATGGAATTTAGATGTTCGTTAGAAAAATTTCGGTTGTTGATTGTGATTCCTTGTGCTTAGCTTGTTTTTGATGCTTGACTTGAGTTGGTTAAATTCTAAAGAGTAAAAAAAATGATAGATAGGAACCAGCTTGTTGGTTCTCTACATTCAACTTGTTATGTTGAAATTGCATGACTAAACTAAAATTTGAAACATGCTTATTCATTTGTAATTATTAGGTTAGATTTATGTTTTATGTTTTTTTTTATTTCTAGGGTCAATTTGAATGGCAACCCCCTTCTTTTATATACGTATTAATTTAGCTAAATTTATAGGTTTCATTATTATTGTTTTGGTTTCGGATTTCTCCTAATTTCAACTTATTGATCATAAGGTAAAACTTAAGTGTGAGGATAATTGGATGAATATGGATAGCTTAACTAATTTTTTTGAATCATGATTATAAGTGTTATATTTAACATAGTCAAAATAGGATTATTAATCCTATGTTGAGAATTGGAGTTCTGCTTTTAATAATTAATTGGATGTTCTTTTTTATATGTCTTACAGTTAATTCAAGTGAAACTTGCAAATTTAACTTAGATTGCTTTCACTGAGGTTTAAAATTGAACATAATGATTGATTCGTAATAAAATTAAGAATGATCAAGTTTATGTTGATTTTGTACATTGCTAGAGATTTCATCCAAGCTATCCAAGTTTTTATTTTCCTTTAGATGTGCTTTTATTATGTATGATTAATTTCTTCTCAACTTGAAAACTGGCATAGCTTAATGTATTATGCTCAAAAGAACTATGCAATGAATACTTCATACGAAAATGTTGATTAATATGGTTATAACAGATCTAGAATTTTTCTTTTAATGATTCATTAGTTTATAAAAAGGTTGTTTTATTAGTTGAATTATGTAAAGATATGTGACTTGATAGAATTAGATGTGTAATTGGAAATTTAGGATTGTTTTGAAAGTATTAAAAGATGAAATAAGAGTTGTCCAACTGAAAAATTGTTTCAACAATTTGGATTTGTGAAAATAATATATTTTGCTTTTATTGGATCATTTAGAATTATAAAACTACTTGAAACATGCTTTAATGGAAGATAGGTGATATTAGAAAGAAATTGATTCATTAATGAAGTACGATTATAAGTTTTCTAAGATGAAAATTTCATATTTATATAAATAGGTATCATCGTTAAAAATTCCAACATTATATATTTTAAATGATTACAACTTTTTGATAAAGAAAGTGATTTTCCAACTTTTGATTGTGTGGTTCTAAGAATGTATTGCAACTTTATTTTCTTAAGTTTTGATGTTGTATCTTATTGATGTGAGTTAAAGAGGTTATTATGTGTTTATATTTTGGTTTGAAATTCTTTTCATATAAGCGAAATTATTAGGAAGTAATTTTCTCTTAGAAGAAATAGATTGAATTGTTGGAATATTTTTAATTAAATTTCTTATAATTAATAAACTAAATTAATAAATTAACTTTATTTGTGGGATCGACTCTTATTTGTTCTATGCTACATTGATTAATAAATTCGAAATTAAAATAAGGTTTTAATTTTTATATGCCTAACGGCATGCATCAAATTTTTATGTCGTTTTCAGGGAAAGTTTTATTTGCCTAGTTTATTTATTTATTTTTGAATCATAACTCACAATTCTTTTGCTTTTTTTAGGTAAAGAAGAGAGAAGGTAATTTTTTAATGAAATTAAGAGACAGAAAGAAACTGAAGTACAAATCAAATTGGAAAAGGAAGATAAAAAGATAAAAATGGCCGCAGCTACCTTGAAGTAACTTTCAAAACCAAACATAGAAGATCAACCTTTATGCATTGTCTTCCCAATCTTAGAAAGACCCTTAAAGCTGAATTCAAGTTTTTTAAACTTATTGCCCAATTTCTACAAATGTGCAAGTGAGGATCCTCATAGAAATTTAAAAGAATTTTTGGTTGTTTATTCTATTATGAGACCTGTAGGAATTGATTAAGAACAAGTGAAATTACATGCTTTTCTATTTTCATTGCATGATTTTGCTAAAGATTGGTTATATTATTTACCTCCTAATTTATAAATACATGGGCGGAATTTCATAGATCTTTTCTTGAAAAATATTTTTTCTAGTAAAACAAGATCTATTACGAAAGAAATAGGTTTGAATTAGACAAAAAATGAATGAGTTACTATATGAATATTGGGAAAGATTTAAGAGTCATATTAGTGACCAATTATTAATACAATATTATGAGGAACTTTTACCACATGATAGGAGCATGACAGATGCTGCTAGTGATGGGGCATTTGTTGATAAAACTCCTGCACAAGTTAGACAATTAATATCTAACATGACTAAAAATTCACAACAATTTGGAACTAAAAATGAGATTAATCAAGTTAGGAAAGTTAATGAAATAGATGTGCATGCCATTCAGGATCTACTAAAGGAAAATTCTCAACAAGTACCTCATTTGACTACTTTAGCATCGAAATTTGTAGCTGGTGGTATTACCCAAACTCGTGCTTATGAAATTTGCACTAATTTTTCTCAGACTACTGATGCATGTCCTTTTTATGTTCAAGATTTGAATGCTATGGGTAATTATCTAGGATAAACATAGAGGAAATATGATCCTTTTTTAAATACATAGAATGAGGGTTGGAAAGATCACCCAAACTTTATATATGGAATTAGGACAAACCCACATAATTTTGTCAGTAATCGAACAATCCAAGGTCTTCTTTTATACCTAACCTACCTCAAAACCAAACCACTAGTGAATCTTTAGAAGATTTAGTGAAACAAGTAGCTAACCAAATTGAGCAAGTACACACATAGGGGGTAGAATATCAAAAGAAGACATAGGCACATATACAACATTTAGAGACCCGAATAAGACAAATTTGCACCAATTTAAGTAATGTAAAAACCTTATTATCTAGGAAATTGCCTACTCAACCAATCCCAAGTAAGAAAATGCTAACAAAATATTACTGAAGTAATGATGTTTGAAGAAATTTTGCTTAAGGAAACTTGACAATGGAGGAGGATGTCAAGTCGACGACATAAACCAAAGGTGCTACTTAGGAGGCAACCTAAGATTAAAAAAAAAATCAGATATGAATTTCTTTCTCTTTAACTCAATTTTTTATATAGCTATTTATTTTTCTAAAAAAACAATCAAACTAAACTATTTTTATTATTTTATTTATTTTTTGCTTGATATTCCTTTTTTCTAAAGACATTACCTGGTTGTTTTTTGAAAAAATTGAAAATTCAAAAATAAGGAAAAAATGTTGTCTGGGAAATTGGATTACTTGCTTAGGCTAGCTGGTTTTGACATTATTTTGTTTTATATGCACACATTTAGTTAAATTTTAACATTATGCTTAATGGATTAGCAAGTTGCATAGTTTTTTTGTTAACATAACAAGTTTTAAAACTCTTTTGTTCAATTTTAGGTTCACACTTAAGAGAATTAACCTCGTTTGATAAATTTAGTTTATAAGCAATTGGAAGTCTTATTTTAATTCTACATACATGGCCTTAAGGTCAAAACTTTTAATCAAAATTTAAAAACGTTTAGTATCCTTGGTGATTTTCATTTACTTTTGATTACCTAAGAAATACTTGACGTGACCTTGAAATTTTAATTTCTTATGAAAATATTATTATTAATAATCAAGTGCCCCTTTGAGACCAAAACATGGTTAAACACTTACAAACAAAGGACCAAGTACTCCTTTGAGATCATAAATAAGGTGAGAAGATGAACCAAACATATAGATAATGTGCCTATAAATATATGTGTATCCTTTGAGATCATAAATAAGGTGAGAAAATGAACCAAACACATGGGTAACGTGCCTATTGTGTTAGGAGCTAGTAGTAGTTGGTCCTTTGTCCGTATCAAACCAAGATGCTTTGTATGTACAATTAATTCCTCAACAACCATATATATATATACGAACAAGGGACTAAGTACTCCTTTGTGTTTGGTTCCCCAATAACTATATATATTTTTATTTAAACTAGCTCCTAACACAATAGGCACATTACCTGTGCGTTTGGTTTATATATATATATATATATATATATATATATATATATATAGTTATTGGGAAAACACTTACAGACAAGGGACCAAGCCTATAACACCTTAATTCAAGTCAAACTAAGATGCTTTGTATGTACAATTAATATACCGACATTGCTTATAAACTAACTTTATTAATATGAGGTGCAAATGTCTCTAAAGTTTCAGGTTAAAGTTGAAAATTTGAAGATGTTTTAAAAGATGTTATATTGATGATTAAACCGGGTGCAAATATGCTAAGACATTATGATTTTTGTAAAGCTGATTTGTTGTTCAATTTTTTAAATATAATTTATTCTATATGAGGTATGGTAGTAAACTACATTCATATTTTGCATATAGTGTTGTTTTAATCGAGGACGACCAAAATTTAAGTGTAAGGGAATTTAATAAATAGATATAGTATATTTTAAAATCCTATTTTATATTATTTACATAGCACATTTGTGTTAACTTATTACATTTTCTTACTAATTATTTAAGTTATTTAATTTTATATTTTATTTCTAAAAAGGTTTAAATTGTACTAAATATTTTCTTATAAGCTTGGTGGACTTAAAGAAATGAATCTAGAAGAAAATCTAGCCCAAAATGAAATTCATCCTAGAAGAAAGCCTATAATTGAGCAGTTGATCACCAGAAAAACAAGCTAGCAGCAGCAAAAAAAATCCAACCCATAATCAAGCAAACAACCCATCAACAGATATGACAAACAACCACCGAAACACAAAACAAAGCCAAAAACATACATAAAAGCAAAACATAAATGAAGAGTTTAAAGAAAACAAGAGGAAACGCAACAGACAAAACAAGAACAAAGCGACGTAGCAACCAATAGAGAATAAAATGAAATGCACTAGCAGTAGAAAAATACCAGCAAAAAATGCAACATAGATGACAAAAGCAAAACGTAGCAACCAAACCCAAATTAAGCAAATAAGAAGCAGAAAGAAGAAAGCAACATCAGATAGGAGAAGGAGACTCACCCACTCAACATCTCCATCTCAAAAACCTATCTCTAAATTCGTTTGACATGGGGACGATAAGAGGATATCACCAAGAGAAGCGAAAGTCTATCGCAGATCCAACTATATGCGGTGTTTGGGAATTGTTTCTAAGGCTATAAAAACAACAGAGCAGTGGAGGAAAAAAAAAAGAGCAGCATTCACATGAAGAAGAGAGTTCTCGAGAGGCTTTGTCTTCTAAGGCTAGTTGAAGCAAGGAATTATTATAAGGAGTGTTTGGGGGTGAAAGGGAACCAAATCCCACCTATTTTGAGCTAGTTCAAGGTTGGTGGAGGAATTTTTTAGATCTTGAAAGGGCTAGTCCGAGGTCTGAAAGTGAAGCATGTTAATGAGTTTTTCTAAACCCTTATTCTCATTATTTATGATTTTCCATGCTTTAGTTATGATTAATTATTGAATTCAAGTTTAAACATATTGTTTTGAGTATTTAGGATATCATTTTTCTGGATTAATTAAATTGATTACTAAGTGGATTTAACATTCATGCAAGTTTTGGAATTTCGACATTCGTTAAACAAATTTCGGTTGTTGTGTTTCCCTATACTTAGCATGTTTTTGATGCTTGGCTTGAGCTAGTTCAATTCTAAAGAGTAAAAAGGGATAGGTAGGAGCCGGTTGGTTGGTTCTCTACATTCAACTTGTTAAATATCTCTAATTATCTCGGATATGTTGAAATTGCATGACTAAACTAAAATTTGAAACATGCTTATTCATTTGTAAATATTATGTTAGATTTATGTTTTATTTCTTTAATTTCTAGGCTCGATTTGAATCGTAGCCCCCCTCTTTTTATATACATATTAGTTTAGCTAAATTTATAGGTCTCATATTATTGTTTTGGTTTCAAATTTCTCCTAATTTTATCTCATTGATACGGTTAAACTTACACGTGAGGATGATTAGGTGAATATGATCAACTTAACTAAATTTCTTTTGAATCATGATTACAAGTATATATTTAACATAGTCAAAATAGGATTATTAATCCTATGTTATAAATTGGAGTTATTCTTTTAATAATCAATTGGATGTTCTTTTTTATAAGTCTTATAGTTGATTCAAGTGAAACTTGTAAATTTAACTTGGATTACTTTCATTGAAGTTTAAAATTGAACATAATGATTGATTCGTAATAAAATGAAGAATGATCAAGTTTATGTTGATTTTATACATTGTTAGATATTTCATCCAAGTTGTCCATGTTTTTATTTTCCTTTAGATGTGCTTTATTCTGTATGTTTAATTTCTTTTCAACTTGATATACTCAAAAGAACTATGCAGTGGATATTTCATACGAAAATGCTAATTCATATGGTTATAGTATTTTCTTTTAATGGTTCATTAGTTTATAGAAAAGTTGTTTCATTAGTTGAATTATTTAAAGATATGTGTCTTAATTGAATTAGATGTGTAATTGGCAATTTAGGATTGTTTTGAAAGTATTAAAAGATGAAACAGGGCTATCTAACTGAAAAATTGTTTCAAAAAATCCAAATGTGTGAAAGTAATGTATTATTCTTTTATTAGATCATTTAGAGTTATAAAACCATTTGAAATATGCTTTCATGGAAGATAGGTGATATTAGAAAGAAATTGATTTTCATTAATGAAGTATGATTATAAGTTTTCTAAGATGAAAATTTCATATTCATATCACTAGGTATCATCGCTAAAAATTCCAACATTATATATTTTGAATGATTACAACTTTTTGACAAAGAAAGTGATTTTCTAGCTTTTGAATGTTGATTGTATAGTTCGAAGAATGTATAGCAAGTTTATTTTCTTAAGTTTTGATATTGTATCTTATTTATGTGGGTTAAAGAGGATATTATGTGTTTATATTTTGTTTTAGAATTCTTTTTGTATAAACGAAATTATTAGGATGTAATTGTCTCTTTAAAAACATAGAATGATTTGTTGGTACATTTTTAATTAAAAGTATTATAATTAATAAACTAAATTAGTAAATTAACTTTTCTTGTAGAATCGACTCTTATTTGCTTTATATTAAATTAATTAATAAATTTGAAGTTAAAATAAGGATTTAATTTATATATGCCTAAAGACACGTATCGGTAATTTTGACTTTGCAAATTCTTTTAAAGGATAAAATAGTATTATCATATTGGGTAATAGTAGAGTGTGTTGTCGAAGATAGTGGTTTAATACAAACCAAAACATGATAGAGTTGCCAGAACATTATATACCTGGCATGTTCCTAAACTTCGAAAAAAATATGATTTTTATAAGTACTTTTGATAAGCAAAGGTATAAGTTTTCTGGTAGTGATGATCAGTGACTGTATTTCAATCTTTAGGAAAGAAGGATAGTACTACGTTATAACACATATGGATGAGTCATCTTAGTGAGCAAGAAATGAAACTTCATAAAGGGAGCTTATTGAATAACGACAGACATGAAAAGGTAGCCTTCTGTAAGTTTCATACTCTTAATAAAAATTTAGGGCAACCTTCAAGGATATAATGCTTAGGGAGAAACATATGTTAAGACAAACATATGAAAAGATTGTTTCAGGATCAATAGTGAACAATATTAGTTCAAAGGTGATATGAGAACAATCTGGAACGATGCTAACAGGACAAAAAATTCTAATTCATTATATATATAGAAATGTTAGGAAGAAAGTATCAACACATTATAACTAAAGATAAAAAAAGAAAGACTATTAGAAAATCAACGAGAAACAAATGGGAAGACTCAATCACGTATGCTTTGACCATTAGTGATAAGGATAGAACTATCTTTTAAGGAAATAAGGAAAGTCACGAGAAAGATGAATGAATGGAGGCTACAGTGAAGTATATAGGGTGTCACAAGATTGGAAAATTGATTGCATTTAGTCATATCTTATTAAAAAATATTCACATTTTGAAAGATGTTAACATATTAATAAATCCTTTTTTTCAGCATAAAGCTTGAACTTAGTGAATGTTCACTCAGTTAAGAGCTTGTATAAGAGAGAGTGTTAATTGATTAGACGATAAAGAATTCAAATTAAGGTAAAAATTGTCATATATGCCTTCAATTAGATAAATAGTAAACGTCGGACATGGTCTTGAGAATTTTTCCAAGGTAAAAGTAAATTGGTGCAAGAACAGATCACCTTTTTTTTAGAAATTAAAAAATATTGATTAAAAATAAAAGAGGATTACAAAATTTGGGGAGGTAAAACACTCACTCATCAACCAAAACGACAACGTTACACCCAAATAACAACTCCCCCAAAACGACAACGTTATACCCAAATAACAACTCCCCCAAAACGACAACGTTCCATGTACAGATTAATAACCCTTATTAAACCAAAATGGAAAAACAAAATCCCAATCCCCACAATCCTCCTTCGAACTTTTCCATATTAGGGTCGAAGTATCTGCGATCTCCAACCTCTTGAGGCGCCGTGAATGAGCTTAGACACAGATGACTAAGCAATTAGGTTTCTACCTAACCATTGTAGCATGAACGCTCCAGCCTATCCTTCGACGATTAAAAGGTAAGACAGATCATCCATAAACCCATTTTTCTTTTCTTCGTATTTCACCCTTAATCTAATCGATGCAAGTTGATTGTGGTTCTTGTCTTTTTATGTACTAAGACATTGGTTGAGCGTCCTAAACACCTTTTTTTCTAGTCCCAATGGCATCTCCTTTTTGCCAGCTCAATGGTAAGCCCCTTTTCCAGTGCCATCCATATTATCAATAAATATTAGCTTTGAACTGTCTACTATTTTGGTATTTATGTTTCTCTATATTATCCATACATTAGCAAGTTAGGATGAGCATTCCTTGATAATGCTAGAGGAGATTACCTATTCTCTTGTTGGAACGCGAATGGCCCGAGTATTCACAATACGCTGTGAAAAAGACCATAACACAACAAGATGTATAACTGAAAACTATAGCATGTACGAAAATACCTTTTGATGCGGATTGGTTATTTCTTTTCAGATTCCTAGACACTGCAACGCGTGAATGTCCTCTACCGGTATCCACACGAGGATCAACGATCCGGGGCTGCGGCTATCGTGTACTAGCACATCCTGAAACCCTTTCCGAACGCCGCACAATTTTTCTCTCAGAAGTGGCTAGGGTTTTCGTCTTTTTCACTTACTTGTAATGGGACCTAAGTTTCTCTATTTATAGAGAAAACCTACTTCCATTGAAGCCCAATAAGTTTCGGCCCATTCTTATATCTTATATAATAAAAGCCTGGCAATTTAGTTCAATCTAGCCCAATAAATATATCGACATATGTTTATTCAATGCCTAATAAATTAGGCCCAAGAGAATAAGCCCATATCACATCACTCTTTGTGTGCGACCCTGTAGGCTCATTTGATGTTGG
>JANIPN010000219.1:16325116-16337025 GCA_027478595.1 Erythroxylum anguifugum
TTTCTAAAAAAACTCTTATCTTATATTCTGGTTAAATAATAATAATAAAATATACACAATATATACATCGGATGTAAACTAATTAAATATCACTAATATAGTAACTCAATTCAGTTCTTAAACTTAACCTGAATTAATTAAATTTGACTTAAATTAATAATTTAAGATAATTATAATAAATTATTAATTTGAGTCATATTTAATTGGTTTGAATTGAATTTATTAGATATGGGTTGAATCATCATATAAACTATATTTGAATAGTCCACATCTAATATTTATATATTTTGTATATTTTGTCATTATTTTATAATCGAAATCTACGAGAAAGAATTTTCTGAAAATTTAAAAATTTAAAAAAATCTCAAAAATTTTAAATATTAAGAAAATTTTCTAAAATTTCAAGAGATTTATGTCTTTAATAAATGAATTTTGACCATAACTAAGAGTGATCTTATATCTTGGCTGCAGAGATCTCTGGTAGCGCTTATTAATTATATCACCAAGTTGACTTGGCTTTGCACTCACCAGGAGAAACCACCTTGTCCAGCCACTTGTTCGGTCACCACTTCCTCAAAGGTGAGTGCTAAGTAACAACCAATATGGGGCATACCGAAGTTTCCAAAATAGAAAACATGCATTACTTACTAGCAACTAGCTAGCAATAGCTCTAAGACTCATACCACTCACGAACGTTTAATATATGGGAAGTTATGTGTTCGATTAGTTCTTGCTTTAAATTTTCACCACTTGCTCTAACTTTGTCGTTTTGTAAGGGTCTTCACTAACAGATCAAATGCAAACCAAACAACTAGTGATTTGGTTCGTGGACTCTGACTTGTGTTTTGTTATCGCATATCTTAGTCGATTTGTTGTCTGATTCTGATAAGGATTAAGTTCTGCAGTGACTTCTTTGTTATTACATCAGCCTTTGAACTATGATATAGGGATGGACCAGCTAGTCATTTGCTCTTTTTATCAACAAAGCTATGATTTGTTGGTTTGGGTGTAAACTATGACCTCTCATATTGCTAGTTTAAAAGACGCCACAAGATACCATAGACCTAAAAAATGGTGGGTTAGTGAAGTGGACTCATAAAACCTGCGTCCTAGAGGGTGACAACACATTCCAAATCAAGTCAAATATTGCAATCCCAGGCTTTGTTTTCTCATTTTCTAGGAAACCAGCTCAAACAAAGCTATTCTCACCAAGTTCTTCATACTGGTGAAATTCTTAGTTTGTTCAAATGCTGGAGGTGACCCAATGCACATATAAAGACTGACGTTGATTTCCAATAAAAAAAATACATTCCGGGCCTGATCATCATTTAAGCTTATCCTCTAACTGATTTAAAGGTGAAATTTATAATTACTAACTGCTTTCAACTGAGTCTATTAACCTTTGTGGTAGTGAATACTCTTCAACTGGGATGAAGCACTACCTCAATCTTCTTTGCTAGTCATAAATGGGATACCTTTGCTTGGAAGCATAAGAACAGGGTGCGTGCACTCGCAGAAATCAGCATTATTTGGGTCCAAACGTACAAATTAGAAACATCATAACCAAAACCGAAAGACCCTTTTCTATATTTCCTACTCGTTTAAAGTTTTGGCTTTTTACTTTGTCGAAAGTCACCATTCTAGTAGGAAGTCATTATTCCACTCATGTCGACATTATCAATAGTCTTCGAGTACGAGCCAATTACATTAGCGAATGGTGACTGCTAGGATGCTACTACCTCCAGTTTCTATATCGTGTCATACTCGTGCTATGCTAGGATACTACTGGCTAGTTTTTCTTAACGTAGGCGTATGAATTCGAAAAACAAGAGAGATTACCCTTATCTGCCTACCTTTGACGGCAAATCATTAAGAATAGAAGACCAAGGTGAAAATAAAACGCAGCAAAGTTACATTATAGATGTAGTAAGTTGAACTACACGTCAAGTGAAGGTTTTCAACAAAATTAGTTGCTGGACTTCATTGATGATCATAGATATCAAAGCCTCTTTCGAAGAAAATTTACTGGCGAAACGTTTCAAGTTGTGTTCTCTCCGAAGCGTGTAGATACAACTTCCTAGTACAAGAGTATGAATCTGATTATCTAATTTCAAGTTGACTGTTTGAGTTGAGATTTTCTATATACCACCAAAAGTATCAAGCAGAAAATTGAGCAAGTGCTTGCAAGGATTAGATGTCATTTGCAAGTTTTTCTTGTTACGTAAGATGATAATATACATTAGTTGAAGGTTTCACAGTGTTTGTTTTCAAAAGATAGAGATAATGCCACATGATGGTGAACATCAAGAAAGATTATAGCAGTTGTTAAATTAGTTCAAGGAACCTCCTCTTAGACTACATGATCATCAAATTACCTTTTAAAAAGGAATGGAGTCATTCAACTTAAGATCATAAAGCTATGCAGGAATGCAAAAAAAAAAAAAGCAATGTGAGCTCTTTTTTACTTCTCCTGTGATTTTAGTCAAAATGAAAGATGGTTCATAGAGACTTTGTGTGACTTACAAGGCTTTAAATAAAAATTCAATCAAAGACGACTTCCTATTGTTTGATTGATGACGATATTCTTTCATCTCCAAACTACTCTCTACCTTGGAGATTGAAGAACATCATCATATCTACTTCTTCACGTCTCCTTACTTCTATCATAACATTAGAACTTTGTAAAGAAGTTCGAAAATAGATATGTATTATAATGTCATTGGTTGTACTTGTACCCAATGGCTAGTTAGTTGTTATCACATATTTAACTTGTGCCAGTGATTTTAGTGACTAATAACAAAATCTTCCTCTATCTTCTTTCTTTTTTTCTTTATTGTCCTAAATTTGCAGTCTTTATTCGAACTAGGGTTCACCCAAATTATTGCAATATTTTTGAATCACAGTACGACGATCCTTTAAGTTATGGCGGAGGGTACTTGTTCCCAAAATTTAAGACATATTGAGGAGAATATGAAATCACAGATGCAGAAACTAGAAATGAGGTATATATGGGCGTGGTTTGCAAGATCTTAAGGAGTAGACGATGCAACTCCAGCTAATAATCTTGTACAAATTGAGAAGTATCAATGAAGAATCTTGTCCAAACCCTCTTTAGCTAATAATGACAGATTCAATAAACTCACTAGACTAACAAAGACAATCAACAGCAAAGAAATGGATGAGAAAAAGGTTTGAAGTCTATGCTTTTGGTGTGATAAGAAATATATCTCGGGATGTAAGTGTAAGAAAAAAACAATACGAATGTTAAGTTAAAATGTAAGAAGCAATGTAGAGGATTTGAATAGACGATGAGTGGGCAGAGTTTATAAATTGATGCTTTAATTATCAATATTGGTGATAGGACATAGCATAAGAGGTTCAATGGCAGACAACATTAGATGACATCATATGTAATTACAAGAAGGGGTGGATAAGGTTTAATTAGAATGACTATTAACACTAAATTTATTTGCTAAGAGCGCGAAATGGAAACTAATGGCTGACAAGCATCACATTGATAAGGAGTTCAAGGAGGGTGAAAGCTTATGTGAAGTTTCAACCATATCCAACATAACTTAGCTCGTCGTAGCAACAACAATCTGACTTCGTTGTACTTTGGTCCTTTTCCAGTTCTTCTACCGGTCACCATAATTTTTATGTATCTCAACTTGAGAAACAATTATCTCATTCCACTTGTATTGCTTGTGAATTGCCTTCATCATTAGCTCCTGTTCTAAAATTTCCAGTGGTTGTTCTTGGCCGTTGCTTGGTACATCGACTTAATCGATCAAGTATACATATGTTGGTGCAATGGTCCCTTTGATACTGTTCAAGATAGTTTTTAGAAATTTCTATAAAACTGATAAAGATTGAAATGGGAAAAACAGGAAAATGGTGGGCTGTGGCTCTTTCCACTAGTGAAAATTGCCAAAAAGATGTGCTTTGACTTCAAGAAGTGGGGAATGACACATGAACTCGGATATTACAGAATTCCATTCAACACCACAAACACACGCACACACTGACTCAATTCCCTCTTTCTTTCTGTCTCTTGTGCAGGGACAAGGCTCCAAGTGCTTATATATGCCTTCTTATAGAGTTTCTGAAGTGTCCTAAGAATACAGATACAAGGTAATCCGGAAGTTCTGAATGCTATTTGCCAGCCTTATAGATGACAATGGCTGCTGCTTGGAGAAAGCTGGTTGATCGAATTCTTTTATGGAAAGGGAATAGAGCTCCTCCTGGGCGAAGAGTTTTTCACAAGGATGTTGAGCAGGACGAGTTTCAGTATGGTAGCACTGGCTGCCTCTCATCATATTACAGCGTTTTTGTGGCCCGACTTGCCATCATGGTTTGTCCATTTTTCTCTATAACTGTTGTGTTGGTTAGAAAGTCTTCTGCATAGTCATAATCATAATCGTTCCAGTTCCATAAGCACAGCGATAAACATGGCAATTACTATTGCTATCTTGCCTTCATAGCATAGCAGTTTAGCTGATCAGTCTTCATTCTTTATTGCTTTTGCAAATGTAATTGAAAGAATCCTTTGCTTGCCGTTGATGGCACCTGTAGGTGATGTTAGCAATTTTGATTGGTCTGCTAACAATTCTAACATGGCATTTCACAAAGAGCTACACTACACAATCACTAAACACCTTAGCTTCGGGACTCCGATATGAGCTGCTACAACGTCCGATATTGAGAATGTGGAGCATTTTGAACTCCACTTCTGAGATAACCACAGCTCAAGTGAAGCTGTCAGAGTATGTTATCAGGAAGTACAGCAAGCCAACTACTCGGGCAGAACAAGTTGAGGTCAGTTTTTTTTCACATCATATTTTCTGAGAAGATATCTAAACGTGTTTAATTCATTTGTTCTTTTCCAATTTGTCAGCTCTATGAAGTAATGAGGGATGTGACATGGGCATTGTTTGCTAGTCGCAAAGCTCTGAATGCCATAACCATAAATTACAAAAATGGCTTTGTACAAGCTTTTCATAGGGATCATAGGAGTAACAACACATTCTACATCTACTCTGATCTTGTGAACTATTCAATCAGCGCAAATGGGCCATATGATGCCAATATGTTATCATCATGTCAAGGATGGGATAATCACTCCATTCAAGGAAACAATTCTGCAACTTGGTATCGTCAGCCACTTGATCCAATAACTGGAGACAAAATAGGAAAATCACAGCCTATTGCACCAGAAGATCTTATCAATATTGCAGGTCTTTCGGAAGTTCCAGACGGTGTAGCTTCATGGCATGTATCAGTAAGCAAGTACAGTGATTCGCCATTGCTGTCAGCTGCATTGCCTGTATGGGATGCCTCCAATTCAAGCATTATGGCTGTTGTGGGTGTCACAACTGCATTTTACAGTGTAGGCCAGTTGATGAGAGAACTTGTTGAAGCCCATGGTGGGCACATATATCTGACTTCTCAAGCAGGTTATTTGCTGGCTACTTCCACAAATGCTCCACTCTTAAGAAATTCAACAATGGGGCCCAGTCTTATGATGGCTGTTGACTCTGAGGATAATATTCTACGAGCGGGAGCTCAGTGGTTAGATAGAGTCTACGGGAACAAGTTGCCTCCTGGACATGTTGTTCATGTCGAAAACGCCAAGCTTGGACATGATCAGTATTACATAGATTCATTTTTTCTGAATCTAAAGAGGCTACCAATTGTATGTAGTTACCATATCACAACTTTTTTTTCGTAGTAATGTACATCTAGACCAGTAAAAGTTTATGCTTTGAAATATCTGAGTAAAAGGGCTTCACTTGCTTAGATCAGGTCATGACTAACATTTAAGCACTTCTCAGGATCAAACACTTTTTGCAGGTGGGCGTTATTATCATTCCAAGAAAATATATAATGGGGAAGGTAGATGAAAGAGCCATAAAAACATTGGTGATACTGATCTCCGCATCGGTATGCATCTTAATCACTGGATGTGTTTGTATTTTATTACTTACAAATGGAGTATCAAAGGAAATGAAACTAAGAGCAGAGCTGATAAGCCATCTTGATGCAAGAAGAAGAGCTGAGGCATCAAACAACTACAAAAGTCAATTTCTAGCAAATATGAGGTACGCGATTGAAATGTCAGCAGCATAGTAGTGATGGAACTTTTTGCTTAAAAGAACAAATTCGATCTAAAGTTCACCAACAAGGACTGCAGTTAGACTTGAGTGTAACTTGGACATTTGTATGCCAAATTATAACATGATTTCCTGAACAAGTAATCAAAGTTAGGGGCAGAACGACTATAAGCATATTGTATTATTCTCAATCATAGAGGACTATGGTCCACCGACTGATTCATAAAAGCCATAATACTCCAAAGATTTCCAAAGTAGTAGTGTGGAAAAGGAAATGAACTGTGATCATGCTATGATTTAAGGTCAATATGGATTGTAGTTAGCTTAATCTAAAGATTGTTACAAAGCAAAAACAGGAACTTAATGGTCATTCTTTTATATTACAGTCATGAATTGAGGACTCCTATGGCTGCAGTAATTGGGTTGCTGGACATTCTTATTAGTGATGATTCTCTCACAAATGAACAATATGCAACCGTTACACAGATCAGAAAATGCTCCACAGCTTTGCTCCGGCTTCTTAACAACATTTTGGATCTGAGCAAGGTAGAGTATTGTCAAAACCAACTCCTGGGTTCGTTTGGGAGTAGCTTCAAGATTAGAGTGAAGGATTTCTGATTGCATCGTAATATCGTATATAATCTTTCTTATACTCCCTCTTCTAAAAATGTGGCAGGTCGAAGCTGGGAAACTGGTGTTGGAAGATGCCGAGTTTGATTTAGGTAGAGAACTTGAGGGACTCGTTGACATGTTCTCTGTGCAGTGCACTAACCACAATGTCGAGGCTGTTTTGGATCTTGCTGGTATGATTTCGAGATTTCTAAGTCTGAGGACTAATTTCTACTATCAATGTTAGATTGTTATTCTCCATCTCTTTCTGATGAACATGACTCTCATATTTCCTTTTTATGTAGATGATATGCCCAAATTAGTCCGGGGAGACTCGGCAAGAGTTGTACAAATATTTGCAAATCTAATAAGCAATTCTATCAAGTTTACAACATGTGAGTGAAACACTTTTGGCAACTTTCCTATATGGAGTTGTGTGTATTAGAAGAAAGATCACTAATTCTTCATATGTTAGAGATAAGAAATTAAAATTGTACAGAACAGTGACTTTTGTTATGCTGTTTGAAATGGCTTTCAGCTGGTCACATTGTTCTGCGTGGTTGGTGTGAGAACTTAAATACTTTCAATGATAGCACAAAGTTCCCTCTGGATCAGAAGATAACTCGGTGTAAATTCAAAACAAAACTGAAGCAACAAGGAAACCAGGCTAGGAAGACATGTAGAAAAGAAAACAAGATGATTCTTTGCTTCGAAATTGATGACACAGGATGTGGTAAGAGCAAGAATAATCAAATAACTAGGACAATGAACGCTTTGCTTATGGTGGTGTGTAAGATTATGTCCAATACTTTTTGTAGGAATTGATCCAAGCAAATGGGAGTCTGTATTTGAAAGCTTTGAACAAGCTGATCCATCAACAACTAGACTGTAAGTTGAACAAACATGTTTCTGGCTTTACTTCTTAGATTTAAAGTCTCATGAATCAGATCATATATGCAATCAAGAAGCATAAGTTTCTAACCGTTCATGATTCTCTATTTTCAGGTATGGCGGCACGGGTCTTGGTCTATGCATTGTTCGAACATTGGTGAGTTGACTTTAGAAGTATACAAGACCCTAGGATATGACTTTACACAATGAAAGGAACTCAAATAAACGAATATGAATAGGATTTACGAGAAAAGTTTCTCCCTGTGATCAGTGGTATATGCAGCTCATGATTGTCCTCTTAGATTTTGGATGCTTGTTACTACAGGTTAGCAAGATGGGTGGAGAAATTAAGGTTGTAAGGAAGGAAGGTCCAGGAACTGTAATGCGATTATACCTGCTGCTCAACATACCTGCAGATGGTGCAGAACAGCATTGCCAAGCAGACTTTACAGGACATAATGTTGTGGTGAGCGACTAGCATACAGAACCCTTATCATAAGCCTGCTTATAACTGAAAATCTTTCGCAGATATCATATTGATCAAGTTAATATAGGAGTAAGTCTAGAAGGAAAGTAACCAGGAGTTAGCAAAGATGCAGTCTAGGAAACAACAAAATTTAAAGGACTCGTGAATAATTTTCAACTCTAGTAATTGTATAATAATAATCAAGTTACTGTGTTATGACTACTAATGCAGGTCCTACTAGCTCTACATGGAAGAATGGGGAGAGTTATAATGTCCCAGTGGTTGCATAAGATTGGGATAACCCCTTTGGAGATTTCTGAGTGGAATGAACTGACACAAGTTCTTGGCGAACTCTTTAATGCCAGTTTTAATGGTCATTGTTCTCTTACTGAAAATCTAAAGACGAAAGTTCTTAAAGTACAGGAATCCAAGAATCCTATATTCATCATTGTTGTTGATATAGGGCTGCTAGACTTGAGTACAGAAATATGGAAGGAACAAATTAAGTTCCTTAACAGATTCTCTGGGAAAGCTAGGTTTGCTTGGATGCTAAATCCCGATACCTCTAATTCAATCAAAACGGAACTGCGTCGAAAAGGGCACCTCTTCGTTAATAAGCCACTTTACAAGACCAAGATGAATGAGATTTTGGAAAATGCGTTGAAGGAGAAATGCCCTGACCAGCAAAAGAGAAGTTTGAATGATGCAATAGCTACATCTAAAGATGATAACACACATGAATGTATGGAGATTGATTCCACTCATTTTGGCACTGCCGGATCCGAAGACTCCGATGTTACTAAAGTGGCTAATATTGCTGTATTTGATCTTGAAAAGAAGCAAAAGGGGAGGGAAATGATCACGAGTCCATCGCAGTGTGAAGCTTTCAAGAAACACCCGGTTGAATTAACAGATATGCATTCCGAAGAAAAAAACTCAAGGGAAGATCTGAGACAGTTCAGGCCACAATTACCTGAAACCGAAGATCAGAATGCTGTTTCAGCAGGCAACAAGCAATCATCCAATTGTGGAGAGCATCAATCTGGCCATCCCATATTCTGTGAACAACAATCCGATGACACTTATCACAAAGTGCAAAACAACACATACTCAAGAAAAGATGTAAAAGAATGGAATAGTCTCGAGGGTGTACGGATTCTTCTTGCAGAAGATAATCCACTTCTCCGGAGGGTTGCAACTATTATGCTTGAAAAAATGGGGGCTACTGTGGTTACCGTGGGGGATGGACTTCAAGCTGTGGATGCTCTAAATTGCATGCTAAGTGCAAAAGACTGTAGAAAGGAAGGTCGACATTTAAAAGAAGAAACTGAAAGTCCACAATCTGAAACGAGGAATACCCCATCCCCACGGTTTGACTTGATCCTGATGGATTGTCAGGTGAGATATCAGAAACTCTTAAATCATTAGTAACGTTGCCACCATCTTCCCATTGCAAATAATTTAAGCAGCGAAATGAAAACATATTTCTTCTGACATGCTAACTTACTGAAATGCAGATGCCAAAGATGGATGGGTATGAAGCTACAAAAGCAATCAGGAAATCAGAAGCAGGGACATGTTTGCACATACCTATTATTGCATTGACAGCTCACGCAATGTCATCTGATGAAGCCAAGTGCTTGGAGGTGGGAATGGATGCTTACTTGACCAAGCCCATAGATTACAAGCTCATGCTATCCACCATTCTGTCACTTACAAAGAGACACATCACGCCAACTGCAGTCCATGGGATGTAAAGTTTCTGTCTGTACTTGAAACTAAAATGTGAAATACAATAATTGTAGATTGCTTTGCGCTTTTGTATCTACAGAGGTAGCAAAGCCTAAATATGAGTATCCAACCACCTCAAAGTGATTAAACCTCCTAAAAGTAAGCATATGTTCTTTAGTTTCTTACAAATATCTTAGAACTTTCTTTGTATCTTTCCAGTAATTCGTATCAGGATTACTCCGGTATTTCCCAACGTCTCCATTGCAAAGGTTATGCCTAGTTTCGTACATGTTTAAGCATACATTAGGATTCTAATCACATATGCATATGGAATTGATTTCATTTTCTTCCATTCTAAATCACTTTTTAGACATTGCTTGAAGCTAAAATTGTACCCTTTCTAAATTAGAACTGGTGAGATTGAACACTTTTTCTTCCTAAATCTCTCTAACACTTTATTAAATATGCTTTCTAAGACAAACCCAACAACCCTTGTAATCTATCACTAAATATTTTTATTACTATTACGTATGTTGAATTGCTCATATCTTTCATTTTAAAATAACTAGAGAGAAATTTTTTAGTCTTACTTAATAAACCAAGATCCTTAGCTACAAGCAAGATGTCATCAATATATAGGACCAAAAAAATAAACTTATCATCAATATACAAGACTAGAAAAATAAACTTACTCCTACTAACCTTAAGACATTATTGTGAGGAAGCTTGTTTAAACTCGTATAAGAACTTCTTTAGTTTACATATAATGTATCCCTTTTCAGCCTTTATAAACCCTTTTGGTTCATCCATATAGACTTCTTCCTTTAATTCTCATTCAAAAAGGCAATTTTCACATCTATTTGGTACAATTCTAAATCATAATGAGCCACAAAATCCATAATAATTCTAAGTGAATCATTTTAAGAAACTGGTAAGTTCTATCTCCTTATAATCAATACTATTTTTCTAAGTAAATCCTTTAGCAACTAGTCTGACCTTATAAAATTCTAGGTTACTAAGAAAGTCATGTTTGGTCTTAAAGACCACTTGAAACCAATTCTCTTATAACCTTCTGGCAATTCCACAAGGTCAAAAACGTCATTCTATTTCATATATTTGAACTCACCTTTTATAGCGTCTAATCACTTATCATAATTTTCATTATTCATGGCTTGTGAAAAAGTCACTAGGTCATTCTCAATTCCTAATTCATTTTTAGACTTATGTAGATATATCTTATAACCATCAGAAATAGCTGGTCTTCTTTTTTTTGAAATTTTAAAATATTTAAAATTACTAAAGGAACATCGTTTACAATGAACAAAGAATACCAAACTCACACCTAAACAGGAGAAACAAACTAGAGAAAGTAGCCTTTCAAGCCACTATCACAAAGCCACTGTCAAAACAAACAAAAGAAACTTAACACGTAGTTAACAGAATTAGCCCACATCAAGATCTGCCAATGCCTTCTAATAGCCACACAAGGAGGGACAACATTTTAAAAAAGGCATTCAGGGGATATAGTCCTCCTATGCTTTTTCTTTTTGGCTTTTTTTTCTCTTCACTAAAGTCTTGCCCAATCTAGCTGAGTCTTGAGAAAGCTCGCCTTCTTTGTGTTCAGGATTAGCAGACACATCATCCCTCCTGTGTCTGGACTCCTCGCCGACAGGGTTAGAATGTGGATCCCCACTTGAAGAGGCTGGCCCCTTAGCATCAGATGAAGATGTCTGTCCATCAAGTCTATCCCTCTCTCCAAGCTCTGTCGGTGGTGCTAAATCCACCAAGGACTGATCAACCTTTACTACATTCGCCTCTATTCCTATAGGCATCAGCCTACTACATTCCTTTGGTGGTGATCCATTAACGACAGTGCTCCACGAAGCCTTGGCCAAATCTATCGCTAGCTCACCAGACGTATTTGGGTCAGGATCAGATTGAGTATTCTACACTGAGGGCTGAATGGCACCGAGGGCCAGGTCCTCTGACCAACCAGATACAAATTTGCGTCCCGTCTTGTTGGACCCCAAACCTGTTTTATTTATTTTGAGGCATGTTTTGATTTCTGAAGTACTATTAGATCAGTAATTAGCTTTTGAATT
>JANIPN010000219.1:16371477-16384649 GCA_027478595.1 Erythroxylum anguifugum
ATGTTTATCTTGCAAACCCATTATTTGAATTTTTATATGTTTTAATATTTATTTTTTATACTAGTTTTACTTATGTTATAATCCATATAAAATATTTGGTTAGATATGTTTTTATTTATGTTTCATATGATTTAAAATTATATAATAATTAATATATTGTGCTTTATATATTGTTTAATATACTTTAAATAATATTTACATGCATTAATAATTTTTATTACAAAATAAAATATAGTTAAAAATAAAAGTACTTTTTAATTTTTATGTTGCCAAATAGTTTACTTTATGAAGTTCTTAAAAAAATACATTTTTAAATGACAGTCAAACAATCAACTGACTTCTTAAAAAAGTTCTTCTCAAAATAGATCTACAAAAAAAAAACTCTACTAATCAAAATTTTTATTAATATAAACTCAACCAAACAGAGACAAAGAGTCTGTTGCCAAGGAAGGTGTCAAATAAAAAGGATTGGGAGTCACGGAGAAGATAGTCCCATATGTTCATGTGTTGGGGAACTTCAAATTGAGAGAGAGAATATAAAGATAAGTGATTGATGATGAATTTAGTATTAGGGTTTGTGTGTTATGAGAAATTCATATAGGTATTTTAAATAGATGAGGCGTGGAGGAAAGTCGAGGATGTTAGGGATTGTACGGGGAAAAAAGTTTCATATTAGAGTTAATCAAATTAAAATTTTAATTGGTTAAAAATTTAGATTTAAGGTTAATAAAAAATTAAGATCAATCATAAATTAGGGTTAAATTTAATAAATGAGACCATAAAAAATTTAAAAGTGTTACATTAATACTAAGGTGAAGATGAACTCTTCATTCTATTAAGAATTTTCTTAGTTGAGAGTTTATATTAAATAGTTTTGAAATATTAGATTATTCTTTGGTGTATTTTAAAATGTTAGAGTCTAATTTATATTATAACGAGCCTCAAAGTGTAGGTGAGTTGATAAAGGGCTCTCTTAACTTAAGTAAGGTAGCAAGTTTGAACCCCTCTCATGTATGCAGCCGTTTAAAACGTGGGGTCAAAACTTTGCCTCCCTCAAGAGACCTACCTGGCTAGAATGAGGATTAATCTAGGAGTGAATGGCTTAAAGATGCCTTCTCATAGTTGAGATTTGCCTAGGACACTTCATGGATAACAAAAAAAAAATTGTAACGTAAATGTAAGGATTCAAAAGAAACTTCAAATTAGTTGTGTCAATTTTGTACGACGAATAAATTTATTGTTAAAAACATATATAAAAACATGTTTGATATTAAGATAAAAATAATATGCACTTAGTGTATTAAAAAGAAATATAATTCATATTAAATATAATTAAGAACATATTCTCTTTTTTTTATGAACCGGTGAAATATAAAATGATATAAAAATTAATATTTACTCAATTTTCTATTTTATTAAAACTAATTTAGATCATAATCTTATTTTTCTATCTAAATTTTTTTAAATTATTGAAGCATATCAATTGCAATTTTAGAACAAAAAAATTTGGCATGCTATTAAATAGGTTTATAATTTTATGCCCATAATTATTATTTTATTAAATATTATTCCCTACAAAATATATTAAATACAAGATAATTAGAAATGTCTCGATAAACTTTAAATATTTTGACTCCAAAAATAAATGATACTTATTTTAATATACCTAACCTTATTTCTTAAATAGTTAATATTCAAAATAAATTATTTTTAAATAAGTACTCTACTCGTATTAGTGCACCAAATCTACGAATGAACTCATTCAACTGTAGTAGGAAAACTATAACTCCGTCCATTTAAATCCCCTGGTAATTTTTTTTAATCCGAGAAGGAGAGATACAGGGTTCACGTTACTAGTTGGGGAAAAGAAACTCCCGATATATCATTTAATAGGATAGATAAACAATCCACACGCGGATTTTGAAAAATATAAATGCTAAGCTCAAGTGAATTGGCATAATTGGCTAGCCAATCTGCAGTGCTATTAGCCTGACAGTAAACATGTATGGCTTTCACTAGCCAATATCTAACTATTATGTGTCGGATCCCTATTATCAGCCAATCTCTAGCTATTCGTTTAAAATCCCCTGGTCATTTTAAACGAATTCAAGCAAACACGGAACCTTTGGAATCCCGAAGTTACCAAAACACCCTTTTTCTGTTTCCAGAACTGGTTAGTGATCACAAGCATGCAAGTTTTAACACTTGACCTGTGTCCTGCTCGTTGGAGGGTAGTGAATGTGGTGAGGCCATTTTAGTCACTGGAAATTCAAAATAAACAAATTGTTTGGCTCACTACCCAATACTCATTGCCTCTGGTCGCCCCGAAGTCACTGTCTCTGCATCAACACCACCCAAGTATATCCAAACCCTGTATTTCTACAGAGGAGAGAGAGAAAAGTTTCATAGAAGAAGAAGAAGAAGAAGAAGAAGAACGGTGTAATCTTAAAAGCCCGGATACATTTTGATCGAAAGAAGGTGCAATGGTGCAAATCGTGGAGGTACTATAACGGTTTGATGAAAAAGAAAGAAACTTTACGCTTATCAATGGCGGAATGCGCATGAAAGATACGCCATTTGTTAAAGATTTTTCAGGCTAAAGCAGCGACAGTGCTTTCAATATTAAGTTAGATCTCTCTGCCAACAGAAATTTTCGACACTAAAGACAAAACTTAGTCCAAGTCTTTCACTTTCGAAAAAGCACTTCACTTTACTCTTTTGGTCCGAAACCAAGAGAAACCCCATTTGATCTGTTCTTGAAGAGCAAGAGCTAAGAAGATAAGAACCAAAAGAAGAAGAAAATGGGTTGCTGTTACTCGAGAATGGAGAGAGAAGAAATGGTCTCGAGATGTAAGGCTCGAAAGAGGTACGTGAAACAGCTTGTTAAAGCGAGACAAAGCGTCTCTGCTTCGCATGCAATGTACATTCGCTCACTGCGTAGCACTGGCTCAGCTCTCCTTCAGTTCTCCAACACGGAAGCTACTCTGCACCACCACCACCACCACCAACACAACCACCGTGTGCCACCTCATGGGCCGTCTCGTCAACAATTGCCACCAACCCCACCACCGCCACCCTCAATGAGTCCAAGCTCAGACACTTGGACATCATCCATAACTGCGTCTCCACTTCCGCCGCCACCTCCTCCTCCGCCGCAGGGGTCGAGCTGGGACTTCTGGGATCCCTTCATGCCGCCGTCGACTTCGCGACCAGTGACGGAGGAGGAGTGGGAGGGTTTGACAGCCACCACAGCGTCTGAAGTGGCTGTGACCGCCCCCGGGACGGCGAGCATTACGGCGCCGCTGTCCATGGTAAGCGGATTCTCGAAGGAAACTGGTAGTGGGAGTGGAAGTGGAAGTGGAAGTGGGAGTGAACTTGCAATGGTGGTTTCGAGGAATAGTAAAGATTTGGTGGAGATCGTTAAGGAGGTTGATGAATATTTTCTCAAGGCTGCCGATGCGGGTGGTCAACTTTCATTGCTTTTAGAGGTTTCAAGCTCAAACTTTTCTACTCAAAGTAAAGGAGGTATAGTGTTCTTGGAGTTGTAATAAGTGGGAAAAATTAAAGGAAATTTAGCATAAACTTCTTAGATTGTTCACATTTCTTATTTGGATTGAGTGTTTTTTGTTCTTGCAGGGAAAGTTTATAACTATGGTTGCAATTTGACTAGTCCGTCATTGTGGGCATGGGGTTCGTCGAGTCCGAAGCTTAATGGCTTCGGAAAAATGGGAGAAGGAATTATTATAAGTAATGTAGCAGGAGGAAGCATTGCGAATACCAGCCATTGCTCAACAGTGGAGAGGCTATATGCTTGGGAGAAAAAACTATTCCAGGAGGCCAAGGTATGGATCTGCAAATCTCATTGCAGAATTCTCATTTTGATAATCTTTTCCCATGTTATACCACGTACATCTTTCATAAATTTATCTTTATAATTTGTTTTGTATTTCTTTTCGTTTCATTAAGTGCTTCTGTGGATGGTTTAGAGTGCTGAGAGTATAAAGACAGAGCATGAGAAGAAGGAGGCTTTACTGAGGAAGTTAGAGGTAAAGAGGGCTGACTATGTGAAGACTGAGAAGACTAAGAAAGAGGTTGAAAAGTTGGAGTCTCAACTGATGGTTGCTGCGCAGGCCATTGATTCTACCTCCGCCGAAATCATCAAATTGAGAGAGACGGAGCTCTATCCTCAACTCCTTGAACTTGTAAAAGGGTTGGTGTGCTATATCCCTGTCATGTTTTAATTTACCTTAAAGCATTGATTGCCTGGTCAACTAGTTGTCCACAAGTTTTCACGTGACTTCGTAACGTAATTTTCCAATTCTGATTCACAAGTCAGTCTCTGTTGCATTATACGACTCTTATCTCTGCTACCCTTTTCGTACTCCAACTTATTAGCCCCATGGAATGGGAAGCTAACGTTGGCCCACTACATTTACATTACTGTCCTTTCACTTCACTTGTGGCAATGGGCATGGCAGGGCGGCATCTTTGCTTCAGGGTTTTAGACTGATTTGTTTTTGGTTGCGGCCATTAAAAGAGCAACGCCCTCTACTTCTTTGATGCATTTAGCCGTTATATGATTCAAGGACACAGTTATTTGCTATGTTGACTGTTTATACTGGAAATAATCTGGGGAATTGGTTAACTTAGGATATTGTTGCCCTGCGCACCTGATAATAATTGTTTTGACTGCCTTTTGACTGGCTTGTTCTAGGTCAGTGATTTGTTTTGTTTCAGAGATATCAGTTGACTCCGAACTGTGATGTGTACGACCTTTAGGAGGCAATGACCTTTATTATAATGAAGTGAAAGTCTGCGGAACATTTATTCTTAAACTTCTATTGACTCATTTTCATCACAAGGGAGACAATCTTGTGATCTCTTGTATTATCCTTCCATGAGTAGGGTCGCCAACTAAACAGTTCTAAGTGGTGTGTGCAAGAATTAGCAGTATAGGTTTGCAATTATATTCCCTTGCAGGCCACAAATTTTTCATTTCTATTCTATTCTGTTTTGACATATAGCTCAAATTATTTTCCGTCTATGTAGGAGGGGACAAGCAACTGCATTAATCCTTTTATCAGTCAATATTTGCAGTAGTCAGCAGACATCTAAGTAGTGTCCAACTTAATCTTGGCTCTCTTGCTTTGCAGGTTGATGTGTATGTGGAGAAGCATGTATGAAGCTCACCAAGTTCAAACACATATAGTTCAGCAACTCAAATATCTCAATACTATTCCATCAACAGAACCGACATCTGAAATTCACCGCCAAGCCACTCTCCAACTTGAGCTTGAAGTCCAGCAATGGCACCAGTCATTTTGCAATCTTGTGAAAGCTCAGCGGGATTACATCCAATCACTTACTGGATGGCTCCGTCTCAGCCTCTTTTCCATATCCAATAAAGAATCAAAAATTTACTCTCTTTGTGAAGAGTGGCACCATGCAGTGGACCGCATTCCTGACAAAGTGGCATCTGAAGGAATCAAGAGTTTCTTGACTGTAATCCATGCCATAGTGGTCCAACAAGCAGAGGAGCATAAACAGAAGAAGAAATCTGAATCTGCATTTAAGGAGTTTGAGAAGAGGGTAGCTGAGCTTAGGTCACTGGAGAGCAAATATGGACCCTACTCAATTCCTGAAACTTCCGGCGGCACAAGAAGCAAAGACCCAGTTGCAGAGAAGCGAGGGAAGGTAGAAATCCTGAGAGCGAAGGCAGAAGAGGAAAAGAGTAAACACGAGAAATCCGTCAGCATAACAAGGGCAATGACATTAAACAATCTGCAGATGGGATTCCCACATGTCTTCCAGGCAATAGTTGGATTTTCAAGTGTCTGTATGCACGCCTTCGAGTCAGTATACAATCAAGCCAAAAGTGCTGAGCAGGAACATGATGTGAAGAGGATATTACCTTGAGATACCAAGAGATTAGGATAATAATAGACACGAGGTGGTAATTGCTTTCCTGTGAATAGAACAGATAATCACCTACATTGAGGAAGAAAGTTATGGAGATAGCTGCATATTACATGGAAGAGCAATCAGAAGCATTGCATCAGTGGCAGACTTTTCGTTTTTGCGTGGGGGCATCTACCTTTGCTCTGTGGGCATAGGAACAAGAGGCTGTGAAATGTTCAAGACTTGGGGAAATTTTTGGTTTTGTATATTATGCTTTATCTGTAGGGTTCTTGCAATAGGGAAGTGAAAACAAAATGTTTAATCCAGACAGTTGTTTGCTTTTAAGTGGAAGCTCCAGCTTTAATCATAACTGCATTCCTGCAGGCACATTAATGGTAGGAAGCAACAAGAAAAGCATGTCAAATTGAAGCCATACTGAATTTTACCCGAGGCTCATTCAGTCAAGCTATAGAGAAATCAATCCTGATTAGATTACAGCTACAGTGAAAAATGGTTTTTGTAAACTTTTGATCTAATTTTTTAATTAAACAATTTAAAAAATATTAATCATAAATGAAAAAGGTTGAAATGATCCAAATGCAGATTTTTGCATAATTTTTTTTGAACTGTCTATTGTAATCTGTTTATGCTTATGTTAGAGTTATGAATCTCTTACTGTACCAGCCAAAAAACGATACAGAAGGTAATGTTCATGTATCGGGTTCATGTAATGGCCGGTGCCGTCAATATCCAGAATACTGGCCATATATTGGTTAGTACCAAAAATTTAAAATTTTTAGAGGTTTTCCTGAAAAAAGAAATAATTCCATTTTTTTGCCAAAAAAAATGCAAATTGTTTATGTATATTTCATTATTTTGTGAATTGTGTGAATTTGTGATGGTTGAAATTGTTTGTTGTTGGAAATGAAATTGTTAGTTGTTGAAAATTTGGAAATGAAAATTGTTTATGTATGTTTTGTGATGTTTGAAACTTTGAATTAAAATTGTTTAAAATTGTTGGAAATTATTGGGAATGAAAAATGTTTGAAATGGAAATTATTTATGTATGTTTTCTAATGGTTGAATTGAAATTGTTGGAAAATGTTATAAATGAAATTGTTGGAAATTGTTAGAATTTATAAATGAAAATTGTTAGAAATTGTTTAAAACGCAAACTATTTATGTATATTTCATTATTTTGTGAATTTTGAATTTGTGATGGTTGAAATTGTTGGTTGTTGGAAATGAAATTGTTGGTTGTTAGAAATGAAATTGTTGCAAATTATTAGGATCGAAAGATGTTGTAAATGAAAATTGTTTATGTATGTTTTGTAATTAATTGAATTGAAATTGTTAGGAAATATTAGAAATGAAATTGTTCAAAATTGTTATAATTTGGAAACGAAAATCGGGAACATGTTGTAGGCTAAACTCCAATCACTTATACTAAGACTTATTAATTTCCATTAAAAATCATAGAAGCAACTTATATATTTAAGAACCAAATATAGAATGATGGATATAAGATTATGGTTTGTTAGAAATGAAAAAGAAGATTCAAAGCTCTAAATAAGGAAAAAAAACATTTCCAAAGAAGTTATATCCTTCAACTTGATCATCATGTTATTAATATATCATTCAATTTAATCCTCATGTTATGAATAGATGTGTATGAACAATTGTGTATGTCATTCATTATTTGGTGATTATGCAAATCATACCCTTCAACTTGATCCACATGTTTGAAACTTTGAATTGAAACTGTTCAAAATTATTGGAAATAGAAACTGTTTACGTATGTTTTGTGATTATTGGAACGGAAATTGTTTATGTATGTTTTATGTAATTATGTCTGTTGAATAATTGAATTGTTAGTTTTTGACTTATGGTGAATTGTGTTCGATGGAATTGAATTGTGTATGATGTATGAGTTATATTATATAAGATGGACATGCGTATTGTGTAATTAAATTATGTATTCTTTATTTTGATATATGCATTCATTTATTTTTACAGATAAATGGAAGGAAGTTCAAGTACTCTTGATCAAACCACTTCAGGAAGATACAATGATCCAGTTTGGGCTCATGCTGCATTGGTTCCCGGTATGAGGAACTACATTATTTGCTTATTTTGTAACAAGCATTTGAATGGTAGAGGAATAACCCTATTAAAGAAGCATTTAGCTAGGGTTAAAGGAGATGTGAAACCTTGTGAAAAAATAAGTTATGATGGGAAGTGACAGATAAAAAATTTGCTTGAAGAATATTAGCACGAGAAAGATGGAAGGGAAAGGTTGAATTTTGAAATTGGTAGTGGAAATTCATTTACTGGTTTTCGTGATAATTGTAGAAATGTTGAAGGTGGTAGTTGTAGTGTTAGTGCTAGTGTTTCATCCCAGACCCAGCAAGAAGTGAATGTTACACCTAAACCTAATGCTAGGAAAAGAAAAAGGCAGGTGACTAGTTTTTTTGCACCACGAACAACTCCTGAAGCTCAACCTTCAATTCGAAGTACAATGCGATCAAGAGATGCGACTCACAATATCGATATGGTAGTAGCTAGATGGTGGTATGATATAGGTTCATAATCAATGCTTCCCAGTCTTACTATTATCAGCCTATGGTAGATGTAATAGCCTCTTACAGCTTTAGATACAAAGCTCCTTCGATTGATGACTTAAGAGGTAAACTTTTGAGTTGCTCAGTTTCTGAAATTAAAAGTTATTTGGCTGAAAGAATAATGAATTGTGATACTTTTGGGTATTCAATCATATGTGATGGTTGGATAAATAAGAGACAAGAGCCTATTATTAATTTTTTGGTTTATTCTACAAATGACTCGATATTTTTGAAGTCTATTGACGCATCTGGCTTTAATAAAAATACTGATACTTTATTTGAGATATTTGATGAAGTTGTGAATGAAGTGAGGCTAGAAAAATTGTTTAATTTATTACTGAAAATGATTCTGCTAATAAAGCGGAGGAAGAAGGTTACAAAATATGTATAATTCTTTTTTTTTGGACTCCTTGTGCTACACATTACATTGGCCTAATGTTGGAGAATATAACAAATCCTAGGTATTTTTCTATTATTGATGAGACTATGCAGAAAGCTAACCAAGTTCATCTATAATTGTACGTGGCTGTTGAATTTAATGAGAAAGGAATTTACCAATGGTAGGAATTTGTATTGTCCTAGTGTGACAAGATTTGCAACAAATTTCTTATCACTTTAGTCTTTTGTTTCGATGAAGAAAGAGTTAAGACAAATGTTTACAAGTGATAAGTAGGTTGCATCTCAGCATGCTAGGTCTAATGCTAGATTAGAGATTTCCAGCATTATACTAGAAGGTAGAGAATTTCGGTCTCAATGTCAATCTGATATCTGAATTTGTAAGCTTTTGGTGAGGGTGCTTGGCTTGATTGATAGTAAAGATAAGCCAATAATAGGTTATTTTTTTGATATCATTGAAAGGGCGAAGGAAGCAATCAAGGTCAGTCTGAAACATAAATCTTCTTTGTACACATCGTATCTTACAATCATCAATTAGAGATGGGAAAGGCAACTTTCTTCTCCGTTGTTTACAGCTAGGACGTTTTTAAATCCTAGTGTATATTTCAGACTGAATTTTACAAAGAAAGTTGAAGTTAGTAGATGAATGATATTCACTATTACAATAATTGTTGACCCTAAAATGATGCAAGATCTCTTAAGCTCACAAATGGAGCTTTATAAGCTGTCATTTGTGGTCGATTGCTATTCAAAAAAGAGCAAAACTTTCTCTAAGTATTAATTGTTTCTTTTTTCTTATTTGTTGGAAATTAATTATCACTTTATTTTATTTGTAATTCTACTTTTGTTATCTTACGGCTTGCAGTTTCTTGATGGGATCAATTCTGAATTAGTGTTATAGAATTGCAAAGGTTTGCAATTCAGATTTTAAGTCAATGTATGAGTGCAACATGCTGTGAACGGAACTAAAGTAAATCCGAATTCATCCATTCCAAGAAAAGGAATAGATTGGAGCACATGCGAAAGTATGACCTAGTATTCGATCATTACAATTTAAAGTTTCGGGAATGGTATGTTATTATCATTATTAATTTCGTTATAATTTTCGTTATAATTAAATTTTATTGTTTACTAGGACTCTTAATAGCATAAATAGTTCAACAAATCCAATTTCCATTGATAATATTGATTCTTTGGCGGATAGGATTTCTAAAGAACTGGGTTTAGTAGATATGGATGACTTAGAAAATAATCTTAGATGAGAAAGCATTGACATGTCATTTGGTACATTGAATTTGAATGATGATGATGATGATGAGGCTCCTCTCAATGATGAGGATTTTGTACCAAATGATAACTAGGATCAGTGCAGTTATAACGAGTATCCTCCCGTAGACGATTGAATGAAATTCCAGATTTTTGTTTTTCCTCTTCTTTTAATCTTACTTATATTTGATGTATGTATTAAATTCTATATATATATAATGTAATTATAAATGTTTTTGTTACAAATTTCACTTTTAGTTGGTTGGTTCCTCATCACGAATTCTTGTCGAAAATTGTAATAGTTTGAGAGTTAAGGATATTATTTATTCTTTTTATTAGATGTTTTAATTTAATTATTATTTATTATATGATGACATTGTAATATTTTTAATACTTTTTATTGTTCTTAATTTTATATTCGTATGATGATGATTGTCTTTTTTTTTTCATATTAACTATGATGATTATTTATATATGAAATATATAAAAATTATTATTATTTTATATTAATTGTGGTTATTATTATTATTATGATTTTTGAAGACAAAGTTGATGTAAACTTATAAAGAATACAGTACAACTGTACAATATGACAATTGATTATTTTATAATTTTTTTAAAAAAATTAAGGACTATTTCATAATTGGTATTGGTATAGTATCGTACCAGAACTCAATCCAGTACTAGGGCTGGTACGGTATTCGCAACATTAGTTTATGTATCTTTTCTTTAAAGGTATTTATAAAAAACTTTATAAATCTGAAAGGATGTGGTTTCATAAAAATTCTAGTTCAACCGTTGTTATTTTGAAATGTATCTGTGGTTGCTTGATATAAAGCAACTGTATCAGCAACTATAAATTTTATAGCACAAATGAAAACAGAAAAATTAAATGCAAAATAAACAAATCAACTCCCAAGATTTGGTAACGTAGTTGAGATACCTTGCCTACGTTTGCGGGCCCCTCACCCAGATTAATCACTTTCACTAAAGAACAATAATAGTTTTACTCAAGGCATTACAGAGTTAACTCACTCTACCCTTGATACTATTCCTCGTCCTTACAACCCCTGAAAGTAAATCACTCCCATTAACAAGATCACCTCGTATTAACTTCAATAGAGGATTTTCACAACAATGTTTAATAATAAAGATAAGAATTAAACAACTCAAGTGGTTTAAACAATAAAGTCATAAACAAAGACACTTGAGACAAGAAAACAACTTCCCTAACAATGCAGCTTCATCAACGAAAGAATGAGAAGTTGTCCACCAAGAAATCTATTATGAAGCTTCGATATTGTCAATGACACATCCCACGCGCAGTAACCATGAAAACTCAACAAAACAACAAATATTTCATCACTGAAATGTTAAACCAACGGAGCTGCAAAAACAAACAAAAACAACTAGAGATTTTAGCACAAAACTAACAACTTGGACAACCCAGAAAATCGCACGACCCAGGGGAAAATACAACTATCAGATGTGGATGGATC
This sequence comes from Erythroxylum anguifugum, assembly GCA_027478595.1. Taxonomy (NCBI): domain Eukaryota; kingdom Viridiplantae; phylum Streptophyta; class Magnoliopsida; order Malpighiales; family Erythroxylaceae; genus Erythroxylum; species Erythroxylum anguifugum. Next base: position 16,383,158 of record JANIPN010000219.1, read on the forward strand.
GTGTAATATTTTCCCACTCATAAAGAAAACACAGTTGTTCAAGAAATCATCAATCAAAAATTGAATGTTCCACCACCGAAAGATCCAAACAAAAACTACTGTACACACACACGATTTCTACACACTTTCCCCTAACAATAACAATAGTTCAGCTGTCTAAAAATTCACACACCAACAGAGAAACACAGCTCACATAGATAACTCCAATCACCACAAAATATGCTACCAAAGATAGATTGAATTACCAAAATTACAGCTGCCAATGATAACTGAAGATCCTCCAAAATTATAGTTATCAAGTCACAATGTACTTATCGTTTTTCACCTAAAAATAGAAACAATACAACCTTAAAAATTCACGCAAATAGGAAGAGAACACAACTGTCCAATGTAGATAATGTGACCAAAAATTCAGTTGCCTTAGATTAAAACTACTGAAATAGGTTGTTAAAAAAAAGTCCAAAAATTACCAAAAATTTGTGTCTTATATTAATCAAGATTTGATGATTTTATTCTAATTAATTCCTATCATGACTAGGATTTATTTTAAATAAAACTCATCTTCAAAGAATCCTGCATAGAGTAGAATACTTGTTATAGTGAAATTTCACAAATAACCAAAGATGTCCAATTACAAATAATGCTTAAATATCATAACATATATCTTAACAATCTCCCTCTTTTTGGCATTATTTGTCACATATCAAAACTCTCCCTTAAGAAGATAATTGGACATACAACATCAAGTTCACGTAACATATAGGAACTCTCCCTTAATCGAACATCGAGTTCCAAATAACTTCCAAATAACATTCAAGTGCATGTATCAACAAGTTTAACAAGTTCACATAAACAATTGGCAAAGTTGAACTCTCCCCCTTAATTGAATAGTCACCAACAAAGCATAAATATCATATGAAAATAAACAATCTTAAATCTCCCCTTGAGACAAAACAATGCCAAAATAAAGAATGTCTTCAATGCAATCAATCTTAGCGAATACAGAGGCATAATAATTAGTAGTAAGGGTAGCGAAAGAATTATAACCACGTAGTACAACAACAGAAGGCTAAGATGACAATTTACCTGTTGGACCCCGTTTCCAGAGCCCAATGTACGGAGTCTTGAACCTTGTGCTGAAAACCCTAAAGGGTCACTTCTACCTCTTCAATTTAATCACTTACACTATATAACCTCATTAACATTAACATATCAATTAATCCCAACACAATTTAATCTATCAAGACCCCAAAAAACATCTAATCATGCTTAGTCAAATTATATATAAAAAATTTCGGGGCCAACATAAATAAATTCTCACACAACAACAAACATAGAGCAATTCTCAAGCATTTAAAACATAATAAAAGCTCATTTCAAAGGTAGTTAGAAAATCATTAATTACATTTAGTTGCAAAGCATTTATGACTTATTAACACAAATATAAAAATGTAACCCACCTTAAATCCTTGCTTGAATCTTGTTCAAATTG
>JANIPN010000219.1:16635394-16647736 GCA_027478595.1 Erythroxylum anguifugum
TTTTTATTAATATTAGTTTTATCATTATTATTAGTACTATTATTATCGTTATTATTATTAATATTTTTACTAGTTTTTGTTTTTTTTATTATTATTTTTAGTATTATTAATATTTATTTATTATTATTATTATTAGTTTTTGTATTAATATGATTCGTTTTAGTTTTATTGCTATTATTATTAGTATTATTATTATTACTCTTATTCAGCATCAACCCCCTTTGTGCATTCTACGTGTGGGTCTAAAGGAAACAACCTCTCTATAATGTAGGGGTAAGATTATGTACTATTAGACCTCTCTAGTCTCCACTTTTTTTGTAAGATTTCAGATTAAGTGTGATGACGACGAAGAAGAAGAAGTTATATATATACATATAAAGAGAGGCTAGTCATTTGTAGGAGCAAGAGAGAGCGAGGGTTTGTGGCTTCTGTTCTCTACGCAGCTTAAACCACGGAGTGGAGGAGGAATGATTAAAAAATGCATGAAAAAGGGACAGTTTTGAGGTACATAAAAACTCAACGTTTTCCTTGTAGCTACGTTAACCAAATTCAAACCGAAAACACAAAGAACAAGAACAAACAAAGGCTTTACGTGAAAAAAAAAAGAATAATTAAATATGTTCAAATTATTATTTTTTTCAATTTTAGCTTGATGTTAGTCTTAATGTTATTTTCGCTGATATGACTCTGTCACGTGTTAATAGACCCTCAATCATCAGACATATCAGCCACATTAGCAGAAGTCAATCTAATTAATAAAACGATGTCATTTTATGATAAAACTGAGACAATCACACCCCTTCGTCAGTTCTTAATCTGTAACCTAAATTCTAACTTCTCTCTCATTCACCCCGTCGTCTAGTCCATGTGCTTCAGTAACGTCTTTCCGAGTAGAGATGTTTCTCAACATTAATATATAAATACGTACAAAGTGAAGTTTTCATTTGACAAATCACGGTGAAATAATATAGTTTTCGTCTATTGTTGTTCCATTGAAAGGAAATCATCACTAACAAGAGGTCTGGTGCCAAATGTGACTTTTATCAGTAAGAACGATGTTCATCTAAATGCACTGCATCGGATCGAGCCGTAAAAACAATGCATGCCTAAATTGGCAATCTGGCAGTCAAAGCAAGGTTAATCTAACCATAGTTCTTTCACTATAATCTTACTGAAGACACAAAAGTCTTCAGGTCGTGAGCAAGTAATAGCTTCAAAACAATCTTACGTATTGCAGTTTGGCATGATAAACCAATTCTTAATATGGAAAGCTTTGGTCAAATGCTTCATGTTATATTGCAAACAGTTAAATCATACAACTCAGCTCGAGATGGCCAGCCATGACATCATTTATCAAAGCCTAAACAGAAAAACACAGTAATTGGCATGCCGTGCTAACAATCAATTTCCTTAACCATCAATATGAGTTGGTAAAGTGTGATAATGACCCAAATCAGCTTGTGTGCTGTATTAACATTGCTTTGCACCGCCATGCACCAAGCTTCTTCGACCACCAGTAACACAGGCAAAATATACTTAACGCTTTGAACCGGTACTACAAAAACATACTTGCCATTCAGTCTATCACACTTTGATGGGTTCATATTTTTCACCAATGGAACCGCCTTTCTGTTTCTGGAACTGAATGTAACGCTTAGTGCTAGCTAAGAACGCATCAGTAGCTGGATCTGGAGTACTAGAGTCACTTTGCATCTCAGTCATAATCAATTCAATTAGGCTTTGAATTGCAGCTACCGTGATATGAGTATTACCCTTCTCAAAGAAATAAAGGTACCTTCAATGAAATAAAAAGTTTCAATTTTCCATCTTAAAAAGTTTTAAACAAAGCAATTAGCATCAAAGAGCAGCTTGTTACTTGTTCAAGATCTCAACAAACAACGTCACTGATCCGGTGCTGCCACGGGCAGCATTTGACATTTGTTGGGCAGCATTTGCAATTCTTAAAGCACGCTTGAGGCAAATCAAAACCCTGGCTCAGAATAAAAAAAATGTTAATTGAGTGTTAGTCAACAAATGGAGAATTATCATGGAACCCGCAAGCTAAATTCTAAATGTTTGTAGAATTGCTCTAGGATCACAGGTCAGTCCCCCTCCATCAAGGGGAAAACGAAAGGCAAAAGATAAGGACTGAACGTTGTAATATGCTTGGTTTATAATAATATTGAAGCACAAGGCCCACCTCTCTCCATCTTTCAAGTTATCTTGATCGTCAACCCAGAACAAATGTGCACACCCATAAACAGCTCTACACTGATCAGGCTTCTTTAAAAGCTTGGCAGAATACTGAATAAGTAAAGCTTTGTATCAGAACCATAGTAAAAAGCTAGCTGGTATGCATTAAAGTTAAAATGAAACTCCATTGCTACTATGGTTACCCCAGTCGCCTTGTGAGTTAAGGTATCCCTGTTTTCAACACCAAAGACATGCATCCTCTGAAGTGTCCCTATTATTAAATGAAGAGCAGTCACCTGTGCCCTAGAATCCTATTATGAAAGAGAAAAACAGAAAGGTATACTGTTAAACTCACAACTTTAAATGACTAGCAACTCAGTCAACCATAATAAAGGCATTATTCAGCAAGTTATCGCTTACCGAAACTTCCTCTTCATACAGAATATATGCTTGGGTGAAAAATTCATATGCAACAGGTTCCAAGTCACAGTCATTAGCAGCCTGATTGGAAGCATGAAAGACTAAATCAAACAGGAAAGTGTGACTTCACCATAAATGTGACTTCTCGAAATCATCCTATGGATATTAACAAAAGAAGTATCCTTTGTACCTCAGCACATTGCAAGTACAATCGTAATGCAAGCTCAGGCGATGGGACTGCTGACAGTGACTCAATAGTCTGGACAGAGCAGTTGAGAATGTTATCGACATCATGAAATTAGCTCACCAAGATATCTTAATAAAAGACAGAAACCAAGTCTGTACCTGGTTTAGAAGCTGAAAGATTTTCTTTGGTGTAGTTGACGTCTCATCTCCAAAAGGGTTTTCATCTTGGGCTTGCAACCGCCTAACCAACTGGGCATCACAAATAAAATGCCAGCAAGATAATGCAATCAGAAAAGAATTTCATATTCTCTTTTAGTGCATCAGTCACAAAAGGAGTTGGCCAGAACGGGTTCAAGTTATAAAAGTGAAAGCGGACAAAATTGTGCTCTTTGTAACATGTCCAAGATCAATGCCATGATTTACAGAATTGTGGACCATTATGCAAACCAGCATTCTTACTCCAAGACTAGCAATGCCAGTTAGGTAACTTTATTGTTAGAGTTAGGCATAACCAACCTTAAGTGCTGAAAAGACAAGGGGAGGAACAGTGAAGGGTAGACGCCTTTGTCCTCCAGTCATAATATGCTTCCTCACGTTACATATGATCTGCAATAGTGCAAGAAGTGAATGGTCTTGAACTATAAAATCAGGCAGCAATCAAATTTATGTAACAGCTAAACTCATTTTTAAGCGAGTACATAGAACATGATAGTAGCTCTGAAGAAAATAAAAGAAAAAAGTTAAGGATTAGTTTCACCAAATTATAAATTAACAGTGGAATGGGTAGAATTTATCTTGGAAATTACAGAGATGCAGATTTTTCTAAAACCAAATACCTTATACATTTCCTCTGGATCATCATTTGATAGCATCTGGATGAGGCGTGCAACAGAATTCTGCTCCTCATTAAAATCTTCTTCATCAACCTAAATAGCACAAGGAAAAGGGGGAATGGATACTTAAGAAAGAAAGGCTAAGTAATAAAACAAGAAATAAAGCATTTCATGCTAAATTTCCAAAAGCATAATAAAGGACTCAAAAGATTACTTTCTTCTTTCATACATAAAAGCTATAAGTGATCAATGTAAAATGCAACCAACCCTAACCAACCTCTTCATGAGTTTCATCCAAATCCTTGATAAGTCCTTTCATTAATTCAAACAGTGAATCAACCTACAAGATATAACAAATAAGAACCAAGTATGATCATTAAGACAGTATCTGAAAATATTTATCGCCATGGAGAGATATGAACCTTGTCAGCAGTAGGAATACGTGTGTTGTTTTTCATAATACTTTGTATTATCACAGTTGCCATGACTTTATTTGTTTCAGTATCAAGGTACTCCATAACACTAGGATAGTTTGAAAGTTTTAATGCGGTGACTATATCATTATATTTCTCCAAGGGGGCACTCAAAAGTGCAACTATTTGTTTTGTGGCTCTACTGTCTTCAAGCTTCCCATGGCCAGACAGTTTCTTAACACATGCTCCCTGATGATCAATCCAGAAACAAGAACGATTAAATCACATTTGCATATCAAGATAAGAAACATATTGTTATTAAAGCTTCTTGGAATAACTGGAAGTATGAGGTAAATATAAAGGTCAAAGGTAAACATAAAATCAGGAAACCAAGCTAAGCATACCAAAACTTGATCTGCGTAATCCAGACGATCAGGATGAACATGAAGAGTAAATGTGAGAAGAGAAGAATATAAAGTTACAGCTCCAAAAATGGGCATATCAACCTGTGCTTCTATAACCTGTATCAAGACATGGATAATTTATTTTCAGCAGCTTTATGGATAGGACAAGTAATATCATGATACAAGCATACTGACATCATGACATAAGAATACAATTGAAACTCAATACTTTCTTTTGAAAGTTGTAGCTGTCACAATGTAATTAACTGAAATAGAATTAGCTTTCCATGTAAAGGAAGAAGTCTATCTTTAACTCCTGATGAAACAGAGTTACCAAGATATAAAGACACATTAGCAATAATAAACAAAGACGACACCTTAATATTTTATTCTTTTTGAAGAATTCTCATTTTTTCACAGAAGGAATTTAATTCAAACTTTAATTTCTTCCTCCTCTATTTTCCAACATCGTGGCTTTTGAATAGATTATACCTACCTTTCCTATAGCACTGTTCAATTTGGAAAATGCCTCTACTTGCAAGAATTCGGGTAAAACATCTGTGCTTGAAGCTGCATAGTTTGAAAGCCTCTCCATTAATCTGGAGAGAATGGTCTTGATGTCTACAGATGGCTGAAAAACAAAGACAAATGTACCAAGAGAAAATCAGCAAGTGACTCGCTGCATTTACCAAATACAGCAGATCAATAACATGGAAGAACAACTATTGAAAGTGTCATTGTCAATAATACCCCAAAATTCATTGTCAACCAATTAAGTGAAAAGTCAGGTAGCAAGTGGTACCCAGGCATGTACCTGCAGCTGAGGACACGCACCCAACAATATTTCAAGAGTTTGCAAGTGATACTCATCAGGAAAGACTTGAATGATGCAATCCATCAAATAGAATTGAGCAATCTCATCTTTACAATTGACAACCTGTCAAAATAAATGGAGTGCAGAATTTGGTTGTCTGATGTTAGCGCATCACTTGAAGTATTATAAACTTCAAACACAATCTACTGACACATTCTATAATATACCTGTTCAAGTACTCTAGGAAGTACAGTATCTCTGTAGAGATCAAGATCAACACCTTCTATCTGACTGAGGACATGCAAGTTCTTGCCAACCTAACAACAAACGGACATATGCTAAGTCCCTTTTGACTACCATGCATACTCGTATAGTCTTATTGCAACAAATCAACCATTTACAGGTTATCGGTATTACAAGATCACGCAGCTCGCTTCTTTCTTTCTCCCGTCTCTCCTTTTCCCGGGCAGGTCCCTGCAGACCATAAAGCCCAACAGCAATCCTCAACACAGGATCAGCTAAGAGTATGAATGATTCACAAGCAGTATATGACCTGCATGACCAGAAATCATGCCTTCATGATATATTTTACCTTCATGACATGCAAGCAAATGCATGTCAAACATGAGAGCAGGTAGCCATAGATATTCAACCAACCTGATGTTGCATCCGCACCCATAGTTTGTTCATTTCAGTGAAATTTTGTAGAACAAAGTCAACAGCATCAATGACTGTGTCAGCATCCCTACATAAGTTCATACACCAACTATTAACCAGTTTCAGACACACAAATCAACTGGAATACAGACAAGAAACTAAAGCAAATATCTACATGACCCGATCATTCGATTATATTAACCAAGGAGATGTTTTAAATGAAATGAAGACTAATGCATTTTGACTTTCTGGCTATATCTCAGCTGAATACAACCATGTAGATGGCTTGACATATATACCTTGCCACATTAAATTATCATATATGCTTCATGTTACAAAATGACCTGAACTTAGTGAAGATGGCCAAGACCAAGCATCTTCACCAATACTATGTCATGTAGGCATAGTTTCCAATAACAACAAAAAGTAATTGCTTTTGCCCATCATATAAATTGAAGTTACAACATCTAACATTCTTACCCTTCAAACTCAGAACCAATATCAGGCAATTTATCCCTACTGACTTGTGAAAGATAACTCCTCAAGAAAAGCCCACGTACAGGATGCTGAATGCCACGGCACATTTCCACGAGATCCTTAAGCACATCTTTAGCTGGAGCTTCTTTAGATTTGATATACACAGAACCTACAGTACAAAGGAGATACCTGCAACAGAATTGATGAGAAAACAGTAGAAAAAGCCAATACTGTATTGACAATAGACAAAATCAATTAAAAATACGGTAAAGGTTAGAGGTAAGAAGCTCTGTATTCAAACTGTCATATTAACTGACTTGTGTCAAGAGAAAACAATACGATCACCAGCAACGTTTGCGGTTTACTTCAAACAACCAGAACATAAAATAAAAGAATTTAAAAAGACCACATTTGATACTTCAACAAATTCAAGCAGAGTAATGCTCAATCAAGATGAAGTGCATCACATGGTGAAATGTATCAGAACTTAGTAGTAGAACCTTTCTGTATCCAATTAAATCAACAAGACACATCAGTTAACAAATAACAGTATAAAAATGGGTTAAAACTTTCAACACTTTTACATATCTTCACAAGTTCCCTATTTGGTAAACATCTACAGGAAGACCTAACAACAATACAATAATCTTTAAAAGACAACTCGTTAATGAGCGAGCCATAGTTTGCACTGTTACCACAATCCAGATGACGCAAATAGACAGTACAAAACCAAACTGTCCTCCTTCGTACCAGAAAGGAAAAACCAACAAGCCACAGAAACACAACTGAAGGAACAAAAAATTACTGAAGAAAAAAGATAGGCACGTACAATCTAGGTAATATGTTGCCCGCATGTTGCACAAGTTCGTAAAGCTCCACAATTGAGCAGCCACGACGCGCCTCTTCCTTAAAGAACATCTCCAGTTTTCTCAATTCATCAAATGATCGCATATCTGCCGCGTCAAAACACAATTCACATTCTCCATCTTTGAAAATAACTATTCTAGAGTTGGGAAGTAAAAAAATATAGAAAGGGAAACCAAGACTCAATCTGCAAATTAGATCTCGCACAGAAACTCACAGAGTTCATAGTATTTGTGAGGAGAAAGCTTCGAAGTTCGAAGCTCGGAGAGCATTTGCGCCGAATACTTCAAGGCATCTCTGAGATTGTTGGAGTCCTGTGCAAAATTTTTAGGGTTTGACAAAGTCATTTTGCATTCCTCCAAGAAAAGCAAGTAAATAGGAAATAGGGTTACCAGAGCTCGATGCATGTAGAAGGCGTTCTGTTGAAGGCCGGTGATCCCAGCGGCCAGCCACTTCTCCTCGTCTTCCACGCCATCGGCGATCATTTTCCCTCTTTTCTCTTATCTCACTTTTGTTCCAAGAGATCTTTAATTGTATCGGACGAAGCTTGAGTTTTGACTTGTGCTCTGCGAACCTCAACCGCCTGTCCAGTCCTACCACCCAAACACAACTCACTCCCCTTTGGATCCACGTAATCGTCTACGAAGCGGGTCTACCATTTGGCACTGGACTCTACTATTACCTTCTTCTTCTTCTTCTTGTTTGGGGTCAAACAAACAATACCAAATTGCCACGTCAACTTGACCTTATTTTATTTTTTCACTAACAGAACATGGATAGGAAACATCGTCGAAGTTTTATACATTTTTTTCCCTTTGCTCCAATAGCAAAATGCCAAGTCAATTTGCAAGTTTCTTTTTTAGATTTTCGATAATTGTCCAGTTGCACTTTCAACGGTTCCTTTGTCAACATCACACCACCTTTGCCTGTTGCTTGTAATTTAAGAGCAAGAATGGAAAATGGTTACCAAGGAAAAGAATGATTCTTTATGTTAATTAGTGTATCAACAAAGAGCTCAATTGAGCTTAACGGGGTAAGGAAATCCTCCAATTAAATTCTGAAAACTTCCAGATATTATATTCGTGAAGAAGAAAATATTTGGAGCTTTCGTTTTCCTACAGACATGAATACCTAATCTCGTCTTTCCTACTTCCTACTAACTAATCTCGACTACAAACAAATTGAATGCAGAAACAACTCCACTGCCAGCGACTAAGATTCCACAGTTTCAGTGTCGAGGCAAATTGACATTGGCTACTTGCACAAATGAACTCAGAATGGCAACGCATATGGTAAGGCATACATATCCACTTCGGGTAAGTAACAACCATGTGGAAAATAATTCTCCTCGCCTTGACCCAAACCAACACTCTCAACTTCACATGCTTCAGACCTGAAGTTTTTATTGTGACTCGGCCAGGTGCGAACAAACCATTCCTGATCATCCAAATCAGTGCACTCACAATGCATGTCAGGTGCAACCCAATCCTCGATTAGATCTTTTAAGTATTTTGCGGAAGAAGGAGAACAACGGCTGCATAAGCTTGACTGCAAGGTTGAATCCTCTTGTTTTGCATTCGAATGTTCGGAAGAGAGAGAGAGCTTTTCTTCCCCAAATCTTGCAGCTGATTCCAGACCTGTACTACTGGAATCTGAACAGGGAACCTCTCCCTGCTCTCTACATGGTATAAAAACAGGTTCATCTACGCACTGGACTGCAGTATCATGAGCCCTCCAAGAGGCAGAACAAGGCTGTTCCTTGCAAGGTAGCACTTCTGGATCTCTATGCCTTTGGAAAGGCAGCCAGATCCGTATATTGCTTCCTTCACATTAATAATAACAATGCAAAGAGATGATATCAAGGCTCACTGACGTGAACAAACCCAATAAGGAAACAGCGCCCTCTGTAAAAGAAACAGACAAACTAACCAGTATTATGCACACTGTCTGTAGGCAAGCGCTGCTTTTGTTTTTTGTTGCTTTCAAGGCTGCAACAGAAAGAGTTATGAGAACCAATTGGATTTCCATATTCCTCAGTAAGGCTACTCTTCTCAGAATGTTCTGCCTCACTTTCTCTAATCTTTTGGAATTCTCCTCCTTTCTGATCTTGTTGACTCCGCTTGTCCCTATGCCTTTTCTTGTGACCATGCTTTTTATTTTCAACTTCTCCATTTTCCCGAGCCTTCTTTTCTTTTCTCTCTCTTTTCTTCTCCTTTTTCCTTTCTCTACTGGCCTTCTCTTCTTTTCTCTAGAGATGCAAATAACTACACCACATCAGGATAGGAACACGAGCAATCTAGCAAAAGCACAATTCTGAGGAATATAAACTCAGAATAAAGTTGATTTAATCTCAACAAAGATCAGGCTCAATTTGTGTAGAGAGATGACATTAGTAGATTGCTAACAGCAAGAATGTGAAGCACAAAACCACCGCTCTCTTGGCACATACGCAGTATGTTTTAAGATAGTGACACAGAGAGCTTCAAGGACTCAACAATCACATATTTAAATATTTTCTTTTTTTAGTTTTTCAAGTAATAGATTGGTAGGATCAAGGTTTCTCTACATATGGTATCATCCATACATATTGTAAGATATAATCCACAAGTAACCATAAACCAGAAGAATTACAAATTCATAATCTTGTACTCGAATTTTTTGGGTAAAAAAGTTTTAGATGAGGAAACAGCGTTCATATGAAACTCTTGATATCCTGGCAAAAGAGTATGTCTTATTGAATTAGTTACCTGATCCTGAACACCTGTATTACTTGGCAAGAGAAAAAAAGACCATTTAACGTGTACTTCTCCGCACTTAATTCGAGAGATGGCAAATGCATTAAAAATGTCTTTTCTTTAGCACAGGACTAAACATGGCAGCATTCATGTTCAAAAAGATGAGGGTTTTCTTCCTGATCATTAAAAGTCACACCCAAAACTGAAAGGTCAGATATGGCAACTGATTCATGACATAGAAACTCAAATATCCTTGGCCCGGATAAAACCAAACAGCATCCATCTAGGTGATACATGCACGTTTCATACAGTTTCACGGCAGACTATCCTTATTCCAGCGATTGTAAAGATAAGGTGAAAGATAAAAGCAAAGGGACTATGCAATCCTCTCCATCTCTTTCTTTTACATTTCTTGGGGAATCGGTGGGAATCTACGTCCAAATTGCTTTTTTTAACTCGTAAATGGTAGTAACAAACTTAGGCTCGACTTTAACAAGCACGTTGGTAATGAAAGGAATGCACATAAAGGTCAGGGAATCCCCACACGACAAATATACATTAGAAGACGGACTAGTGTCTCTCTCAAAGAAGATACAGAATTACTGTTCTTGCTCTGCTCCCCCCTTCCCGCTGTATTATGCCATTCTCTCTTTTCAGTCATAGATTAGGCAAGCAAACTATGCACAATCGAATCAGGAGACAAATCAATCACAAAGCAAAAAGGACCTAGCTGAGCAATTAAGGGCCCAAACAAACCTTGATCGAATCAATCAGTGCCTGGTCGCGGACACCGATCTTCTCGCACCCAGGAGGAGGGTACGGGAAGCACCGGGACATCGCTAATAACCACCACGGCTCGATTCGTATCAAATAAAACCAAACCCTAGGTCTAGATCTGATCGCAGGGGTTCAAGAAACCAAGACTAAGGTTTTAATCCGCACACAAAGTTCGCCTCCCTTGTTAGTACAGACAGTAGCGCTAAACAGCGATTGGAAATCAGTTCAATAAGCAAACGGATTTTGAGAGTGTGAGGCGGGATCTAAAGAACGAGAGATTGCTCAGATCCAAAACAAACCATGGAGCTGCTTTCAAGGGGTATTTATAGAGCCACCACCCCCAATCTTGTGCTTCGGTTGAGGACCCGTTTGGCAACTGAGATATCGTTAAAACGTAGTCGTTATGTTCGTTGTCTTCAGCCCCCGGGACGATGTCTTCGTTAATTCGTTTCAATTCCATTATATAGTTTAAAAGATATTTACACCAGCGCCTTCTATTGAAAATTACCTTAATATTTAATATAAATCGTAAAATTAAACTGATGCTAATTGACAATTACCTTAATTCCTATCTAATTTATAATAAACTATGCAATTAAATCTCATATTAGTTGATAATTATCATAATTTATAGGATAATTCATATTAAATAATAAAATTTATGTTAATTTATGTCATTTAGTTAATTAGTTGGTTATGCATTTGTAAGATTTATTTAATATAAGTATTTCCATATACATATATAATATATATTTCTTTCAAGTGAGACTACAATGACTGATGTGTTGTTTTATTAAAATTATACATTGATAAATCGAAAAGACATCTAATATCAATCTTATTTCAAATTTATTTCACTGTTAATAATTACATTGATATTTACTCAATATAACATGAATTTTATAAGAGCAATTAATTGATTAATATATAATATGTCACCTTAAAATAATTAGTGAAGATGTTGCATGGTTCTCAATCAACATAGAATAACACTTTAAAAATAAGATTTCAAATATCACATAAGATTAAATTATTAATATTAAATAAATAATATGATAGGATTTAAATAATTTATATATTAAAATATATATAATATCATATAATGAAATAATATAATTATAAAAATTGTATTAAAATATTAGTTAGAGATGATAATGATTGGCGTCCAATGTCGAAGTAAAGATTGGTTCAGAAGTTATATCACAAAAAGAGTGTTTTTAATATTTATAATATATTATCCAAAGAAATAGATAATTCGATAAAGACATAAGTCATCGTATCATATCAGGATGACTTAAATGGAGAAATGCGTCAGTGGTTTTATGTGATAAGAAGATACCATTCAAGCTCAAATGTAGATTTTATCATTTAGCAATTAGGTTGGCCATGCTTTTATAAGGTACATTTTATGCATCGCATATTTGAAGATCTGTTTATGTGCATAAGTATTTTGGACACATACAATAATTGTGCATGCATTCATGACATTTTTCGGGTACAATTGAATTGTTAAATATGATTAAAATGTGTTTTGGCAATTTTGGTATTATTTAAGACATTTTGGAATTT
>JANIPN010000219.1:16750171-16769531 GCA_027478595.1 Erythroxylum anguifugum
TGTTATTTACTGTCGTAGCCGTCAGTCTTCTCTCTCGAAATCATCATCCATCATCCATCATCCATCGTCTTCAGTCATAGAGATTAGTCATCCATGGTGCTTTGTTTTCGGGTTGATTTTGTCTGCGAAAAATTTCGTTGTTAAATGCTTATATATATAAACGTCGGTTTTGTTTTGATGGAATGTGAGCATTTTGCGCTCTTTGAACCATGGTTAGTTCATTTTTGGTAAATTTATTCTTAGGTCTGTGGTAGAAAGAGAAGTTGAAAAGTTTGAAGATCCCATATCATTTAGGAATGTCTTGTTATATGTTTATGTTGCTTATAAATAAATCTATCCTTAACATTTTTGCACTTATCAATGCAAATCGACTTAAGAATATACTTTAAAAAATCTATTAACAAGTTCGAATCAAATAAACAAAAATTAAACTAAATAAAAATTGATCTATCGATTCCTTCTTTGATAAATTCATAATTCAATGAAGAAATAAAAATTAAAAAAGAAATTTTAACGACTCTCAAATAAAAATATCTTAAAAACCGTCTCAAGCTAATAATAAATTTGATCTAGTGGTGATTAGATTAGCTTTTCCAATGGAATGGTCCTTAATTTTTATATTTTTGTTTATTGTATTTCTTGCAGTCGTGTTCTATAGGAAAGAGCGTTGATAATTGTTTACCTCATTCGTCTTCTTTATAGTTTGCGATTCTTTGTCTATCAAGGTAAGTCGAACAACTAAATGATGTCTACAATGTGATCAATTTTGTTGTTCTTTGCAATTTTACCTATAACAATGATTGATGAGATTTTAAGCTAGGGTTTAACAGTCTAAGTATTTATGTTTGGGCATTGTTTAAATTAAAACATAAAGACTTGAACTTGTAGGTCATTAATTCAACCTTACTATTAACATAAGAAATTCATGTAATTGACATGACAATTCTTTTCATAATAAACCCCTAAGATGGTATATAGACTGAAAATCCGTGATGCAGCTCCCATGAGGCTTATCGGTGAAAAATCCCACGAGCCTATAAGTCACAGCAAGAACTTGCTTTCTCGATGCATATAGTGTAACATTGCCACTTACCATAGTGCTTGTTTAAAATCAAACTTTGGAAATCAAATTGTAGGTGATTAATAAAAACATAGTTATCTTAGTTTTGTATGTTATTGTTTGGAATATTGTTAGAATGATTGATAGCTAGATGTATGGATTACATAAGTATTTACTACATGTCCAATGAGTTTGTATAATTATGGATGATTTGAGGCATAATAAACCCCTAGAATAATATATAGGCTGAAAACCTGTGATGCAACTCCCATTAGGCTTATCAGTGAAAAATTCCATGAGCCTAGGAGTCACAACAAGAATTTGCTTTCTCGATTCACAGGTGTAAACAATGTCACGTACCATAATGCTTGGTTGGGATATTGTTTTATTTGACTTATACTCACATATGTTCAGTTTGTATAATTGTGAACTCATATGGTAGGATAAATTGGTTTCAATTTAGAGGGGAAATGGTTAGAGACCTGTAAAAGCTTAGGGGACATTCTGTAAAATAAAGATGAAATGTTCTGTAAGCTTAAGGGAAATGAACGATACTAACTATAAAATCACTTTTTTAAATAATAGTTTTGCATAAATGAATAATGTTGATAGATCTTAGATAGATAGACGATTAACACCCAATGGTTTCATTAATCCTGAGTTTGTTGAGGGAGTTGAAGTTTTTAATCACTATGCATGTTCTTAACTTGCATATATGGATGGTCCAAATATTAGATGTTCATGTAGAAAGTGCAAACATATTTGTTTTCTTCTTATTGATGAAGTGAATCTTCATTTGTTATGTTCCAAATTATTTTGAGTGAACACGATATGGGGAGCCATTAATTTGTCACACCTTAAGGGGTAATAAAGTAATCTTGTCAATAAATGTGGATAGGTTTAAAGGGGGGACTGGATTTATAACAAATAATATGGATGTAACTGAAATCCTTACACCTAAATGGTTTATGGTGCAACCAGTTATACCTTTCAGGAAAATATAGAAAATCTTGAAGAAGAACCAAACCCACATGCAAAAAAGTTTTTAACTTGCTAAAATCAGCTGACCAAAAATTATGGTCAAATTGTGAGACCACGACTCAATTATCTTCAATTGCTCGAATATTGAACATAAAGTCTAAAAGGCATATTTCTGATCGAAGTTTTGACAAAATTCCTGCTTGGAATAATGAATCATTACCTCTTGATCATACAATGGTTGATAATTGCTACAATATGAAGAAACTTATTCTGGGTCTTAGTTTGCCAGTTGAAAAAATTGATTGTTGCAATTTTGGATATATGTTGTTTTAGGGAGATGATGTGGAATTACAAGAGTGCAAATTTTGTGGTCAATCTAGGTTCAAACCTAGAAAACGTTCTATGAAACATAAATTAGCCCTAGAAGTGGACGTATTATTTTCCGCTAACTCCAAGACTTCAAAGACTATATGTCGTTATTGCATCTCACTTGAGATGACATAATGAACATGAACATGAAGATGAAATAATGAGCCATCCATTGTATGCACTCGTATGGAAATATTTCAATAACACTCATTTTGAGTTTGCAGCTGAAAGTCGAAATGTTAGGTTGAGATTGTCAACAGACGGATTCCAACCTTTTAGTCAATCCGGCCAATAATATTCATCGTGGCCAATCATCATTACTCCTTATAATTTGCCTCCATGGATGTGTATGAATGAGGCATATATGTTCTTAACGGAGATTGTGCGAGGGCCTACAAATCCAAAACATAAAATTGATGTTTTCTTACAACTATTGGTCTCTGAATTGTATCATCTTTGGGAATTTCGTGTGGAGACATATGATGTGTCTATTAGGTAAAATTTGTTGTTGAAAGCAGCTTTAATGTGGACTATTAGTGAATACTATGCGTATGTTATGTTGTTTGGATTGAGTGTAATAAGGAAATTGGCTTGTCCTTATTGTAGCAATGATTCTAATGCGTTTTATCTTCCAAACAGGGCCAAAACATCTTGGTTTGATAGTTACAGGAAATTTCTTCCTGCAGATCATCCATTTAGACACAATAAAAAAAAGTTCATTAAGAATAGGATGGTACAAACATCTCCTCCCTCTCATAAAGCTGGTGAACAGATATTGCAGTAGATTGATGAATTAGGGTTGCCAAAAGGTACAAAACTTAAAGCTGAAGAAGTTAATAGAAGCTTTAGTAAAAACTTTGGTTGTAGAATCTTTTAGGATTTGTCATATTGGAAAACTAATTTGATACTTTATAATCTAGATGTGATGCATATTAAAAAATATATATTTGACAATTTGTTCAACATCATAATGAACATTGAAAAGAGGACAAAAGACAATGCAAAATCACAAGTTGATTTGAAACTTTTTTGTAGAAGGAATGAGTTAATAAAGATCTTCGCACCGCTAAATATCTAAAAGCATGTTATATTTAAACAAAAAACAAAAGAAAGTTTTGTGTGAATGGTTGAAAAGTCTCTCGATGGTTATGTTTCGAACTTGGCAAAGTGTGTGGATATGAGGAAGTGCAAATTATTTGGGATGAAAAGTCATAATTGTCCCGTGTTTATGCAAAGGCTAATTTCAATTACATTTCGAGAGTTGCTACCGAATAAGGTTTGGGAAGCTATAATAGAATTAAGTTTGTTTTTCAAAAGTTTAACATCATCTGAAATAAAGTTGGCTAAAATGAAAAAACTAGAAAGGGAAATTCCAATTATCTTGTGCAAATTGGAAGGGATTTTTCCTTTAAACTTCTTTGACTGCATGGAGCATCTACCCATACATTTAACACAGGAGGCTAAACTTGCTGGTCTGGTTCAATATCGATGGATGTATCCGTTTGGGAGGTAATTATAGTTAATATTTAAATAAAAATTATATCATGTTTTAATCACAGAATTTACAAAACCCTATTTGTAATGTAGGTATTTGCATCACTTGAAGAAACACATTAAAAACAAGGCTAAAGTTGAAGGTTCGATATGTAATGCTTATTTAGTGGAGGAAGCAAGTACATTTTCACATTATTTTGAGTCGCATGTGCACACAAGAGAAAGAAAAGTTCCTCGTAATGGCGAAGGGGGAGAAACGGGTGATGTTGATGGTAACTTATCAATTTTCATATATTTAGGACGAACATATAGACGTTCAACAAGAAGATTTAACAACAGAAGAAATAAAGACTGCCTATGGTTACATTTTATTGCATTGTCAAGAAGTTCAACCTTTGGTGCAGTAAGTTTAAGTTGAATTTAAAATAGATTATTTGAGTTTCCGAAGTTATTGTTGTTCACAACTAAAATACATAATAATACTTTTAGATTATACAAGAAATGGTTACGCGAGCTAATGCTTGAAACAACACGGGATGATATCAATAAAGAATTTCAAAAACACTTTCCTCGATGGTTCGAGAAATATGTAAGTTTCACTTGTAATAATTTAAATGATTGAATTATCATATCAAAGTGATTAGATGATATTATACTATTTAATATGATAAATTATTTTTTGTGTAGGCTTCAGAAAATCCAATAGAGAATAAGTTCATATGTGATCTTGCAAAAGGATCTTTGCGAAATGTTAAATCGTATCAGGATTATTTGGTTAATGGATACAAATTTCATATAGAATATCATGGTCATAACATGACAACAGTAAATAGTGGAGTTTGCGTACAGGGAGAATTGATGGATTACTATGGTAAAATTAGTAAGATACTTGAAATTGAGTACCCTTTATTGCCAATAAAATGGAGTGTGATATTTAAGTGTGAATGGTTTGATCGAACTCTTAATGTTGGAATAAAAGTGCGCAGCCGATACAATCTAGTTGAAATCAACCAGCAAAGAAGATTTAGACAATTTGAACCTTTCATGTTAGCGATGCAAGCGATCCAGGTGCATTATGTCCCTTTTCCCACCTTACGACGAGATAAATCAGATTAGTTGGTTGTATGCAAAGTAAAACCTAGAGGTGTTTTTGAATTACATGGAAAAGGAGCAAATAAGATGATTGAAAGTTAAGTGTTTTAGGAAGAAGTTTGTTAAATAAATGCATGTGTAACATATGATGAGAATGAACCTTTGAACGATCCAAATAATGAATATATTAACATTTCATCTGAAGAGGATGCTGAGGGCAAGAGATCTGAAGAGGAGCCTAAGATTGATTCTAATTCTTTGGAAAAAGAAGAAGATGATGATTTTGATTTACAATTAAGTGCTGATAGCGATTAAATTGTGTTTGTAATAGAATATTATATGAATAAATCTATTATCGCATCAATAATATATTGTTTTATATTGAATTTATATTGTTTTATTACTGGAAATTCAATAAAATGTGAATTGCATGTTCAAAATATGCCACAAAAGAGAAAATAAGATATGATGCGGCCAAAGTTCAGGTTACAATGATTTGGAGAAGCCAATGCATTTCCAGGTGAAGCATCACATTCTGCAGATGCTACTGCACATCCAGATGAGGCATCACTTTCTGTACTTGTTGTTATACCATCCAGTAGCTCTAGTGCACCATCCAACCACCCCTATACTGATAGAGACATCAGGGGTAAACGTTGTTGATGAAGGAGGCGACCTCTATCATAGGTTTATACTGAAGTTTTAGGTTTTAATTTGAAAATTATCTAAAATAACTTATATATTTGGCTGGTTCTGCCCGAAATGTGCTCAAGAAATATCTAATCCAAATTCAAGGAAAAGATATATCTTGAGGGTCATATATGGAAGAATCTCTCTCAGTCGACAAAGAATTTTTATTATCAGAAGTTTGAGGTACATAAAATATATTTTTTATTTTTTATTTTATCTAATTTTATACATTGATTAGATCAATATTGTCATTTATAAGTTCTTATTGTATGTTTTTCTTTCTCTGCAAAAATATTTTTTTTGGGATCCAAAGTTTGATGTTGTAATTTATAATATATGGGAGAGGTGAGCTCGTATACGTTATAGAGACTTTCGTGCTTCGATATATAAGAATGGTGTACGACAACCATATATATCTGAAGAAATATGGAGTTGTTGGTAGTAGTATTGGGCATCACCTGAGACAATATTCATTTTAGAACGCAATTCTGCCAACAGACGTGGAAGACTACCCGTACACACTGGAGGATCTTTGACCTATTAAGAGCATGCACTTCAACTTGTAAGTATCAAAACTTTACACTTAATTATAATTTTTGTACTTTGATGTATGAAATTTAATTTCAATGTAATTTGATGTATGAAATTTAAAATAAAAATATATGTGCATTATGGAGAATAATAATGTCATAAATGCCCGGTGCCATTAATAACTGTGATGTTGAGTTAAATTTTTTTGTCTAAAGGGGGTATATATCATAAAATTAGAGGAAATTCTACGAAAATTTTTGTAAATTGTAGTTCACTTGTAATAATTTAGTCTGATGCAGGAAAAGTCTATGGGCAAGAAGTCTACACCACGCCAGCTCTTTTTGCACATTCATACCAAGAAGCATGATGGTGTGACCTTGATCAATACCTCATGTAGACAATTTCATGTATGTAAAATCTATACTTTAATATTAATTCTTAAAAATTACCACTTATTAACATTAACAATTATAATGATAGGACCAAATACAAGAAACATTGAACAACAGTCTTAGAACTCTGAAACTGTTGATGAGAGTCAGACGTATCTTGTTGTAGTGGGTGGTAGGGACCACCATGGAAGGATTTTTAGCTTAGGTTCATTTGTGAACACATGTTATTCGCAATCCTCCACATCCACTACAGCTGGCTTTAGTAGACGGTCCACATCAAATGAGAGAGTCCTCCAGCTTGATAGCGCGATAGAGAGGCTGACAACTCAGTTGCAACAGTCAATGCAGTACATAGCCCATCTTTGTAATGAGAGGGATCAATTGAAGGGGAGGGACAATACCTTATCGTAGCAATCAAAGCATTTACCTTCACCACCTATATAAGTGAATGTATTTGATGTTTTGCTACACTTAAGTTTTTGTTCAAATTCTTAATTTATAGTTAATTACAATGATTAATTATTTGTGTACATTTTAATTTTTATTATATTAACAATCAGGATAATGTTTACTTTATACCTATCAATCAATGATATATTATTTACAGAAATTAAATATACAAAAAATCATAAGATTATGAACAAAAAACACGGGTAGGAAGTGAGAAATGGAAGCAGAAATTTATCAAAGTTAAATTTCCCGACGCAGCTACAATATTTCGTTGCTAATTAGCGATGGGACTATAACATACCATTCCATCGCTAATAGGCCAATCTTTGATTGCCTTAACCTTTTCTTCATCCACCTTTATCCCATCCGCAGACACTATATACACCAAGAATACTAACGTATCTAACATGAAATTGCACTTCTTAAGGTTGATGTATAATTGGTTGTCCCTTAAGGCATTTAGCACATGCTGTAAGTGTAACAAGTGTTCCTCCTCCGAATGACTGTAAATTAGGATATCATCAAAATAAACCACAACAAATTTACCAATAAAAGGCTTGAGTACCTATTAGCCTCATAAAAGTACCTGGTGCATTGGACAACCCAAACAGGATCACCAACCATTCATATAGGCCCTCTTTTGTTTTGTCGTCTTCCTTTCGTCACCTGGCCTTATGCGAATCTGGTGATACCCATTCTTCATATCAATTTTCGAAAATACCGTCGCACCATGTAAGTGATCCAACATGTCATCCAACCGCGGTATAGGAAATTTATGCCCCACTGTAATTCGGTTAATGGCTCTACTGTCAATACATATCTGCCAACTTCCATCCTTCTTTAGAGTCAATAATGTCGGAACTGCGCAAGGACTCATACTCTCTTCTATAAGCCTCTTTCGTAATAACTCCTCCACCTTCTCCTTTAAAATCTCACTTTCCTTCGGATTCATTCGGTAATGAGACAAATTCGATAAACTGGATCTGAGAATGAGGTTTATATGGTGTTGGATATCTCTCATAAGGGGGTAACCCATCCGGGATATCGTCTGGCATCAACTCTTTGAACTCTTGTAGTGAGGGTCGCATTATCTCCGGGTACTCCTCCACTTGAAACTCTGCCACACTTGTTAACACCTGTTTGACCACTAACGCATGTACTTGTCATGTTTCCTTAATCTCCACTTCGAACCTATAGACAATAAAGCATTACCCTCAGAGGTTGAAGTCTTGGTTTTAAGCGGTAAGAGCATGTACTTGACCCCATCCTTCTCCAATTGATATTGGTTGCTCCTTCCTGAATGCTGAGCATCCACTATCATGGTCTCCCAAACAACAATTGACAAACATACACGTAAATAACATCACAATATACTTCATCTTTATACCTACCAATGGAGAATGGAACTCTACACCTCTCTGTGACTTCTATCTTGTCTACTGCGGTTTAAATCCACCCTAAGGTATAAGGATTAGGACGTGGATGTTTTTCCACTGGTAATCCTAACCTCTTCATTGCCCCCTTTGCAAAAATGTTCTCGCAGCTCCCACTATCAATGATAACTCCAAATACCCTGTCGCAAATGGTACATCTTGTGCGGAATAGTTGATTCCTTTGGGTTTGGTCTTCCTGCTTAGGTGCTAACATCAATTTCCTCACCACATACGTCGAACTGTCGTCAACTTCATACGCATCATCCTCACCTCCATCTGCTTCGCAAGCGATTCCCTCGTCATCTTCACCCCTCTCTATAAAGTTAACTGTCTTCCTCAAAGGACATTCATTAGATTTGTGTCCAGGTTTACTACACTTGAAGCACTTCTCCAAGGCTTGTTTAGCATAGGGGTTCTTAGATCTCATTATCTCCTTATCTCACGCCTCAACCATATTCCTTTTTCCTATAACTTTATCCTCTACACTCCGTATCTCATGACTACAGGGAGTATGCTCTTGCACAGCTTTGTATTTATCAGTAGATGCTAGAGTCCTATAGCTCTCTACATTCCTGCTGCTACGCTCCTACTGCATTATCTCCGCCTTTAAGGCCACGCTCTTTGCTTCTGACAGCGTGTGGATAACCTATACTCCGATTTTGTCCCGAAGTACGGGTCTCATCCCTTCCAAATATCGAGCAACCTGCTGTCCTTTAGATTCTAGAAGGTTGTTTCTCTCCGCCAACCTAATGAACTCTACGGTATACTCGCGCACTGTCTGTGCTCCCTGACTACACCGTTGATATTGTTGGAATAGAATCTGCTCGTAATCCAGTGGTAAGAATTCCTACTTCAGCTGAAACTTCATTCTATACCATGTACGCACCAATCCCTTCCCTTCGCGCTCCCTCCGTGACTAAATCCTTTCCCACCATGTCGAAGCTTCCCCCTTCAGTCTACAAGCCACAATCTAAACTCTTTTCTTTAGTGCAATCTCCAGATATTCGAAGAATCTGTCAATTTCTGCAAGTCAGTCTAAAAAATCTTCAATACCCAGACTACCATTAAAATAGGGGATATCCACCTTCAATCTATAATCCCCCGCGTCTCTATCTTCAAATCCATCATAGGCGTCTCTCCTCCTACGCCCATCGTGTTGTTAAAAACGTCCCAAGTCTATTCGGCTCATAGTAATCTTCTTCCTCTAAATCCTCCTCACAGATTGGTTGTCTCCTCGCAGGCATAGTTCTACCCATAGGTTCACCACGAGCCATCTCCACCCTTATTCTTCTATGGTTATTTTGCCTCCTATGTGTATCAATTCCTAGAGCATCCAGACGTTCCACAATCTCTTCTAGACACTCCTCAAGATACCATAATCTATGTTCTATCTGCTGCTCCAAATGTTGCTCCAAACGTTGCAACGCTTCGTCTCCTAAAAAAGGAGCCTTAGCCTCCTGAACGCCATCACAAACACCGTTGCTATCGCTCTCAGTCGACATCCTTTCTTTGATACCACCTAACGTAGCATTTAACATTTGATTTTTCAAAGGTTGTACGAAACCCTTTGAAGAACCAAAGAAAATTCAATAGAAATCTGAAATAATGTTTTTAAACTGACAAAAGTTATTACCAAGTGATTATAAAAGATAATATAAACTCTAAAAGATGAAAACATAAGGATAAAACATTCTTTCTCTAATAAAACAATTAAAACTACTAAAACACCACTAGTACTAAAACACCACTGGAACTCCATGTCAACTATTGACTTGGATGACTCATCATTAACGGATAGAGATGAGGAGATCTTGGATGATGTGGCTGATAAGATCACAGCGGATGAACATCAGCCCTAAGAGATAAAGATCATGTAGAAAGATCGTCTGAAGATAAAGGAGATCTTCATGGATATGGATAGATCATTCGTAGATAGATGTAATATTTTAACATGTTATTGTTGTGTAACTTAATCCTATCAGATAAAGTCCTAATTGAACGAGAATGTGATTATATTGGTTAGTGTGATGTGATCTGTTAAGGATAAGATGTGATCTTAGCTAGTAGAATTATATTATGATTCTAATTTGGACATCTAGAAGTGCCTATAAATAGCTTATTTGAGTCTTAGTTTTCATATAGTGAGTGTGAGAGACACAGATATTGACAGAGCATCATTTGTATACATTGAGAGAAGTAATAAAGGTTGACGTTTGTCGTATCTCTTTCTTGTTCTGATTGTTGTCATGAATATTTAGTTTTTTTGTAGTTTTCTTACAAAGGCGTGAAAGTGAAATAGTACGAGGGTCGTGAGGCATTCAGAACAAATAGGTTAGTCGACGATTACGAGACAAGACTGAATCTTGCTTTAACGAAGCTAAGTGAGATTGTCGTGCAAG
The DNA here is from genome assembly GCA_027478595.1 of Erythroxylum anguifugum. NCBI lineage: Eukaryota > Viridiplantae > Streptophyta > Magnoliopsida > Malpighiales > Erythroxylaceae > Erythroxylum > Erythroxylum anguifugum. The sequence goes on from JANIPN010000219.1 coordinate 16,761,063, forward strand.
GAGTTGACTCAACTAACAAAAGTTAGTGCTTGAAAGAAAACCTTTGTAACACTTAGATTCGTATGATCCACATATATTTTCGATTTCAAGACATTGTTAATAATTTATTGGCATCTGTATTATTAGGAAACCAATAATTCCTCTTTCATTTTGGCCTGCCGTATTATGCTATTCACAACCATAAGTTGAAGGTTTTTAAATCTTTCATTTACAGTACAATATCATGTGCCACCTAAAAAGCACAGACACGGACACGAACACGGGACACGACAAGGACACGGACACGGACACAGGAACTCACCAACTTCTAAAATTTGATGGACACGGACACGACACATATATATATTATAAAGTTTAAAATTAAGAAAAAAAATCAGAATCCATAATATGATATATATTGATAGATGTATTTCAAGACTTCCAACATCTTGATAGCTCATACATATTTGATACTTTATAAGCTCCTCCCAAAAAACATGAAGCATATATTCTATGGAGCATATATTCCATTAAGTAATGTCCAAGCGGTTTCCAGACGTGTCCGAGCTGTGTCCACCGTAGGTCAATGGGTGTTCGACACGGACACGTGTCCGACCGTGCTACATAGTGTGCCACTCAATCCGAGAATCACAAAAATGTTGCATAATCAAGGATGCCAACTGTTACCTAATAACCATGACTTGTGCGCAAATCCAATTAATAGCTAACACCAACACAGCTTATGTGGTACACTATATATATATATATGCTTTACTCCCCCTTTCAGATTCTGAGCACACCATTCCCCAAACAATGAAGCTTTTCTCCGGAAAACTTGGCTCTTCACCTTTCCTTGTTATTTTATGTGTCCTCGTAGCTACATTCGTGCCCATATTTAATGCAGCAGAGGAAGTGGTACCAAAGATTGGGAAGTTTCCTGCATTTTTCGTGTTTGGAGACTCGATAGTTGATCCTGGCAACAACAACTATATTAAAACTATTGCCAGGTGCAACTTCCTGCCTTATGGAAGAGATTTCATGGAAGGAAAGCCAACGGGAAGGTTCAGTAATGGAAGGATCCCCTCAGACCTTATAGGTACACCAAGCTAGTTACGCACTCCTCAAATCTTCACTTTTTCTACCCCGATAAAGGTCACGAGATCCATACACACTCACACACATTCACAAAGCTTCCCATCAAGCTAAGTTTGGCTCAAACTTCTCTCCAGCTTTTGTTCTTTCAGAAGCTCAACAGGTCAAACCACAATTTTTTTGCGAAATTTCAAGGTTTTACGTTGAATACCTACTCAAAACTGTTTCTTTAAGATCTTCTTTGGCATAGATGACGAGAGAGGAGAAAACAAGCCGTCCAGATTTAATTAACAGGTCAAACCACAAATTTTTTTCGAAATTTCAAGCTTTTACGTTGAATAGCTACTCAAAACTGCTTCTTTAAGATCTTCTTTGGCATAGATGATGAGAGAGGAGAATTAATGCATGCAAGTACTTGCACCAACCCTTATGCTTCTCTGAAAAGATATTTCAGACAAGTAGGAAAAGTAGACTCTAGAAGGTACCTGACAAATTCAGCAGAGACGTAGCCACACGGTGAATTAGTCAAAACCCGAAACAGTATCTCTAAGTCCCGCACACTATTTCTATCGATTGTCTGGTCTGCTAATTTCTTCAATTTTCACTGCTCTATATTATAATTTATAGAAGATATAGTGGTACATGCCTTTTCATTTAGTAATGTGTTTTACAGTTTACTTGGACTATGATTTATTTGTACTTTTGAGATGCTACATTTTTGTACTTGCAAGTTGCGACCTTTTATACTTGGACAGCGTACAATCTGCTCAGCCTTCCTTCCCTATGATCTATGGACTGAGAGGAGTATGGATGCTGTGTCTTTCGCCTTGGACACATTTCACATTCTAGGGTCCATGTGTTCTTAATACAAACAACTAGCTATCCAATATATTTATCATGATTCCATAATTCATATTCAAACCCATTTTCGATGCTTCAGCGGAGGAACTTGGCATAAAGAAACTTGTGCCTGCATACCTAGATCCAAGCCTTCAGGTTCAAGACCTCCTTACAGGTGTAAGTTTTGCCTCTGGAGCTGCTGGTTACGATCCTCTCACATCTCGGACAGCGGTAGCTCTCGCTGTCTTCTCTCCTAATCTAGTCATCTTTAATTCTCTTCTAAATCTTCTCAATGATCACTAATGTGACTTGCGTCCATTCTCTTGATTACCAGTCAGTAGTTTCGTTGCGGGGTCAAGTAGAACTGTTCAGGGATTACATACAGAAGATAACGGCGGCAGTAGGAGAAGAAAGAGCTGACTCAATTGTATCCCAAAGCTTCTACTTTGTATGTATAGGAAGCAATGACATTGCCAACACTTATCCATTCAGGAAAGCTCAGTATGACATTGATTCCTACACTGATTTAATGGTCAGCTATGCTTCAAGTTTTTACAAGGTATGTTCCAAGACCCTAGCAGATAAATTTAGGCTCTAAGATCAAATTGTCTTGAACCCTTTTCTAAAGTTTCTTGCTTGACCTCATTTATGGGTTCCTGGTAAATGTGTGACGATACTTGAATATAGAGCTTTTCCTTTATTTTGTGGGTCGGTTTGTATAGGAGTGATTTGTTCATGTGCAACTAATCATTAGCATCAAAACTTTAAGACCGTATTCACTTTAATATTAGTCGGGACCAGGGGCGGGGGTTCATTCAGCTAGCAGAAAGCGAACTTTGTGTACAAACAATATGACGTAGTTTCGTTGTCAGGTCAGGACGCTTTTTCTGAGCTGATGCCACAATTATGATCCTGAACTACTCTATAGAGCTCATGTCCCCACTTCAATAAGAAGTCATATGCACACATACATTAAATGATCCACTGATCTGAACTTGTTCATAGGAACTTTATGGAGTTGGAGCAAGAAAAATTTCTATCCTGGGTTTGCCACCAATAGGCTGTGTGCCATCACAGAGAACTCTTTCAGGGGGCGTAGAAAGGGAATGTTCAAATTTATCCAACCACGGAGCAGTTCTGTTTAATTCCAAGATTTCCTCAGCGATTGATCATCTGAACAAAGAACTTCCAGATGTTAGGATGGTGTATGGTGATGCCTACAATCCTCTGCTTTCTCTCATTAAAACTCCCGCTCAATACGGTAACTTGTTAAACCTTATTGTTTCATCTTGTTTTCTTTGTACATTTCTTTTATGCGTAAATAACTGTACTGGATTTGATCCGTGGCTACAGGCTTTGTAGAGGCTACTAAAGGATGCTGTGGTACAGGAAATATAGAAGTCAGCTTCCTCTGCAACCATTTATCTGATGCAATTACATGCAAAGATGCCTCAAAGTACATATTTTGGGATAGTTATCATCCCACAGAGAAAGCTTACGAAGTACTTGTCACTCTTATTCTTGGTGATTCACTGGATAAACTTTCCAAAATGTAATCTAAGCCTTAATACTATACTACTCAACAAAAGCTGTCGTTGTCATGGGTCGAGTCCAAAACCCCTCCCACTCCAAAAGCACCTGTCATTCTCTCTGTGGTCTTAAATCCTTCTTTTTGAAGGTAAAACAATCATAACTTCAAGCATATATAGAGATATACAAGTAACCAGTTCCAATCTGTTATGGCCCGCTTAAGCTACAAAATTTCATACTCCATTTTCTAACTACTACTACCTATAGAGATAAGGAACCGGACTATACACAAAAGACAACGACGTATACTATGCAAACCACAACAAAACATCAACGAAGCTTATTCTCAACAGCCTGACATAACTCATCCTCACAGAATAGAGCACGATTGGAAGCCATTGACTTGCATAGGGGTTTTGACAATGCCGATGGTACAATGCATCTTGAAGGGAACGTAGAATCTTGAAAGAGAACAGCAGCAATTTGCTTCATCTCGGTGATTTTTATGCGAGAAGGTGGCCGAGGACCATGCCGTGGTGCTTTTGGGGTGTGTGGGCTTGGCATGAAAACACCTTTTCGGTCACCCCTGCTGCAATGATAATTTAAACAAAGGGGCACATTTATCAGTAAGAGGAAAAGCTTTAAAAAGAACAATAAAGCTTGCAAAAAACCTCCAATTCTCAATCCGTACCTCAAAAATGGCCAGTGTTCAGTGGGCTGCGGGGTCATTGCACTCAACAGCTCCTGTCGTGACCGATCAGGTGTGGTGAAATTGAAATGGGATTGTCTTGCAATCACAACCTGCTTCAACATAATTGAACCATATCAAAGTGAACCCAAAATCTAGTATTCGCCTCATACATCCACATTGAACAGTATAAAACAGACTTACAGCTCTTCTAATCCTCCGGGAAACATGAAAAACTGCCCTGAGTTGATCATGGTGCAGGTGACAAAGTATTTTGACCTCAAAAAGAGAAATCATACAGAATCAATACCCCCAAATTATATTATTTGAATTATATGGGAAAAAACATGACTTTTGCTGTTAAGCATGAAATTAATGTACAGCAAAAATAGCACAGATAGCAATTATAATAAAAATTTTGCAGACACATAACAAACTTGGCACACAAATCACTGACTGCAAAAAAAAAAAAAGGTTCAGACGAAGGCCAGACACTACATAAATATGATGAAATTCTATTCTCTACTTTTCTATTGACCATCTAAAAATTATTGAGAATCCAATTCTTACTGTTTGGCCTTGAAATTATGCTGCCACAATTTTCACCGATAAGAGTTATCAACCCCACCTTGTTAATCTCAGTAAGCACACATGTTAAGCAAACGAAGAAGATGAACTGAAGAAGTCATTTTCTCAAAGCAGCGTAAGAGTAATATTCCAATCAAATTGGGCAACAGATGAGTATTCTCACATAAACATAATTAAAAGAAACCCGGGATAAAGGAAATGATCATTACCAACAAATCCATTGGGAGAGATTCCAGTCTAGAATCAGAAACGATAACATCAGCGCGTGGCGTCTTTGGTGTCTGAACCAAAAGATTTTGCTTAACCAAATCCACGGGGGACAGCATCAAAGGGCTTTTATCAAAAACCTTATTCTCAATTTGTACGTCATCATCGCCAAGCTTCCTGTCTCCAAACAAAGCAACCCTTTTCTTACCAAGATCAGTGCATGACTTCTCCGAGGAGACCTTGTTATACCGAAGCTGAGCTAGGGCACCAGGCTTCAAATACCTGCTGTTCGAGCTCCTCAACCGCCTTTTCTTCTTGGCGGTTCTCGAATTGCTTTCCTTTGAAGATAATTTCCCCATACTTTTCCTAAACCCAGGAAGCTTAATCCTTTATCTATCCCAGGAAAAATCCTCAAGAAATTCACTAAAATTAACTTAACCCGCCATCAATGGGGCCCTGAAACACATTTCAAGTTCTTCAATACGCATATAATATCAACAAGGAAACAACTAAAGTTATTCACATGGATAGAATTGACAAAATGAAATCCAATTCACATCTTCTAACATAGGATTCTGAACAATAACAAACAGGTAGGTCCTACCTGAAACTGAAGAGAAATGACTCACCTGAAATTCCTCAAGACTAAGGAACAGAGTAGAGAGAGAGAGAGAGAGAGAGAGGGAAAATATGTGTTTGGTCTTTATTTGAATTTCTCTAAAATGCCCGCCAAAAATTTTAATGCCGACTTGCCATTTGCTAATGCAACCTGACCGTTTCAGTTATCCGCGGTGAGCGTGGCGAGTTCTGGTTGGGTTGTGAGGGTCGTGTGAAGGGCACGTGCGGGTTCCGTTATTTATCATCCCATATTTGACGGCGTGGATGGCGTTTCACTAGACAGTGCTGTTATTGGCCTTTTGAAAAAATTAAACCCCAGTGGCATATTAATCCCTTTCACGAATCATATGCGCGAGTGGCGCTTCGTGGAGGGTATTATAGTCTTTCTAATAATAAATATATTTTGGGACATGGGCCTACATATTTTGCCATGATATTTCTAAAAGATTACAAGCAGATAATTTCATGTGCACAGCCGCAGCATTTCTTGCATGGAGCTACAATATTAATAATAAATCTAATAAATTGAAATATACTAAAATGCATAAACTTAAAATAAATTTAGCTTTTAATAATTAAAATATTTAGTAATAAATAAATATTAATTTATAAACTATTTTAACTTATTAAATTATTTATTTTAATAAAGTATAGTAATTTTTACTAATAAATATTAATTAATATAGAGATTAAAATAAAGTATTTACTTAATTAATTCATAAAATTAACTTATCTTTAATTTTTACTTAATATTATATAAGAAAATATAATTAAATTAATATTAACAACTAAACAACTTTTATTTTTATTTGGGAAAAACATAAACCTAAAATTACATCAAAAAAAATAATTGAAATAGTCCCTAAGTTAATATTTTTTGGGCCAAAAGTATATTTCAAACACTAATATCTTCACCAAAATATAAAATAAGCTCTAACATTTAAGAGCATTAAATTTAAATTTAACATTTTAAAATATTCAAAATAAATTCTAAATAGACAAAAAATCAAACGGGAATAAATTTTTGTCATTACTAATATAATATATATTTATTATTTAATTATTAAATAAGTCATATTGTCATGTGATAATTTGATCTTATTTTAAAATTTTAAATTAGATTTTTCATTGAAAATTTATAATAAAACATAATTAATGTAAATTAATGCTAATTAGTAACAAGTTAATTAACATCGACACTCAATTCTAGTAATAGAGACAAACAACTTTGAAACCATATATAATGAAATGTCCTTCCCACCCTTACCAGTGAAAGCCTCCCCCATCCTAACACCCTCTAATCCTTCAACGTCTTCCCTGGAGAACAGAGATCCCTCCTCCTTTATGTGTTGAGCTGGAAACAAGTGGTGGGAGAAGAATGCAATGACACGTCGAGCTGCTTCCCACCAGTAACGGAAGATGGCAAGAGCGTAGTGCAGGCAGATATCCAAGTCTCAAAGATGGCACAAAGGCGTAGTGATCGAATCTTATGGGTTTCTTGAATGAGAGGCATGTAGCTAGCAAGGAATGGATTATCCAAAGTTTTACTCTCAGAAGACAACTGGTTCTCTTTAAAATTTTAAACCAGGTGAATGCAACATAAATGCTAGAAGCTGGTCCATGGCATATATGGAACTAGCCCCTTTTCCTACAACATTGGAAAACAAGCATGAAGATGGAAAGAGTCACCCATGACCAGATTCCAGTGTGGATAAACCTTCACGAGGTTCCACTAGAATATTGGTTAACTAGTGGCCTTAGTGCAGTGGCAAGTTATGTGGGACTTCCCGTATGAATAGATAAGTGATTAACTAAACTCTTGGAGTAGTTATGAAATCCGGTCAAATCTTAAAATAATTAAAGACTAATTTCTTGATTTCATTTCATAAAACAAAATGAGAAATTCAATATTAATTAACTAATAATCTAAATTTAATAAGGAATCAAAATAAATCAACTAAGTATTAAAATGAAAAATTCAATGATATTTAATTCTGATTCAAGGGAATGATCTCATTTAATTATAACTTTGATCATTAGTCTAAAAAGAATAATTTTCTCAATTTAAACAATTACTCCACAACCTAGTATGATAGTTATAATAAGTCTCAAATTTTTTAAATTAATTTATTTAAAACTAATATTCAAACTAAAACTTAATATAATTTGATTGAGTATGATTGCATTATATATCAATTAAATGATAGTAATAAGCTTAATAAAAAATAGCAAACCCCAAATTAAATAATTGAGATAACTAAAATTATTCTATTTAATTTTTTTCATAAATAAAATATGCAAATTCATAAATAATATATGTGTTAGTTGTACCAATCCTTCGTAACTGTTACTAATCACTAAATTTATAGATACCTATAAAATAATTAACATCAAATCAATTTGATCAATCAATATTGGTTACTCATGAAATAATAAAGAAAACAAAACCAGAAATACTTGAATTAAAATAAAATATAGATTTATAACAAAATGTCACAAGGTTATAGTTAGAGTTTTGAATCTCTTTGAATTAGAATATTTGAATTTAGCGATACATGGCTTTAGTTCCACTGTAAAAATATAAGAAAAGATAAAAGTTGAAAAAAAACATTAAAAAATGAAAAGAGAATTATGTAAAAGGTGTGTGTTGTTTTTCCTCTCTCTTATTTAATTTCCTACCTCAAGCATATATCAATTTAATACATTAGTCATTCTTATAGCAACTTCTCGTCTTTTTTTCATGTTATCTAAAAATATCCCTAAAAGCTAATACACATTAAAGGTTTAAGATAAAATAGCAATTGAGAGAACAAGCACTCATAGGATACATTTTTAAAATGAAAACATAGCATCTCATCAATTCCATCAAAATCAATTGAAATAAGACTGGACAACTTCTTATAGATTTCACTCTATACACTCAAAAT
>JANIPN010000219.1:16779030-16791434 GCA_027478595.1 Erythroxylum anguifugum
AATATTATGGTGTCTTATTGTGTCCAATAAATCTCAGCCATTTATTTATATGAGATCCGCATGGAGCCCACGTGAGTCCCGCAAAATAAATGGTTGAGATTCCGTGAGACAAAATAAGACAGAGTAAAACTGGTAGAAGATTTGGTTTCTTCTATTTTGTGTTTTGTTATATTGTTATCCTTACTTCGCAAAATCAACCTCCTGATTGAATGCCGTCCTTTCATTTCTAACACAGTATATCGGCACGTGCAGTCTCATTTTCTGCCGTAGTGTAGAAATGTCATGAAGAATAAATGTTTTCTTAATTTGCCTAAGAATACCAGGATCTACTATTACATCACATGATTTACACCTCGGGTACTTGTCATTCTTATAGCCTCCTTTCAATCTGCAGGTCTAAAGACTTTCTTTTATCCTTGTGGTACGCTCTCCAAGATTGCTACCGTAGCAAATAATAGACACATGTGTAAGTGACTATGTTTATACCCGCAATCAATGATTTTATATTCATTGCTGCATTTGATAATTGAATTTGGGGTAGTCTGGATAATTGGTTTATGGAACCTCTGTAGGACTACTTTGAAGAGTAAACAAAAGTAAGACATTAGTTGAGGTTATTCGGAATGGATGCAGATGCAATATATATGGTTGTAGATCGATGAATTCTTTTCCTCTTAATTCTTAGATATTCATGCTTTGATATCATGTCAAGCTTATACAGTCCATTTCTACAATCTTCAGCTTCAGCTGAAGCATGCAATGAATTGATGGCCTATTCATTGATACTGTCGTGTTGCTGCTACACTTGCTGCATTCGGAGGAAGCTTCGCAGAATGTTCAATATCACGGTAATTATTCTAGCTGTTTGATTAGAACTTTTTTTTCCCTGCTCTGAATCCTGGTACTTGGTGTTTTGCTGAACTGTTTTCTTGAACAGGGTGGCTTTGTTGATGATTTCCTCTCACATCTGATGTGTTGTTGCTGTGCACTAGTGCAAGAATGGCGAGAAGTGGAGATTCGTGGTGCCTATGGTACGTATCACCAAGAATATATTCTTTACCTTAGAAGTTTCATACTTCCCTTACAACAACACCTTCTTCCTTGCTTGTCCGTCTTGATGGTCCTTTCCCGTGTCAAATTTATTGTTTTCTTTCGCATATATAATGGTACTTTGTTCTTTGTGACTAAGCAATTATGTTGCATTGTTAATATAACTTCAGAGTCCTGCAGGTATGGAGAAAACCAAAACGAGTCCACCAACTTCACAGTTCATGGAGTCCTAAGTGATAGGTTTACTTGGCCAGAAAATATTACATACCTTGGAAGCTAAATACAAAGGTAACAGCCAGTAGTTATGTAAAGGTTGTAATATAAGGGCACAATTTTCTTTACTTTTTCACTGGGAATTACCCTTCTTGTAAATTAGCTTGTTATTGCTTGCTTTTCAGCAAATTGAATGATAATGCCGATGATGATGAACTATTTCCTAAAACCACTAATTCTAGAGAATTAACAAACAAGTTTGGGTGTGGATGCGTCCCGCAAGGGACCTACCCGGTTCGAGCGGGAATTAGTCTAAGTGTGGATGATTTAAAGGTGCCTTCCCATAGTTGAGACCTTCCTAGAACACTTCATAGGCAACCAAAAAAAAAAAGTCAACATATAAATTTGAGTTGATGCTAGTTTGTAAATTTGAAAGCATGTTATATTTCTTTTTAGTTTTTCGTTTATATGTGCTTAAAATAAGGTATAACTCCGTTGAAGTTAATATAGACTAAACAGAACCACACAGATAATTTAAAATACAAAAAAAAATAATTAAACAAACATATAATGTTAGTTTAATTTTGCCACTACAAATCAATATGTAGGGTATGTCAAAGTATGTGTTCATGCATGCAAAAAAAGTAGTAAGATCTATTATCTAAGACATGGACTTGAATCCATATGTAGGACATATAATAAATTATGATATAATAAAAATCTTATGCAACTAAACTTAAAGTCTAGTGCTTGTCTAAGAAGCACTAACATTGATTATATTCTGGAACTTTATAAGTGCTCTCTATAAACAAGTTTGATACCAGTTATAAGGATCACTTTGGTTTTAGTTTACTTTTGTTTCCCTCATCTATAAAACCAACACAAAATTGATGCGTTACACTAATTTGACTTTAGCTAATTACATTTTGCTTCTCAACTTCTAAAAAGTAGCGAAAAATATTGACATTTGTCTCCAACACAATATTGACACCAATTATGCTCTTCTAAATCTTGCTCCTATACTTAAATCAATATTATAGGCTCGACTTTCATCTCTTGAAGTAGAAAAGGTTCATTCTTTGTGTAAAGATCTACTATTAGATCATTTGAGAGTTTCTTTAGTTTTGTTTTCTTTACTCCTTATCAATGGTCCTCTAACGTTCTTGAATGAATCTCCAACAATTTTTAGAGCTTGAGTAATAGATGTTTGATTCCCATCATTTTCTCTCTTTTTAAAACGATTCTCCAAATTAGCATCTCCATCTACAAAATCAAAATGAGATAAATTACTAACATTAAATGTAGTATAAATACTATACTCACTTGGCAAGTTAACCTTGTAAGTGTTGTTGATAACTCTTTTATGACTTCCACCTCCTCTTAGTTGTATCTTAGACTTGTGTTTGTTTGGAAACTACTCTTTCCTTAGTTGTATCCAAACCTAATCTTTGGGTTCAATTATCAGTTCTTCTCCACTTGTTAGTTTGCTTAATTATATCATCTTCTTAATGTTCATGCTTGCTTTTTTATGAAGCTTTGTCAATTCAACTTTTTTTTACCATCTAAGGTATCTTTTTTTATCTAAAGAAATAAGTACAAAATCTAAAGGAGATATTGAGGTAAATCCATAATTAATCTCAAAAGGATAATAATCAATTATGATATGGACAATCCTATTATAAGAAATTCAATAAAAGGCAAAGTCTCTTCCTAAGTTCTAATATTCTTATTAACAATAGCACCTAATAAGGCATTTAGAGTTCTATTAACTACCTTAGTTTGATTATGATGATAAGTTGTAAAAAAAATGCTCAACTTTCCCTATAAATTCTTTTGAAAGTAACTTAAGAACTTTACATCAATATCCAAAACAATGGTTCTAAGAGCTCCATATAATATAATATTCTCTTTTAAAAATAATTCATCAATGTAAGATGCACCATTAGTTTTATGAAATACAATAAAATGAATCATTTTAGAAAACCTATTTATCATTACAAAGACTGAAACTTACCATTTCTTAACTTAGGTAAACCTAAAATAAAATTCATCAAGAGATCTACCCATATTTCACTAGGTATAGGTAAAGGTGTGTATGATTTATAGGTTATACTTTAAATTTGACATGCTTATATGTAAAACATCTTTCACACACTCCCATTACATCTCACCTAGTCAAAATAAATTCTCACTCAAAATTTTAGTAGTCTTTTTAACTCAAAAGTATCCCGTTATGCCTCCTCTTTGTGATTCTCTTATAAGTAGCTCCCTTAAAAAACTATTAAACACGCATAATCGATTATCCCCAAACAAATATCCCTTATGCATATAGAACTTTCTAAATACAAAATGCCCAAATGTTTTAAACACACTATCAAAATTAGGATCATCAACATATAAATCTCTAATATGCGTAAAAACCATCAATTTAGTTTGTAAAGAACTTAACAAAATATGTCTCCTAGATAATGTGTTAATAAATATGTTTTCCTTATCTTATTTGTACTTCACCAAATAAGAAAAATTATCTACGAACTCTATCCATTTAACATGTCTCTTACTCAATTTACTTTGATCTCAAATATATTTTAATGAATCATGATCTATATGTATCATAAACTTCTTAGGCCATAAATAATGTTGTTATATCTCTAAGCTTTCACTGATGCATACATCTCCTTATCATAAGTTGGGTAGTTCAAGGTTGAGCTACTAAATTTCTCACTAAAATATGTTATTAGTTTTCTATCTTGCATCAAGATCTCCTTAATTCCTATACTCGATGCATCAAACTCAATTTTAAAAGGGTTGGCAAAGTTAGATAAAGCTAATAAAGATGAACTTAACTTCACTTTCAACAAGTTAAAAGGTTTCTCTTGATCATTATTCCACTTAAATCTGACACTCTTTTTCACTATCTCAGCCAAAGGTGTCGTAATTATGTGAAGATCCTTAACAAACCTCTCATAAAAACTAGCCAAACTATAAAAAAAAACTCCTAAATTCACTTACTATTTTTGGTGTTAACCACTCTAAGCTCTCACTTTTATATAACTAAGAAATATAACCTATTAGGTTGAAAAAAAACACTTCTTCAAAATTGAAAATAGTTTTTCTTGCCTAAGAACATGTAAAACCTTTCTTGAATGCTCAATATTTTCATCTAAGATCTTACTATAGATAATAATGTCATCAAAATACACAACTACAAATTCCATAAGAATTTATGTAAAATATGGTCCATTAATCTTATAAAAGTACTAAGTGCATTAGTTAAATCAAAAGGTATTACTAATCACTCATACAAACTATGTTTAGCCTTAAAAGTAGTTTTTCATTCACCACCTCTCTAATCTTAATTTGATAGTAACGAGAGTTTATATTAGTTTTAGATAATAAGCATGCACTATATAACTTATCAAGCATATCATCTAATATGAGAATAGGATCTTTATATTTTATAATTATTTTATTAATGGTGAAATAATTTACACACATTCTTCATAATCCATCCTTCTTTAGTACTAATAAAAGAGGAACGATATAAAGGCTTAAGCTCTCTCTCACGTAGCCCTTCTTCAAAAGTTCTTTCACTTGCTTTTGTATTTTTTTCTCTTCTGGATTAATTCTATATGTGGGCCAATTTAAAATTTGAACTCCAAAAATAAAGTTGATTTAGTGTTCAATTTGTTTTGTAGGTGGTAATTCATTCATAACATCTTCTTAAAAAAGATCATCAAATTCTTGTAAAAAAACTACAATACAATTAGTCAAAGCAATGTCAGTATCAATATTATAAGAAAGAAAATATTCTTTGTAAATAAGAAAAAATATTTAACATTTAACCAAGAATGCATCTCTCACATCCCCACTCTCACTATAAAACTCATTCCTGTTCCTCACATTTATCTATTATCTTTGTGTTGCCCAAAGTGTTTAATTTATCCTTAGGTGTTTGCTCTTGTTTCTTTCCCTTTAATCTCTCTTGCTCACTCTCATAAATCTTGAGTTGATCTTCATAAAAAAAATGAAACAAGGCTGATCTGTTTTCCATCTATAGTAAAAGAAATATATGTTCTTACACCTATTATTTATGGCTCTCCTTTCATATTACCAAAGACTCTTCAAAAGAATGTGACCTATTTACATAGGAATCACATCATATTGCACCTTATCCTTGTACCTCCTAATTTAGAAATAAAAACTAGAACTTGTGTTGTTACCCTAACTTTTATACTCTCATTCAATGGTTCAAAGTGTTTCATAGTTGACAGTCTCAACTTCTCCACTAATCCTACACTAGTAACATTTGAATAACTCCTTTTATCTATGGTTATAGGATAAACATGATCTTGAATGGAACACCATATAAGGAAGAGACTATCATGTTGTTCATTTACATCATCTTCTATCACATACATATTCAATTCCTTGCTGGTGACCAACATCCCTTTTCAGGCCTCTTAATGCACTTATCTTTACTAGCATCCTCTAAGCATATCCTCATCTACCTCTTTTTCACTCTTAGATATGTAATCTTTGTCCTTATTTAACATCATCATTCTCTTGTTGGGATATTATGAAGTTATATATCTTATACCTAAGTATTTAAATCACTTGATATCTTTATTCTTAATTGTTAAAGAGGAATCACTTAGCTTTCCCTCTTTTGATGTATGCACTTCAAATTTGGTTACTTCATACTGTATTTTTGAAACTTTGTCTTGCTTTCTATTTCATAGTTTGATCCAAGATGAAGAATTTGCGCCAGAAATACCAAAACAATTAAATGCCTTTTTATAGTTGTCTTTTCATGATTATGGTCGGGTATATCACATCCTCCAACTTCATGTAATGGTGTAGCTTAATAACAATAATTTTAGGTTTAGTTCATAAACAAAAGAAGCCATTATTGCTTTATGATCTCCTTTACATTTTTCCTTAATTATGACAACCTTTATCTCTTTGTGGTATTTCTCTACACTTTTAAAACCTTAAGTTAACGTTTGTAACCTCTAGTAAAGATTTCTATAGCACGAACTTAACATATGTTTCTACATCGCCATTTTTATCTCCTCTCATATAATCACTAAATTGTATGGCTGTTAATTTAACCTCGTTTTCTCTTAAAAAGTTGTAGTAGTCAAACACTAACTGTATACATTTTTTTCAATATAAATAGGCATTAAATTTTATCTTCCTTATTGAGAGAGTTTTTGTCTGGAAAGAGGGTTTTTGTATGGTTCAATTGAGAGAGGATTCATTTCAGGTCCCCTAAATCGTGGGTTATTCTTGGGTCCTCTTGAAAAGGGTAGTCTTATCAGTTTCAGAGGAGTTTTTCTCATAGAGGCTTTGCTTCTAAGCGGAGATCAGGTTAGAGGTTGTAGATTAGAGTTTTGTAAAGAGCAATATCAAAAACGACATCACAGGATAGAACTCAATTGTTGCTCTAATAAAAGGTGTGGTGAAAGAACCAAATTGGATAATCAATCCAATAAACACAACGAGAATTTGATGGTAAGTAGTATTAACTTGAGCAATGATGGTAGTTTGGAGGATAATGATTCTTTGGAGAGTCAAAATCTGCATTGGGCTCAAGGCAAAGCAGGGGAGGATCATGTTCATGTTGTTGTTTCCGATGAGCGTGGATGGGTCTTCGTCGGGATTTATGATGGGAGATAGAAATGAAGTGAACCTTTTAATTATTTTCAAAGATTTCGTGCGTCTGGGAAGAGGAAGATCGAAAGATACGATTTAATCTTCTTAAAATGACGTCATTTTAGTATCATAATGAAACGACGTCATTGCAATAATCTGACATGTCTAACTAATGAGGGTCTTCTGGACACGTGATATTACCACGTCAGTAAAGATAACGATAGCACCAACGTCGGGCTAGAATTGAAAAATTGAAAGTTTGAACATTTTATTGTTACTTTTTAAAGTTAAGGCTATAATTGAAAAATTAACGAAAGTTTGGAATTTTTTATAATTAACCCTAAAAGGTAATATCATCATCTTAATATTACTCGTATTGTTCTCTACCCTTTCTTCACACCCTCTTTCATTGCTTAAACCAAAATTTACCTCCTTGCTTTCTCCTTCTAACTTCTCTTCCATCTCTTTCTCCTATACCACTCCTTAGATTTAACTCTTCTAATTAGTTGACAGCACTATCTACTTTATCATAAACTTTAAAGTCATCCATCCTAACAAGTATAGGTAAGTTATGTTGAATATTAGCCATGAAAGCTTTATGTTTCTGTAACTTATTCCTGACATCATCAAATTGTCTATGACTTGCTTATATTGAGCCTATATTACTTTCATGATAATCTTCTAATTCATTCATGATAAGCTCTTGATTCATCCTTATCCTTTCATACTCACTTGCTTTATTGTCTTTGGATGAATTAATTGCTTCAATTTTGAGTCATAATGAACATGTAAGAAAAATATTATTATTAAAAGCACACACTCACGTATTTCTCCTTAAATTCATTTTGCCTCATCACCTAAACTCTTAAATGAAGGTTCTTTGCATATTCGTTAATCGATATTCAAAAAGCTAATATTAAATAATACACTTTCCAACCAATGTTTAATGATAATAAAACATAAGCACTACTAATGAGTTTTATTTTTTATAAAAGTAATATAAGAGAAAATTGTAGACATGTATAAATCAATAGATGTTTCGTGAAGTTACTAAGGAAAAGTTAAAGTATGTATCATTTGAAGTAAAGATAAAAGTGAAGGACAAAGAAGATGAAGGCATATCAAAGTTATTAATATTTTGTAATTTTTGTTGTATGTTCATTTAGTCACTTCGGTAATCTTAAAAGCTCATCATACATGACCATTTTATTTTTAATTCGTTGCATAAGTCTTTTCCATTATCAAGAGGAATTAAAATTTTTAGTTCCTCTTAAACCTTAAAACATTCTTTAGGAATATTTTGAAAAGTGTTTAAGTCATAATTGTATAAGGTAAATTAATTTTAAATACTTGAAGTTGTTAAAATCATGATTTTGGAGGAATTGACTAATATGGATTAATAGTCAATTAAGATCAGTTAAAGTTATCAAATCTAATGTATCAAGAGTTTGTAACATTATTGGTTAACATATTGGTCAACTGATGTGCCACATTAGTCGACTAATAGATCCAATATTAATTAATATGTAATCACTAGTAAATATTGCACATTTAATGGACATTGGTTGATTAACATGCTATATCAGTTGAACAATTTGAGTCCCAAAACTCTATAAATATATATTTTCTCATTAGTTTTTGTTTGGGAGAGCTTTCGGGTGTCTTATATACACATTTCTAAGTTCTCTTCAAGCATTTGATCATTCATTATGCCATTTTTGAGTGAGTAAGTCACTTATTCTTACCAAGGTGATCAAAGTGAAATACTTTAAGCTATGAAGTGCTTTTGGGTTAGATTTAGGTTAACAAAGTGATCAAGAAAGGCTCTTTTGAGTTGTAAATTTATTTGTTAATGGGGCAACTTTTTAACTTAGACTCTAATGCTTTAGCTAATTTGACATCTTTGAATCAGCTAATGCAATTTCTTATGGGTCTAAATGAGAGCGATGATTATGTTAGGAATCAAATCTTGGTTATGAAACCTTTTCCATTTATGAATAAGGCATACTCTATGGTTTTAAGGGTAGAAAAGCAAAGGGAGGTGCAGATGGCTTTTAGTGAAGGGGTGGAGCATAGTGCTATGTTAGCAAATACAGGGAATACTAAGAGGGTTGCAGATGGAGGAGGGAAACAATCTAAACATAAATGGGGTAGTAGTGACAAGAGTGAGAAGCATTGTTCTTATTGCCAGAAGAACGAACATATGAAAGAAAACCGTTTTAAGCTCACTGGTGTACCAGACTGGTACAAGGAGCTGTAGAATAGGAGAGGTAAAGGAAATGGGAAGTCTTATACTACTAATGCAGTGAATGAAGACAATTCATTAACCGTAGATAATAGTAAATTAGTGGTAGATACTACTGTTGGTACTTCTAATCCTCCATTATCTGAATTGATTAAACAAGAATTGTTGAAGTTGGTGAAGAATAAAGCAATCTCAGATCCTTTCATGGTGAACCAGGCACGTCTTAAAGATTTTACAGGTACACTTCCTTTTCTAACTCTTTCTAGTCTTGATGGCCTAGGTTTAGATCCATGGATATTAGATACAGGAGCCTCAAATCATATGTGTGTGGATATTTATTTGTTAACTAAACCTGTTGTACTTAACACATTTATACCTGTATATCTGCCTGATGGAACTCAAAACTGTGTACATCACATTGGTGATGTTTTCTTACCTAATGAACTCGTCTTGACAGAAACGTTACATATATCTACTTTCAAATCCAACCTTTTGTCTGTTAATAAACTTGAAACCACATCCTCTATTACCTTCAAATTTTATCCAAACTACTGCATTTTGCAGAAGCTGAAGACTAACCAACTATTGGCAATTTGTAAGGTTGTAGGCAGGCTATATATCCTAGACAAGGATTCCTTCAGTGCTGACACAATAACCAGATATTCTTTGTGTATTGTTGAAAGTAGTACTAATAATGTTCATTCTATGTCTATGTACAAACTTTGGCATCAACGTTTAGGCCATGTTTCTGACAATGTACTTAGACATTTTGTTTCTTTTGATATTAAAATTACTGGTGTAGCCGATGTTTGTGATATTTGCCCACTTGCTAAACAACACAGATTGTCATTTCCTTCCAGCACTATTCGTACTATCCATGTTTTCCAATTAGTGCATGTCGATATTTGGGGTCCCTATAGTCAATATTCTATCTCTGGTGGGAAATATTTCATGACAATAGTAGATTATTACAATAGGGAAACTTGGATATATTTAATGAATCATAAATTTCAGGTGATCGATTGTTTGGATAGGTTTTTAAGATGGTAAGAACTCAGTTTCAAAAGTCTATTTAGATCATACGAACTGATAACGGAGTTGAGTTCTTAAGTGGGAAGTGTCAGAAATTGTTTAGGGAATTGAGAATTCTACATCATAAGTCGTGTGTTTATACACCACAATAAAATGGCATAGCGGAGAGAAAATATAGAAATTTATTACAGATAGCTCGAGCTCTTCTGTTTCAAGCTTCTTTACCTAAACAATTTTGGGGTGATTCTATACTTACAACAACCTATCTCATAAATAGACTTCTTACTTCTCTTTTAAGGTGGAAAATACCTTATGAGATTTTGAACCTATTTGGCAATCAGCTGATTGCATTAGCTGTTAGCTGATAGCTGATTCTATCAGCTGATTTGACCAGCAGATTGTATTAGCTGTTTGTCATTTGATGTTTGGTAAAATTAGATGTTTAGTATTAGCTATTTATGTGCTAAATGACTTATGAGCACATGACTTTTAAAAAATATATAAGGGTATGAATATTATATATATCTTAGTATTTCGTTGAATATTCTTATAAGAATTTAGATTTTAGATATTTAATTCTACGAAAATTAAGTTTATAACTCTAATAAAAAACATAGTAAATATAATAATAATAATAATGATGATGATGATGATGATGATGATGATGATAATGTAATAATAATAATAGTAATCATCATCGTCATCATCGTCATGATACATCCAATCATAAAATATAACATTCCAAATGAAGTTTAACAACACAATTCAAATAGGGCAAAAGAAATGAACATCATCATTTAAAGCAAAGGCTTATATCAATTCAAGAATGACGTCTAACTGTCATTAAACTAGAAGCAATATTATCACGAATAGTTGTCATCTCTCAAATTCTCTGTTTTTCAATGTCTTCTTGTGTAGAGTTAACCTCAACATTTTAAAATACAACTAAAGGTATAAATTTATGATCTTGATCGATGATACTAAAAGTTAGGTCGCCAATTGTACTTTTTCTAATATAGTTATGCAACGTAAAAACTGCACAAATTATTCTATTTTGATCCATTAATAAATACTTAAGCATTTTCTCGCTGCACAAATTATTCTATTTTGATCCATTAATAAATACTTAAGCATTTTCTCCAATATCTTCTATCGAGCCTTAAGAACACCGAAAGCCCTCTCAATACAACTTCTCGATGATGAATGAGCTCGATTAAAAACTTCTCGAGATCCTCTTGGATTTGCACCATGAAACTCCGATTGATGATATCTTGTCTTTGGGTAAGGTGTCAAATATACTTTTCTTTTCGGATAGCCTTTGTAAACCAAGTAATATTTACTTGAGTTTTCATAGAAGCAATATAATTAGTATAAATGATATCATAAAAAGTCTAAATCATGAATTGCAAATCCTATAAATCTTAAAATTACCTATCAGTGGTTTTGAAAATTTAAGTCTCGGATTACCGATTGTATTAAGGAAAATTCGAGAATCGTGTGCTGATTCCTCCCAACTCGCTAAAACATATGTAAATATTAAGTTAAATTCACATGTTTCCAATACATTTGTTCTTGTTATTCCTTTCCGTTCTCTAAATCTCATTTGATCCTCCTCTGGTTGTAGTTCATCGGCTTATACCCTTTCTACTTTTCCTTTTATACCACACCTTACCTTCACATACATACCTTTTTTGGCAGATGTTTCAAATATTCAGGAACCTCAATCTTATCATCAAGCTAAATCTAATGTACATTGGATAAGAGCTATGCAGGAGGAGTTAGCTGCACTGGAATCCAATCAGACTTGGATTTTAACTTCTTTACCAGATGGTAAGAAGGTCATTGGTTCCAGGTAGATTCGTAAGGTGAAGCTTAAGCTTGATGGGACTATTAATCGTTATAAGGCTAGGTTAGTAGCAAAAGGATATCATCAAAATGAAGGAATTGACTTTACTGATAGTTTTTTACCTGTTGCTAAAACAGTAACTATTCGTTTATTACTAGCTGTTGCAACACATTTTTCTTGGCCTATACATCAATTAGATGTGAATAATGCATTTTGGCATAGCTTTCTTAATGAAAAAGTGTACATGACATGTTGGATCCCAAATTGTTCATGGAAGTTAGAACTATTATATGTGAAATGTTGGAAGTTAAAAGTTGGAAAATGTTACATTGAACATGCTTCGGTGTTTTAGCCATAACT
>JANIPN010000219.1:16920579-16939859 GCA_027478595.1 Erythroxylum anguifugum
CCAAACACGGTAATAGTTAATAATTAAGAATAGAGGGGTAATAGAATAGCTATTACCCTCTACCAAACAGGCCATGAATTCATTCTTCATCTCTATTTTTCAGTCCTCTTTCCATTAAGCCTCATCTATTATTACGTTTGCCTCATCAAACATGATTGTTTTCATGAAATAATGCTCACTAATATATAAAACAAGACTTAACAAAGAAATTATAATGATAAAACATAAAAGATAATGGAAAATCTTAGAAATTTTAATCTCCAATACTTAAACATGGAAATTATGTTAAGTTCGTTAAGGAACTAAACAAACTGAAATAAGTATTTCAACCTTGTAAACATCTAAAAACATAAAGAATTAAGGGTCAAAGGAAGAAACAAGTCATGGCAAAGAATTGAATGAAAGAAGGAATGAGTAAGAAGGATTCAATTAGATCATATTTTTTATAATTAAGATTTTATTTAATTTCAACCATAAGAGTAACTAGAATTGATTATACACTTGAATATATATATATAAGAAAGGAAATTATGCATATATAATTTTATAAGAAATGGATCAAGGTCTAGTTGTTTATATATATATATATCATAACCACATGAATTTGATCAAATAAGAATGCAATTATAATGTTTAAAACAATTTTAAATAAAAGACATGAAATAAGGAATTGGACAAGAAGAAACCCTAATATAAGAAGAAGAGATAGAAAAACTTTAAACACAAAAATGACATCATTTTGATTTTTATTGAAACCTCAAAGACAAAAACAAGATTTAATAAAACGAATAAGGAGTCATAAGGAAAATGTAATTTCTAAAAATAAATAGAATAGATATAAGAATACTTGAATGGAAAGAATAACCAAACTTAATTTAAAGTTAAGCTCTGATACCAAGTGATACAAGACCCACCCAAAGTTAAGCCCTAGGAAAACGATGAACAAGTTTGAGAATTTAAATCAAATTTATAGTAAATTGACTCACTAATTATAAAGAATCAAGAACTAAGTTCATAAAGTATTTAGAATGTCATAAAAAGCGATCTTTTGATAAATTTGGAAGTACAATGATGAATAAGGGAGAAAGCCCTCAAGACTTTCAAAAATAAAAAGTCAAATCTCTAAGATTATCTCAACTAAGAATACAATAGTTTATAAATAATATAAAATTACAATTTGGCAGTAGACACAAGCTAGGACATGATTGTATTTTAGACTATATTTGACATTAGTATTCAATTTCAAGTAGTAAGGGCCCTATCTTGCCTATGTATGAGACCTTTTCTTCAAAACTAATTTTTTAGGATAACCCAGCTTGACATATGAATGTGTGTAAGGTCGTGTTGAATTTGCTTGCTATTTGCATATGTCCACAGAGAGACATAACCTATAACATAACTATATCTGAAGTTGTGTTTAGCCAGGTGAGTTTTAAGTCTTCAAATCTTTCTCAACCTTAGCTTGAATTATTTAGCTAGTGTTTGGTCTTTTTTTGGGTCTAATAAAGCTCACAAAATAATTTTTGAAGTGTTATTTGAAGCTTGATGTAGATATATATCTTAAATCAACCCATTCAAAATCTCTTTAACTTTTTTATTCGTAGATTTTGTAACTAGTGCATATGCAATAGATCCTTTTCTTGATTAATTACGTTTGCATCAAAATGTGAAAATGAGTTCTTACATAATATAGAAACATATACGACCAAAACATTAATCCAAGTGCAAAAATTGTGTTTAAGAATAGGTTCTTTCTTCACCCCTCAGTAAATTCCTTATCATTACATTCTCCTCCTTTACCATAAACAGTATTATCTATGTGTTCAACCTAATACCTAGATTTATAATTTTTTGCATCATATTGCAACAACTCATACTTCATACATAATTTTTCTTGTAATCAAGTATTATACCAATATAGCAATCATAGTTTGTTTATTGTTATCCAGTTTTTTTTTTTATAATGGCAATCACTTCTCTCTCCATCCAAATTCATTATCAAACCACTTAAAAATTTTACAAAATCCATTCTTCTTCTATTGATATTAACGAAAGAATCTTTAATCTAAATTCTTATTTATCTATGAAGTATAAATTTTTGTTGTCATGCCAAGCCTAAATTTACTTATTTCTTTCACATCACTATGTTTAGAAGAGTTGATGAATTCTAGACTTGAAGAAGAGATTGGTAGACCATTCATTCTTCTTCCTTACAAACACAACCCATTTACAACCACTACCAACTCTTAAAATGAATAAGAAGTCATAAGGAAAATGTGATTTATGAAAAGAAATGTAATAGATATAAAAAGAATTCAATTAAAAGGATAATAAAACCTAATTTAAAGTTAGGCTCTAATACTAAGGGATGCAAACCCACCCAAGGTTAAACCCTAGGAAAACTAATAATAAGATTGAGATTTTACTAAGAAAGTCATTTAGGAAATTGATCTATTGATTATAAATAATCAAAAACTAAGTTCATAAAATATTTAAAATGACATCAAAATAAGTTTGGAAGTTTAATGAAGAACAAAGGAGATAGCACTCATGATGACTCTCACAAAACAAAATTCAAATCTCTAAAAATTGTCTCAACTAATAATACAATAGTCTTTAAATAATACATAATTACGGCTTTTCAATAGACATAAGTTGAAACATGATTATATTCCAAACTATGTTCAATATTAAACATAGTTTTTCTTTATCCAATTTTTGTTTGATAATGATAATCACTTCTCTATCCCAAAATCAAATCTCTCCCATTGATTGTAACGAAAGAATCTTCCACCTAAATTCTTATTTGTCTACGAAGTAAGAGTTCCTGTATTGATGCCATGCCTAAATTTCTTTATTTCATTTCCAGACTGAGAAGAAGAAATTGGTGGACCATTCACTCTTCTTCCTCAGCACACTGCCAGCTCTTAAAACGCACACTAACAAAAAATACGACAAATCCTAACAACTCCAACCATGTTCCTCAAATGTGGGTTTTTATCGATTTGTTTATTTATGCGTGTTCCACTTTATATAGTTCTTGGATCATAATATGTTATACATTGATTTAAAGATATTTTTCGTAAAAATTTAATAAGAGAGGGTGACTTCTATCCATCTATTTTAGGTGAAAGATTATGGCTGAAGAATGACAATCTACTGAATGGCTATAACATCAAACCTAAAAATGTTACATGAATCACAAAAATTGCATGCTTAGAGTAACGCGCTGACGCAGCTGAACTGTGAGAGTTATTCCTAGCGTCTTTTGTTGATTCTGCATTGGAGTTGTTACCTACTACTGCCGCACCAAAAGCTGGAGGAACAGTGGAAGGATGTGGTTCAGTCAGAGAAGTGTTATTTTGCTCAAGGTCATAACCTGGAATGGCGAGCAAGTCAGTTACCTCCTCAGGCTATGTTGCATAAGAATGACGGAAAGAGTTGATATAAAATCCAAACTTACAGTCAAATTTCTTCCACCCCAAGACAAGTTTTTCTCGATCAAATACCACTCGGTAACCACTCATAAAGTTTTCTGCATGAGGATCCACCACTAACATACATGATTTCAAGCTTTTTTTTTTTGCAAAGAAACAGAAATCAAGCACTTCCATAGTTCGCCCTAAAAATTGATTCACACTAAAAACAACCCAAATCCATCCTTCAGCCTCAATCATTTTAATATTTAGGTTTTGACAATAGCAAGTCAGTCAGATGTCAATTGTCCCAGCGTCTGCAATGAAACTCTTACTTTCACTTAAAAAGGGTAACACTTACGTCCAATTATATTAAGCTCTGCACTCTTCAGAATGGCCAAGCAGTATACAAGTTCGTTCTGCAAGGGACAGCTCTTACTCTGCGTTTAAACTTCACATAGAACATATAAACGATCATGTTTACCTGAGTGGAGATGACAATTATTGGATCATAAACTGCAAACTGGCTTCCACCTTTCATGGCTAGACTAATGCTTGGGATCAAAGTAGCATTTTCATCCGGACTGTCCATAATCAAGAAAATTACAATTATGAAAAGTAGAATGACAATGGTGAGAAGTGGGTAAGACAGTGGATACAGTTCTCTGACTTAACCTCATATCATAACAGTATTCAAAAGGAATCCTGGAATCAGATGGACGCCTCCTATCCTGTACCTGTGAATGAAACTGCAAAGAAACATAGATGCTGAATACCAATACTCCATAAGACTAAGTGACTCGCGAAAGTAAGTGTCAACATTTGGGGTGCTCACATTTTCTGCAACCTTCGCATAACTTGGGTCGACCAAGTATGTGAACGAGGTACCGGAATCAAAAAGAGCAGTAAAATCTGTATCAATTAAGGTTGTCCCTACTCGAATATGAGTCACACTGATATTATAGGAAGGGCTGTTACGCAAATCTAGGTATTAGATGCATAGTAACTAGCCAAACCAAACACCATAAGAATAAAGTAAAAGAAGTAACCACTTACTGCAATGGATTGAAATTCAAGGGGGTCTCTTCCTGGTCGGAACTACCCCTGTCTCCAAAACTGATTCGTCCCATTCCGTCATGCCCAAAGCACATGGAAAATGAATTTCCAACTAACCCTTCCCTAGATAACATGCTTGGAACTGAAATCTTCTCCATCCCAAGCCCAAATAAGCCATTTGGAGCAGCAATGTCCAGAAACGAACCACTCTGAACTTGTCCGCAACTGCACAATTCAAATCCAACCTGTCTTTTAACCTTGAGCGGAATTTGCGGAAACAATGTAAGAAAAGACTTAGGCGGCACTAGAGAAGGTTTTCATGTCCAAATTAATTGGTAGAGAAGAACTCACCCAAATGTAACATATGCTTCAACAGATTCTGGATAACTATCTTCTGTTTTAAGGTGCAGAACGTCTTCCACCAAGATCCCAGAAGTAGACGTTTGAGCTGAGACATAAGAGACCACGTAAGGGCAACTACTGAATGTTCCGAGGCACCGATTTCGTTGTGCACACAGATCGTTGTTGCATGTAACCTTTTTGCTTGTGGATGACGCTTTAGGGCTGTATATGCTGAGCTCAAAATCCTGCCACATTATGTTAGTGGGAGTCAAATTTGAACAGCAAATATCATTCCAAATGGAAGCACCAAATCCTGAACCCAACTCAATTTCAAGCCATTTAGGTCCTCTCCTCATAAGAGGTGTCGGCAAAATAATAGAGTGAAGCACAAACAAGTTAAACAATATCCACAGGCAAAACAAAACAGATAGGAACACGTACAGAACCGTAATTGATGCTCTGAGTAGGCGCGCATCTGTCGCAATCACAAGGCACCCAGAAAAGATCGCTTCCAGTATCAAGCGCCACCATGAACTTCACCGGCGGGGTACCCAACTCCACCATTGTGTAATGCAAACTGCCCAGGGATAACATTACAAGAAAATAACAATTCAAGAATTAAAGAAAACAACCAAAAACCTGCTATAAAACACCAAACATACAATCCCAAAGTGCTAATCCTGAAAGTAGAGTTCCCATCAGAGAAATCAAGGTGTGAATCAACTGTATTGTATAGCTTCCGTCCACCGTGAAGAAACCCATCCCGGCGCACCAACTGAGTGTAGTACTCGAAGCTTCTCTTGGCCGGAAGGTTTCCTGGAAGAAACCTGTGGACAGAACTGTACCAATTCTCGACGGAGTCAGAGAAACGATGGTGCATCTTGAAAGTGAAAATACGGCCATTGCAGCTCTGAGAGAGAGCCCCGATCAACAAGAGAAGTAGTAATCTTAAGAAAGACGGCATCTTTAAACCCTAGAAAACGAAATAAACGACAATTTCCAAGTTCATTCTAGAGAGAGAAAGTAGAGAGGGAGACGTAGCTAGTGCTCTTAGTTACAGAGACAGTGGCAGTTGCGGCAGTTAACTTGAAACGGGCAGGCTCAGTTTTGGGAAAGTCGCGTGATTAGATGTTTAGTGGACCCCAGTTGTCATCCAACGGTTAAAAGTCGTGTGATTAGATTTTTTTTCCAATGTATTATTATTGGTATTTAATGAAGTCCAGATCCTCTGTTCAATATTACTCTGTCTTGTGAAATTTCAGCCATTTATTTTGCAGGATCCATATAAAACTTATGCGGAACCCACATAAATAAATGACTGATATTTATTAGAAATAATAAAATACCATAATATTATACAGAGGTTCTGAACTCTATTTAATGTGTCATTGTTATCTAATCTTTAAGCTCAATTTACGAATGTATCATCATAACCAAACTCGACACCAGACTTTCCCTCAAAGACTATATATTTTGAAAATACATACGCATGTACAAAATACATATAAGCCTGTGCATCTCGTGTTATTTACAAAAGGTATCAAAAGGAAATTACAATGCACAAATTTGTAACAAGGAAGAGGCAAAAGTTGAAAACGTAATGATGTCTTTTGATGCTACAAAAATGCAAGTAAGAAAAAGTAATTCCGGTGGTGGAAAACTCCCATTGCTTGAAGGATGACACATAATTTCTGAGAAGCCGATTAGAACCGGGAAGCAGAATTGAGGCCAAATTTATCCGAAAGCTTGGTTCTGGTGAAAGGAGAAAGTAGCTCCATCTGGTGAATAAATTGGACGTCATGAACCAATGGATTGTCTGTTCTTCCAGGAGGAGAACCTGAGTAACAAGATGGTGAACAGCCAGTGCACACAGAGTCTCTGCCTTCCGCCGATGTCTGCAAGTGGGACAGTTCATTACACGTTTGCTCCTTTTTTTCTACGCAAAACATCGGGAAATATGCTGATATGGAACCGTACTAACCTTGCCAGGAATCAGATTCAGAATCCCACTTCTTCCATCAGGAATTGGTTGGCTGATATTAACGGAGAAAAATGAATCAGCTCCAAGAATAGCAACAGCTGTTCATAGTATGGTATGGTATACATTTGGAAGGACTTTTTAGATAGGGTGCAAAAGTTTCATAACACAAAGAAAAGAACTCAACTTGTATGTAAGGATAGGAATAACAGCAACAGCGTCCAAACCTGTGTTTGCTGCACCTGAGAGACTTGAGAAAATCAGGCATGGTGGGGCTGAGCCGACGAGGTCTTGGACAAAGGGGCTGGTTATTGCCTCCAAACCCGAGTTTGGTAGCCTCTGAACCTGAATCGACGAGGTTGCTTTTAACTGTTAGATGATGCATATCTATTCTTTTGCGATCCTCTCCACATGAATTGCAGAAGCAAAATGAAAGTGACAAGAAATGAATTCAACAATTCTTCTGCAGCTTGAAATTCCCAACTACTAATTTTACCTATTAGGTCTCCTAGATATATAACTTTGCCACACAAGTGTATCAGAGAAAGAGAAAGATTGTAAGTGAGAAATTACTGATCAGTGGAGCCACATTGTTCATGTGGAGGGAGAAGAGAATTTGTTAGGCTAAGAGTGAGTTTAGGATCGATCTTGACTTTTTGATCTCCTGAACTTACTCTGTTTCATGTATAGCCTGGAATTCATTTGGACCATGCATTTCATCATCAACTGTCAAGCTAGTTGCCAGTATTTTTTATTATGCACAACTGTATCTGCCGAATGGTTTCTTGACATGTATAACTGGAATCCTTCTCGGTTTTTTCCTTGCATTTCACGAGGCACATCACATCTCTTGCGGAAATGGTATAATAAACATTCACATCTGCAACATAGAGCTAAAGAAGGGAATTTTTGGATGATTCTTCGAGGGTCTAAATTGATTGGACTCTTAGTTAAAGATAAGATCATCTATTTCGATTAATCAATTTTCATCCTATTTTATTAAACTTTATTTACATATTTATATGAGTTCTATATAAATATATGAACAGAATTAAATAACACAAAATTGAAACATTTTACGAAAACATGTGCTCCAACTCCTCAGTTGGATGTTTACAAAAGCTGAACAACTCGTTTTCTTACCTAGTACTTTGAACTTTCAAGTAGAAAGTAAAAGTTAGGAGGGAGCTGAGAATGATCATAAATCTCTCTCTCTATTTACGATAAATTACAAAGGCACAAATTCTCATCTCAAAACTCTCATCCCAAAGTGCCCAAGAAATCATTGCAATATTAAGCATTCAGTAGCTAGATCTGAAAAGACATCATATTCTATTCTTAAACTAAATTAATGTGGCAGAATGTAACCGCATTTACTTTTGCGGAATGCAGGAACTAGTTAAAGCATCTTAAGGTTTCTGTTCATTGCTCTTGGCAACTGCTATTATGACCTTAGAAAACATAGAACGACAATGACATGTGCAAAGTAGGAAGCAAGGGAGATATGCTTTACAAAATGCGTTGCCTTGATTCCAGCAGAAAAGTTAAGAGATCTAATTATATGCCTGTACAATACGTCAATAACTGAGATTTTCTGCCATAAAAATCACCAGGGAGATACCACTAAAGCTATATATTAAGATTCACATCATGAATAGTATGTATCCCAGTCAAATCTGGGTTGTGAGAAAACCTCATAATCAATAGGTCCACCTACAATGCTATCAATGGCTTGTATGCCTTCCAAAAGAGACGGTTGCATACTATCATTATCAGAAGGCAGCAATTTGTACATTACTAATATTCCGAGTGTGAAAATGGCTTGCAGCTTAGTGGAGTCCCCCTGGACTGAAAAAAACAAAAGCATTGAAAGGAGAAACAGATCCACACAGAACCGCATGACCCACAGTACAGTGTCCATCAACCTCCCGTCATTACCAGCAGGAAAACCTCGCACTCTATAAACAAACAGAAAATTGTACTTGTCAACAACATACCTATACCCAAAGTACACCGCACCAACAGGAACCACAAGTGGAGCAAATGATGAATAAATCAAGGTCAGAGCAAATATAGTCAAGTTGAACGCATAGTATTGAGCAAAATCGAACGTCTGCTTGGGAATGGGAGATGTTCTGCTTATTGGATAAACAGAAAGATCTTGTCCCTCTGGTTCAACCTCGTTGAATCTAGGAGAGAACGACAAATAATCATTCAATAATGGTCTCTGAAGACCATCTACGGTTTGATTTTCCAATGGATACTCCTCAGATTGCTCTGGCACTAGCTGGACCATGTCATTCTTCCGAAACTTCTGCATCTTCTTCTTTATCCAAGGGATTGGAGCCAATAGATCAAATGATATTCCCAAGAAAGTGCATGTGATTAGAAATGCAAGAGAAGAGAGGCAAGATCTGGACAAGAATGATGCACTCATATATTGCTGTATCCTCTTGCAATCTTCTCCATCCAAATAACACCTACCCATTTTCAGAATGGCGCTTTCTAAAGAAGACTCAACCAGGCCTCTCAATACAATAAGATTTACAGGGAAAAAACAAACCATCTTCACAAGCGCAGCTTTTTGCTCCCCAGAAACAGTTAGGTGTCTTTCAAACTTCGAAAGATATGAAAGAGCTGAAGGAACTATAATATACATGCTGATGAATACAATAACATTCGGCAAGAACTGAAAGATGATGGATGCAAACCAGCTAGAACTCTGTACCCAAGCCAACCATGATTGTGCATGGTCCATTGCTTCTGCGTTAATAATCCGGCCAGCACCTTGCAGAGCACTTATCAATGCCAGTGGAGAACTAAAGAACAATAACATCAAAAGCAAGCATGAATTCACAATCAGTCTCCGTAACCTAAGTGATAACTTTGTCAATCCCAAATGATTCCAATAAATGTCTGTTGCCAATGGTGCTCGCTCTACTTTCCATTGGTTCCTCTGCAACCGCAACTCCATGATAGAGAAAAACTTGCCAAAGCGACTCTTCTTCTCATATCGGAAATCTTGAACCGCTTTATTGGCCGTGTAAACATCCTTAAATACCACAAAAGCAACTCCAGCACTAGGAGCACGACCTTCTTTGTATGCTACCAACTCAGCTTCTAATTCTGTTCTCTGTTCTTGCAATCTCCTCAACTTATCTTCATCTGCATAACCTATCTTTTCCATTACCTGAACCCACAAATGTTGCACTCTTTTCCAAATACAGAAACCCCACCAACGTAATCTGGCCGAAACACCATCGCCTACACCATTATCTTCATTTCCGTCGGGCAAAAGTCTTGAGTTAATACGGGCAACCAACCAAGTAATTTCATCTCTAACTCTAAGCAACTCGGTGGCTAAATCATCCAATGCACACAAATTCATAGGCACAATAACCCTATAAACCTTACCGGGATACTTGTGCTGAAAATAGTCTTGCAGCACCCGCCTATCATCCCCCAAACTCTTAGGCAACCCCTGCACCATTATAGTAAAAATCGCAGAAGAATTTGCATTTGGGTCACTCAAATTCCCATTCCCATCCCTAAACCTAGTAATTCTCAACCTCTCTTGAATTGCAGACATACCAAAATGAACCAGAAAGACGACGACAGCAACAAACAGGAAATGTATCCACAGATAATCAGAACCTTTCGTTATATGGGTTATGGTCGTCTTTGAAAACTGGTCATCAATAAACGCAGTCCCAGCGTAGAGATTCAACGGAAGGATAATACAAATAGACAAAGCGCCGATACAGAGCAACACCGCAAAGCTGCCGCCTTCAATTATAAGGAATTGGGCGGCGTCAGCCCCACAATGCCGGGCGATTTCCCGGCCTGTGGCGTGCCAGACAGCTAGGAGCTTCGCTACCAGAGCAGCGGGTCCCGGCATCCGGCGATGGTCACTCCGAAGCTTCCCAAAGAGAAAGATCAAAACGCAACACAACAAACCAATCGCCGATATATTAAGAAGGTATTGGATGTTCCCGTACCAGGCGTCAGGGATGTCGCCATCGCCATTCGCTGAGGGCGGAGGGGAGAAGGAGTCGTTCATCGAGACGCCAGAGAAGTTGACAAAAAAGGGCAACAGAGGTGGTTCCATGAGGAATCGTTATCTAGGGTTTACCGATTCGATTTGGGAATTTGGTTCATAGAGTGGGAAATCGAATTTGTAATTAGGGTTTGAGAGTCCAAATTGGGGGAGACAGTGCAAAGCTTTCAGCCCTCTATAGTGGAGGGACGTGTGAAGAAGACGACGAGACAATTGCCTTGGTCACCTTGATCTCTTGCGTCGATTGGCCCATATTTTCAGTTGAGACCCATCTTATTGTCAAATAATTTGATATTCTTTTTTTTTTCAAATCGGAAAAGTTACATAAGTTGTAACTAATACGCATATCCTAATCCAACTCCAACTTCATTTGCATTGCATGCGTCATCGCTGAGCGTGCTTGCACAAATTGACAATTTGACATAGTAAGTAGTGATGAGAACAGGAAGTATTGAAGAAATAGTAAGTTGAAGTCTGAAGCTAAATGGGCTATTATATACCAAATCAAGCTGACGTGAAATGATCTCGTCTGCAAATGGAATGGAACCAAAAGCTAAGTAATGGAAGGAACCAATGGTAACCCAAGGGCAGTGGATGAGTGGCAAGGACTCATTTATCTTTAATTAAAGATAAGGGGTTTGGTTTTTGACTTTGGGTATAGAACAACTTTAAATTCTCGGGCCGACTATTTTATCCTGTGAGGTACCTATAAATCAACAAAAGAATTAGTCACTAGATCCGCCGATGAATACTTTATATACGTCTAAAAAAAAAAAAAAAAGAAAGGAAGAAACAAATATTTTGTATTAAGAGAAACGCGCCGGCTGTTGAGACGAAATGTTCCTATGTATGTATTGCTGAATGGTGGTCGGTAGGGACCATCAAAACTTGATTATCCATTAGGCGGTCTCAAGAAATGTTTAAATATTAATAATTTTAATATAATTTGTATGTTATAATATTACATAAAAATTTTAAATGAAATATATATACTAAATTTTGTATAATATGATTGATAACTAAAAAACCTTTGACGTAGTCTGAAAATGACAGGAAACAAACTAATTACTGTTAAGAAGTGAGTCCAGAAAGCACTTGCCGCTTGCTTCTTTACGTGGTTGACACGTACATTATTCAACGACACCTAAGCACTAATAAGAAGTCTCCGAAAGAGAGAATGAAGAAAACGTGGAGGAGTTGCATTACACGTGAGTTCTCATATTGTATTGATAGCGATACGATCATGTTAAAAAATGCAAGTCAATTTGTTTCAAAGTCCCAAATGTTTCATTGAAAGAGTAAATGATACAATTACAAGATCATAAAACAAAACAAAACAAAACAAACCCTTGTAAACATTTTGCAGTGTAATCATGTTTTAACTAACAATTCATAAGGCACTAGGCTCCCAAGTTATATATAAATTTTTTTTGTATTTTTAATATATATATATATATATACACGCACAAGGACGAAATTATTTAGGAGTTAGTGATGTACTGGACCCCTTAAAATTTTAAAAAATTAAATATTTAAGTCTTTTTATCTTAATTTCTTTGGCTCCGTCACTCTCACGTACAAACAAACAAGATAACATTTTCTCTTGTTAAATATAAATACAAATAAATCTACTTATTTCCATGTAATTATATGATATTATGTATAGACATGAAAGTAGTGGAGCCCATGGGTGCCCATATGCATTGCTGGCTTTTTGAGCCATCGATTGATCATAGCGGGCTTTTGTTTCGGCTGCCAATAAAGACCCAAGAGACAAGCTTCAGTTTCTCCAATCACGCTGATTCAGAGAAACTTCTCCTCTGCTTATTCAACTTCTCTCCTTTCTCTGCATTACCCACTCAGAACGGACAAAGATTCAGGGAAAAGTGATTTGTGGTTAAGGTGGAGGAGAAGCCAAGCAAACAAGAAAAGGAAAAGTCTTTTCTCTTTCATGGTTTGGTTAGAGCTTGGATTCTGATGGATCTACAGATCTGTCTCTTTTAGACCTAGACCCGTATGTATTGCTCTGTCTCCTTCAGATCTCCATCCTTTTCATCTGCCATATAATTCCCTGGCTGACCAGAATTTGTGGACATAACCTAATTTAACTGTGAGTTGATTTATTGTTGTTTGTTTTCTTTGTATTTGTTAGTTCGTTGGATTGATGATTCTTTTTCTGTTTTGGACACTTTAAAAAAAAGTTCCTCAATTTGTCAATCTGTGACCAAAAAAAATATCTTAAGGTAGGACTCTGAGGTGTGGAATGTGGACTTGGATTGGACCGTATTCATTTTTGGCTCCACCCTTTGTTGTTTCTTTTTTTTCAATCTCTCTTAGGCAGTATCAGCTTAAGGGTTCTGATTTTTTTGCTTCTTTTTTGCTATATTAAGCACGAGATGAAATCGATGTCATGTTTCTCTTCTCTTTTTTTTCCCAGTCGATGAGATTTTGTCCTATATTAGGGGTCAAAAGTTTTTTTTTTCTCTTTTTCATCATTTCAGTTGCATTTGGGAATTGTTTATGTCGCATCAAGTTTTGACCTTTCACTTGCTATATGTTCATAAGTTCAGTGGTTTCTGCAGAGATTTAAGGGGAAGACTGGTGAGGGTTATTGGAAGGAATGTTATTGCATCCAATTTTGGATGTGGAGGAATTGTAGGCTGGTCTGGATGAGATGAGGGATGTTATCAAGGTTGATGGACTTTTTGAGGGCCTGCTGGCAGCCGTCCTCAGAGAGTTCTCGCACGAGCTCAGATGCAGCAGGTCGGCAAGACGGGCTTCTCTGGTACAAAGATGCTGGGCAGCACTGTTTCGGTGAATTTTCTATGGCTGTTGTGCAGGCGAACAATTTGCTTGAGGATCAAAGCCAGATTGAGTCTGGACCCTTGAGCACTCGCGAGTCAGGTCCTTACGGTACATTTGTTGGGGTATATGATGGCCACGGAGGCCCAGAGACATCACGATATGTCTGTGATCATTTATTCCAGCATTTAAAGAGTAAGAGACCTAAAACCCTTTATATGAGTTTGTGGCGTTTGGGTAACCGATTGACTGACTTTTTTCCCCATTGGAGAATTTTTAATTTACTTTGATGCCTGAAATTTTATCTGTTCCAGTGGTCTTATTTGAAGTGAAATTAATGTTTATGAGCTGATGAATGGCTTTATAGGGTTCACCACGGAGCAGCAGTCCATGTCTGTAGATGTTATACGGAAAGCATACCAAGCAACTGAGGAAGGTTTTCTTTCTCTTGTCACTAAACAGTGGCCTGTGAAGCCTCAAATAGCAGCTGTTGGATCTTGCTGTCTGGTGGGAGTCATCTGCGAGGGTATCCTTTATATAGCTAATCTTGGTGATTCAAGAGCTGTCCTTGGGAGGCTTGTCAATGCAACTGGTGAGGTTCTTGCTATCCAGTTGTCATCAGAGCACAATGTGTGCTTGGAACCAATCAGACAGGAGATGCATTCTTTGCACCCAGATGACTCACAGATTGTTGTATTAAAGCATAATGTATGGCGGGTGAAGGGCCTGATACAGGTGATGTATCATCTGAGTAGCTGCTGCAATTATGTTATTTCCGTATGATCATTTTTTTACTTCCTGATTCTTTGCACAATAGTTTTCACGCTAGTATTTGTAATTTACTGCTGTATGAATTCCTTGGAACATTCTTCAATTGACTGACGATATGTACTGCTTGGGATGTTTGCCTTCTTCTCAAAAGACATATATGGGTAAAGTCTGGTATTCTGATTGCAGTTATGTTAGAAAGGGTTAAAAAGACGGGGATCCTCGGTATAAAAATGTGGATTTTGTTAATTATAAAAATTTAGCTGTTGTTTTAACTGTGTTGATATTGATCTTCAATGTGTGGTTCACTTGACTGATTTTGGCTATTATTTATACTATTTTGAATATTGAATTGCTTATAGGATGCTCCAAGTAGATAATGTTCTATTGTTCTCATTCACATGACAGGTTTCCCGATCAATTGGTGATGTGTATCTTAAAAAGGCTGAATTCAACAGAGAGCCCCTGTATTCGAAGTTCCGCCTCCGGGAACCTTTTAATAGGCCAATTTTGAGTGCAGATCCATCCATTTCAGTTCATGAACTACAACCTCATGATCAGTTTCTCATATGTGCTTCTGACGGGTTGTGGGAACATCTTAGTAATCAAGAAGCAGTTGATATAGTTCAAAATCACCCACACAATGTAAGCCATCTGTTTCAAAGCACAATTGCTGTTTCTGTTGTGATATTAGTCCAATATTGCAGAAGTTCTGAGGCTGGACATTTTCTTGGAAACAGCTTTCATTGCTTTGTAAGAATTTGCCACTTTTGTTCTAACATAAAATGACAAGAGAAGAAAGAGGTTGCAATTATTGCTTCATTATATTGACTGATACAAGTGTGCTGCAATTAACACAAGTAACCATCATTTTGTTTGATTTATCTTTTTCGTTCTGTTGTGTCATTTCTGGACTTGGTACTTGGTAAAAAATGCAAGAACTTTGGTCCACTTTGTGGAGTCCTATTGGGTGCTTGCTCTGCAGGGCAGATGTGAGGCAAATATTGACTGTTGATATATCTACTTTTCTGCATGAATGCAGGGAATTGCTCGCAGGCTTGTGAAAACTGCTTTGCAGGAAGCTGCTAAAAAAAGAGAAATGAGATATTCAGATTTGAAGAAAATTGACCGTGGGGTCCGTCGGCATTTCCATGATGACATCACGGTCATAGTTGTGTTTCTTGATTCGAATCTTGTGAGCAGAGCCAGTTCATGCAGAGGTCCTTTGGTATCTGTTAAACGGGGTGGAGTAAGCTTCCCTGGAAAAACTATGGCAGCAACTCATCAAACTGTAGCTTGATATTGTTGTACAATATGCAGGATCCTTCTCAAGAATTTCCATCGTGCTATTGAATATAAGGGAGGAGAAGATATTTTTTTTAACGTACAATGTTACACACTTTAACTGGGAATATGTATCTTCCGTAGTTTCTGTACGCATGCAAGTGATAAGAGAAGGAAAGAATGAGGGGAAATGCAATGCAAAGATCTTGGCTTTTCATTTTGGCTTATCTTTCCCCACTCATTTAGGTTCCTGTAAATTTTTTATGTCAAATGAGCACCCAAAATGCTTTTATTTAACTGATGAAAGTTCTAACAGAGCCACTGCTGTTTTGGCATTCTGCAAAGCAACTTCTTGGGGGAGTCACCGGTACTTTTGGTTCAATCGCTTAAAATGCTGCTATGTAGAAGTAGGTACGAGGGAAGGATGGTTTATAACTTGGAAATAGGACCCTGTCCTTGTGCCAATATCTTTATTTTATTCTAAAGGTGAAGCTCTGAATGAGAGTTCCATTTCGTTACTGCCATTTTCGTGTTTTCTTTCCTCTGGGATGATACTTCTGCTATTTTCTTCACAGCTGTAGCCACTCCCCCTCTAGTGGAGCCAAAGGAGAGAGGGAAAAGTTGCAATCACAAAATAGGTAGAAAAATAAATATCTGTATCTTTACAGGAACTGGACTGGTATTGCACCAATATTGATGAGTTTTGTACTGGACAGAGTTATGGGGACTGTCCTGGACTGTATGGGCTGAAAAATGTAGTATCGAGTCATCCGTACTGTAATTTGGCACTGGACGATATCGATTTGCCAGTTATCGGATTAAATTGCAAATTTTAAAAACGTAATGATTTCATTGAAATTTTGAAAATTTTTAATCTTACGTGTGCCCCCAACTCGATCTATCGCTTGTGTCTCGTGCAGCAGGGATGGAGGTAAATGGGGCAGTGCACTCTTAAAATTATTAAATAATTATATATATATATAATATATTATGACAGGGTTATTTAGAAGTTAGTGGTGCATTGAGCTCCTTAAAATTTTAAAAATTAAATATTTGAGCCCCCTACCTTAAATTCCTGGCTCCGTCATTGGTCTCGTGTAAGATATGTATGGATCGATTGATTTTTACATACCTATATTTATGATTATTTTTCGTAAGATGCTAATTTTCTTTCTTCTTTTTCCTTTAATGTGTTTCTTTAATAGTTCAGAATCACTATTCAATAAGTTTTTTAACTTATATAACACCACCAACTAACATGTCGTTGGTAATTAAAAGAGAGAAAAAGGGTCGTTAACTCATTTGAGATCTATTATGTAATACCCAATAAACGTTATCTTAGATACTTTTCACATGACTCAAATCTATAAGTCACATGGGCTATTAAATAATCTAACAATCTCCCACTTGGCCCATGTTATGACTTGGTTATTCAACAATAAAACTTTAAGTGCAAACAATACATGGAATCGATCAAGTTATCCTTAAGTGAATTAAGATGATGGGATTATGGTGGTCACAAATTATACAACATGATTCCTTCCATGTATCGCATAATCAACTCAATTCATAAAACTTTAAGTGGGTAATTCTGTAATTGTTATCTCACAAATAATAATTATAGTATACAACATAATATGGATAACCAATAAGTGAGCAAAAACATGTAACTATAATTGAATTTTCAAGTGTCATAATAATTTGAGCAAAGCACTTATATGTATGTATATATATCAGAATATTATTGCTAACAAGGACTTATCTATAAGGCACATCCGTTCAACATGACCAATAAATGTTTTGGTAAGCCTTTAGTTAACGAATCCGTTATCATGAGATCTGTACCAATATGCTCAATTGACACTTTGTGTTTTTGCACTTCTTTTTTTACAAACAAATATTCCAAATCTATGTGTTTCGCGCCCTTTGAATATTTGTCATTCTTAGATAAGAACACGGTTGCGGAATTATCACAATAAATTCTTAACGATCTGGTAATACTGTCGACAAGACCAAGACCTAAAATAAAGTTCCGCAACCACAATCTATGAACCGTGGCCTCAAAGCACGCCACAAATTCAGTCTCCATAGTGGAAGTAACAATGACGGGCTGCTTTCCACTTTTCCACGAAACTGTTCCTCCAGCTAATAGGAATATATAATCGAATGTAGATTTCCGTGAATCTACACAACCGGCATTGTCTGAATCCGAGTAACCTATCACTTTGAGATGGGTTAATTTTCTATATGTGAGCATATAATCCTTGGTGCCTTGTAAGTATCTAAGGACTTTCTTTGTAGCTTTCTAGT
Source organism: Erythroxylum anguifugum (assembly GCA_027478595.1). Classification (NCBI taxonomy): domain Eukaryota; kingdom Viridiplantae; phylum Streptophyta; class Magnoliopsida; order Malpighiales; family Erythroxylaceae; genus Erythroxylum; species Erythroxylum anguifugum. The sequence goes on from JANIPN010000219.1 coordinate 16,938,593, forward strand.
GGTCCATTCCAGGATTGCTTTAATATCGGCCTAACATTCCAACAGCAAAACTGATATCTAGCCTAGTGCATGTTTGAGCATACATTACTGACGCATAAGGAATAGACTCCATGTCCTTACATTTCAAATCGTTTTGTGGACATTGCATTAAACTAAATTTGTCCCCTTTCTGAATTGGAACTATTCCTATGGAGCATTTTTTCATTTGAAATATTTCTAATACTTTCTCGATATAACCTTTTTGAGACAATCCTAACAATCCTTGTGATCTATCACAGAATATTTCTATTCCTATCACATAGGATGTCTCACCCATATCTTTCATTTCGAAATTATTTGAAAGAAAATTCTTTACATCATGTAACAAAACCATATTATTCGCATCATGAAGGATATTATCAACATATAGGACTAATATAATGAACTTGCTCCCATTAACCTTCATGTAGATACACTGATCAACAGTGTTCTCTACAAAACGGTAAGACGTAATTGTTGGAACCCCACCCTGGTGAGACCCGTGTCTGACGTCCTACGTTACATCTGGACGCGCAACCCACGAGGGAGAGATTCCTCACCACAGAAGAAACTTAATTCGAACTTATATTAATGTCCTCCGGACAAATCTTGTAAGATTTACATTAATTTTCGTCAATAAAAAAATGGTTTACTTAGGGCCCAAAATAAAAGTCCAAGACCTAAACTAATATGAAATTTCATGCCTCTATAATAATCAAAAATGAAAAACCATTTCAAATGGGAGCTTCCTAGATAAAGAAATTACCGAAATTCGGAAACATGTTCAATAGGTCTCTATAGCTCGCAAAAACGTCCAAAAATGGAATTGTACTTAATACCGTCACATAATTGGCTCGCTTTCATTTTTATCCGAAAATTTCACTCAAACCAGAAAATTCTAAATTTACATAAAAGGTAGAATAATTTGCTTGAAAACCAGAGCTTCGCAAATCGAGTCATACGGAAAAGTTACAAGCGAAGGAGGAAGGTTTCCAATATGTTTATTGGTTTTAAAACACAGAAATTCAAAGTATCATAACTTTTTGCCTAGAACTGAAGGAAAACTCTATAACTTTCAAGAAGGATGTAAAACCTGATTTGGCTATTAAGGAGGTTCAAAGTTGTTGTAAAGTTTCTGCCCAAATGGGACAATTTTCCTAAACACTTAAACTAGATCAAAAGTTTGAAAAATCATATCTTTTGATACCGAAGTCGAAAAGTGTCATGGTTTACCTCTATGGAAAGATAA
>JANIPN010000219.1:16945703-16958075 GCA_027478595.1 Erythroxylum anguifugum
GCCATAGATTATATTCTGCGGAGCTTTACTCGGGAATAGTCTAATTGGTTAGGGTAATAATTTGCGGAGCTTTACTCGGGGTTATCGAATAATTACGAATAGATCGGTTGATATGTGTTGTTCATTGTCTGCTATAACTTTGTCCATAAGAATGAACAAAATTTATATTTTTGAGTCTATGATCAAATTACGGTATGAAACGGGAGAATACCTTGGCTAGGCTTTTCTTTATATTATTTTCAATCTTATTTTTAATTTCCTTCGACGTGATTTCGTGTTCTAAAATCAATCATTCCCATATCCATTATTTTCATTATTATTATTATTTTTATATTATTATTTTATTTTTATTAGGTATAGGAAGATTCAATAATTCAACTCGGGCTTATGCTAAATTGGTTCTTTGAGTGAAGAACCATATTATTTGTTTGTATTATAACATGCATTTGAAAGGTGGGAGAACCACCAGATTAAATAAGGATTTAATTGGAGTCAAAGTTGATGTGAAGCCTTATAAGAAAGTAAGTCATGATATAAAATGACAAATAAATACTTTGCTTGAAGAGTATCATTAGTATGAGAAAGATAGAAGACAAAGATTGAACAAAGGAATTGATCGTCAAAGTTCTTTTATTGGTATTCAGGATGAAAGTGGTGGATGTTGAAGGTGCCAGTATTCTTACCTAACAAGAAGGAAATGTTGCACTTGATGTTAAGAAAAGAAAAGGGCAAGTATTTAATTTTTTTTACATCACGAACAACTCCTAGAGCTCAGCCTTCAATTCGTAGTGCCTTACGATCTAGAGAAGCAGCTTATAATATAAACATGACAATAGTTAAATGATGATATGATTCAGGTATAACATTTAAAGTTGCTAAATCTTATTATTATCGGCTTATGGTGGATGTTATTGCCTCCCTACGATCTAAGATATAAAGCTCTTTCAATTGATGACAACAGAGTTAAACTTCTAAGTAGTATTGTTTATGAAATAAAAAGTTATTTGGATGAAAGAAGAATGACTTGGGCTACATATAGGAGTTCACTCATATGTGATGGTTGAACAAATAGAAAACATGAGTCTATTATTAATTTTTTTAGTTTATTCTGCATAAGGGATAATGCTTTTGAATTCTATTTATCCATCTAACCTTGCTTCTATTTCAAATATTTGATGAAGTTATAAATGAAATTGGGTCAAAAAATATTATTCAGTTTATTATTAACAACGACTATAAAGTTGCTGGAAAAAGATTGCAAAACAAGTATAATTCTTTTTATTGGACTCTTTGTATTATACATTACATTGACCTGATGTTGAAAAATATAAGAGACACTAGGTATTTTTCTATTGATGAGATTGTGCAGAAAGTAGAAAAGATGACCAAGTTCATCTACAATCGTGCATGAGTCCTGATTTTAATGAGAAAGGATTTCACCAATAATAAAAATTTGTGTTGTCCTATTATTGTAAGATATGTAACTAATTTCTTATCACTTTAGTATTTTATTCAAATGAAGAAGCAGTTGAGACAAATGTTTGCAAGTGATAAATGAGTTGAATCTCAGCATAGTAGGTCTAATGTTAGATTGAAGATTTTTAGAATTATACTTGAAGATAATACATTTTAGTCCCAATGTCAATTTACCATTAAAATTTGTAAGCCTTTGATGAGGATACTTTATCTGACTGATAATGATAAGAAGGTAACAATGAGTTATTTTTATGATGCCATGAAAAGGACGAAGAAAGTAATTGAGGCTAATATAAAAAATAGACCTTCTTATTTATAAAAAAAATATACCTTCTTTGTATACGCCTTATTTTGTTATCATCAATAAGATATAAAAAAAAGACAATTTTACTCTCTTTTGGTTGCGGTTGAGGCATTTTTGAATCTTAACGTCTATATCGAATCGAATTTTACAAAAAAAAAAAGCTAAAGTTACTAGGAGAATGTTATTAACTATTTAAACAGTCGTTACCTATAAGATGATATAAAATCTCCTAAGCTCACAAATGGAAATTTATAAGAATGCTTCCAGTGATTTTGGGATTCCAAATGTTATTCGTCAAAGAGACAGATTTAATCGAGGTATATATTTTTTTCACTTTTGTTACTTGTTGAAAATTAATGATTATTTTATTTATAATGTTACTTTTGTTGTCTTATAGTTACTTGATGGGACCAATTTAGAAGTGATATTTCAAAATTACAAGGGTTTGCAATTCAAATTATAAGTCAGTGTGTGAGTGCAACAAGGTATGAAAAGAATTGGAGTACATTTGAATTCATCTATTCTGGGAAAAACAATAGGTTGAAGTACAAAAGATTGAATGAATTGGTTTTTGTTCGATACAATTTAAAGCTTTGAGAAATATATGTTATTATTTAATAGAATAAGTAGTTTTGTAGATTCAATTTGCCTTGATATGTCATTTGATACAATGAATTTGAATGAAGGTGATAATGAGGTTTTTCTCAATAATGAAGACTTTGTATTAAATAAGAATTAGAGTCAATGTTATTTGAGTAGATATTCGATTAAATAAAATTTTAAGTTCTTATTTATTCTCTTATTTGAATTTCACTTATATTTGATGTATATTTTAATATAATTGTAAATATTTTGTTTCAGATTTCATTTCTAGTTGGTTGTTTCTTCGTCACAAATTCTTATTGTAAATTATAATAGTTAGAGAATCATGGATATTTATTATTCTTTGTATTTGATATTTTGATATAATTATTATTTATTATATAATGAAATTGTATTATTTTAAATACTTTGTATTGTCCTTAATTTTATATTTATATAATGATTTAAATGATCTTTTTTATATTAATTGTGATTATTATTTATATATGAAATATGTGAAATATAATATTAATAAAAAATAATTATTGTTATTTTGAATTTCTATGAATTTTTAGAGACATGATTGATACAATATATATATTGAGAAACTATTTTGTAATTTTTTAAAATTTAGGGATTGTTTTATAAATTTTACAAATTACCCAAACGGCACCGTACGAGAACCAAATTTAGTATCGATATTGATATGATATTGTAACTTTGGTACCAGATAAAAATTTCAGATGGATATATTGAAATTAAAACATATATTTTATATATTGAAATAAATGTAAAAAAAATTAGTATAATTAAAGATAATTTAAAAATTATTCAAAATACAAAAAAAAAATTCTCAAAACTTAACCAGGTCTCGTTGAAAAGTCTTCCTCACATGCCACGCCCACGTCATTTTCCCATTAATGAAAACCGAGTCTCCTATCCTATCCTAGACTAGCTAGTAGCCTACTCTCGTTCCTCCTCGTTCTTCACTGGCACGCTTGCCGATCCTTAAACTGTCAAATCAAATTCTTCTGTTGATTTTCACCTTATGGGGATAAATTCTTCGGCATCTCTCCTCTCTTTCAGCAGTCAACCAGCAGAATGTACAGTCAAGATCATATTTTATTTCTACTTCCAATTCCTAAAACAGCTCGTCTTTTTCTTTTTCTTTTCTACAGCTCTTCTTTTACTGGGGGCTCACAAGTACTAAGAACAACTATGTTGCCCTCGTGAACATACCCTTTAAGGTTTGCATTTGCCTAGAGCAGCCTTTAGTCAATTCAGGGACCAATCAATCTTTGTCTGTGTCATTTTTTAAGAGTGGTGCTCCACGAACCGACGCTGATTTTTCTTCTTTCCTACAATCGATTTATCTCAATTCCTGTTAACGAAACGCCTTATTACCACATCATATATCTCCTGTAGGTTTTGTTTTCTCAAAGTCAATTACGTCACTCTAATAACGTTGTCATCTCCAACCTCCAATAACCATTCCCATGGGGAGTGATGACTGTTCAATTGTCAGTTCCCCAAGTACGGAGATTCTCTCCCTATGAATAGTTGGTGTTTTCTCATTTCTGGGCCACGTCCACCATTGAATTTCATGTGTGAGAGAGAGAGATCAGTGCCGCTTTTTGACTCTTCTTTCTTTTGTTAGTCACCTCACCAGTTTACCAGCCAAGAGTATCTTGGAAATGGAGTAAATGTGACGTGCTGTTAAAGACATTTTACCAAAGATGGAACAACAAACTGAACAGGGAAACAAATTGGAATCAGTGTCTTTCTTTATGTGAAGAACAAAAGAACAAGGAGTAATTGTTTGTGCCACCAATTTGGCTGTCGTCTACTCTTGCCTGTTGAGCTCTTCGTCTTATCCACTGACAATGACCAGACCAGCTGTTTTTCTTTACCGCAAAACCCATGTTGGTAGAAAACTGAAAAGGCTCTTCGATTGCCATTCTCATTTCCTTGAGAACCCTTCTCTGTCTATACCCTGCCTTTGCAGTTAGTCCCTCATAGTATTATTCTCTTTAACTTTTCAGCATTTCCTTTCTGTCACACCAACCGAACAGCCCTACATTTTAGCAAAATCTAGCTTCAGTTTCAGGAAAAATATCACTTCTTTGTGCTCCGGGAAAGAACACTCTCAGGTGGAATTCGGCGGAGATGGGGTGTGGTTTGTCCAAGCAGAATGAAGTTGATGATGTCGTGTCTTTGTGCAGAGAAAGAAAACGGCTTTTGAAATTGGCTGTAGAGAAAAGGTATGGTTTTGCAGATGGACACCGCATGTATAATCAATCTCTCCATGAAATGGCAACGGCTTTGAGGATATTTGTGGCTAGACAATCCTCGTCGTCTTCTCCTTTTCTCATAACTTTCCCTTCGTCTTCAGTAACTGACTACCCCAACAAGACCCCTATCTCGAAACCAACTTTTCTTCTACAGAGACCGCCCGAACCCGTCAAGCTCACCACTGCATGTCGGCCGACAGAATTTGAAGAAACTTCAGATGCTTCTAGGTTAGAGACACAAGAAGAAAAAGTTCTTGAAGTTGATGAACAAGAGGAAGATAGTGAGAGTGAAGATGTTGAAAAACTTTGCAACCACTTTTATGGAGACAAGGTTCAGGCAATGCCAATGCCATCACCACAGAGAGGATTTGGGTGGGATTTTTTCAACCCGTTTGATGAAATGACAACAAAGGAGGTAAATTGTTTTAGCCAAAGCTGTGATGAGGATTTGATGGCTGCCAGAGAGAAAGAGGGCGTTCCAGAGCTGGAAAAGGACAAAGAGAGGGTGATGAATGAGAGTGAAGTTGTCCATGAACAAAATGGTGATGTGGGTCAAAACCAAAACATGGCAGATACGAAGATAAGTGGTGATTTTGTTGATACGAGACTAGCTGAGAGCAAGGGTCTCAGAACAATTGATGTAGAAGCAAATGGGAGGGAATTATTGGAAGCACTGAAGGACGTTGAGGATCATTTTATCAGGGCTTATGATTCTGGCTTCGAAATTTCCAGGATGCTAGAGGCCAACAAAGTGCAAGTACACTCTGGTTTGGAGGAAATTAAAGGTATGTTCTTCTTTAGTCCTTCTTCTTACTTGCAATTCCTCTCTGTCTTTTGTTTTTTTCTGAAGTTTGTTAAGCAAGAATCGAGTGAGAAAGTAATGACCGAGGATTCATTGGCGAGGCCATGTTCTGATTGTATTTGTAGCGACGTTGCCCAAGGACACAATCTTGTTACCTAGTAATTAACACGAAGAAAAGATATGATCATCCACCAAACGCATGTCTTCATTTCCTTTTTGTTAATGCAGTTGTCTAATTTCATTTCCTCCAAATTCGCTCAGGATCATTGTAAGTCCTCTAGGTAGAATTTGCTTAATTCGACTTAGTGCAATCTTCAACTAGTTTTTGTTTGTTAATTTTGTCTTTATGACTTGAATTCTGCATTGTTCATTGCTGATTCCTCGCATCTGAATGCAGAGAACTCAAACAAACTTATCCAATCCATTACATGGAACCGATCTACCTCATCTCGGTCTTCGTCGCGTAGAAGTCTCCTCACGTCTTACTCTACAAATTCATCAGCTTGGACAGATTTCAAGAATGACCTCTTTGATTACTATGGAATGGAAGCAGGGAACCATGCGCTGACTCTAGAAAGGTTGTTTGCTTGGGAGAAGAAGCTCTATGAAGAGGTGAAGGTAAATCATGGTTCCTGGATTTTCACTCCTTATACCTGTCGTTCTGACATTCATAATTTACTTCCAAGGCACTGGTTCCTAACATGTGCGTAGTGAGATGATTTATTACACTCCTTCCTTATTGTCCTTTACTTTCCAATGCCTGATGACGTTGCATTGTCTGCTAGTATTGGTCTTTACTTTAGGCTCCAGGCATGATTGCAGATACTTCTCTGCACCATTTAACAACTTTCTTAAACATGTACGGTTGCTCAGACCGGAGAAGAGGCTAGGAAAAATTATGTGCGCAAGTTCTCTAAGGATAAACATAGTGCTGATGTGAATGACCTACATGCCAGAATAACAGTTGGAATAAGAACTGTAGAATCAATCTCTAACAGAATCCGGAAACTGAGAGATGAAGAGTTAGAACCACAGCTTATTGAACTGCTACATGGGTAAGAAAAAATATTTACTATTTAATTTGAAGCACTAAACGAATCTGAAAACTAAATTTACTGCATGATCAATATATTTGGATAACATTTTGAATTTGATCTCTGCAGGCTAATGAGGAGTTGGAAAATAATGTCAGAATCACATCAAAATCAAAATAGAGTTATGCTTGACGTCACGTCTTTCAGCCCTTCTTATGGAAAGTTCTGCGACGACTCTCATCGACTTGCCACTATTCAGCTTGAGGCAGCCATTGACAATTGGCATTCATGTTTTGCTGCATACGTCTCAACTCAGAAGGCATACATTGAAGCACTTTTTTGTTGGTTATGCAAATTCATTGCTCCAGAAGATGAATTGTTATACAGGAGCAAGTTTTCAATGCCATCAACCCAATTTAGAGGGCCCCCATTACTTGTAACGTGTCACAAGTGGTTTGTTTGTCTACAGAATCTGCCAGATAAGGCTGTAACTTATGCTATGAAAAACCTTGGGAAGAATATCCATGTCCTACGCGATCAACAAGGAGAGGAGCAACAACAGAAAAGAAAGGTTGATAGCCTTGCCAAAGAGATCGATAAGAAGGACCTGGTATTTCAGAGGGAGGAGAGGAGGATTCTTGAATCCAAACATTCTGATAAGTTACCTGAGTCAAGTGTGCGTAAATGTATAGAATATCTGGCAGAACAGAAAAATCAATTGGATGTGTTCACGAAAAGGCTAGATGCAGAGAAGGTGAAGCATTTAACCAGTATGCAGGAGACTCAGCAAGTCACCATACATGGAATTCAGACAGGACTATCTTCAGTTTTTGAGACTTTGACAGAGTTTTCAGAGGCATCAACGCTCATGTATACCAACCTTATAACACAGAATGCCAATGCAAAGACACTAGACGAAGATGATATGAATGTATCCCGCATAGGAGACTTTGTGTTCTAAGGTTCTTGTGTGAAAGACACGTAAAGAAAGGAGAAATATGGAGGTTTGGAACAGTTCTGATGACTAGGTCTTTTGATTCTCAGTTTGAGAAGATGGAAATATCAGTCGGTGAAGTCATGCGAAGGGAGAGAAGCATGAAGTTATGTGAGGGGAGAAGCAGCATTTTCATTGTCAAAGTTAAATGTTTAATTGTGAAGGACACAAATCAAGTTCTTCATCTCAGCTTCTTGTTTTCGTTTAGTGATAGTTCATTGATGATGTTCAGCTAGTTTAAGGAGTTTTCCATGTAATTATCTGTTTCTTTTAAATTGAAAACTTGCAGGCAGTTTGTTCTTATACCGGAATTCAAGAAAAAAATGGAACAGAAGATTATTGCAATGCACGAGTTGTACTAAGCAGCATGAATAATTGCACCTGAATCGGCTCTGGGAAACTTTTAACCGATCCGGCTGTTGTAACTTCTGAGTGAATGAAAATAAAATGAATATAGCGTGGAGTCAACTTGAAAGCTGGATCTCTGCTTCTTCCTTCTCGTCACTATTCTCAAAGACGACAGTGCTAGTCTCAAAACATCTCAAGGGTGGAGTTTCAAAAGATATAGAGATGCTATCAAAGTCTATATGAAATCTTTGTAGGCCAACACCATCTATGCTAATAAAGCTTTGGGAATAATCTTCAGTTGATGGACCAAAACAAGGATCTTTTGAATTGATGAAGAAGCTATCATCATCGGCTGACAGGAGTGCCCCTTCTAGCTCTTTCCATACCTCGGTCATTGTCGGGCGGTCTTTAGGATTTCTAACCACACACCTCAGACCAAGTTGACCCATCTTTAGCATAACTCCCATGTTGCATGGTTCAACTAGAAGCTCAACATCTAGTATTTCTTCAACATTGCCTCTCTCCAAGCTAGGCCTTGCCCAATCAATGATGTGATTTGGGCGATTTTTAGATGTATCAACTGCTGGCCGGGCCGTTACAAGTTGCAGGAGTATAACTCCAAAGCTGTACACATCGCTAAAAGGAGTCAAGTGAAAACTTGAAAAATAAGCAGGATCAAGGTACCCTGGAGTGCCTTTGATCTGAGTGCTAACATGAGATTTATCCTCAGTTGGCCCCATTTTCACTAGTCCGAAGTCTGAGACCTTGGCTTCGAACCGCTCTCCAACTAAGATGTTACTTGGTTTTATATCACGGTGAATTATTCCAGGCTTCACCCCCTCATGCAAATGAGCTATGCCTGCAAATTGTTTCTTCATCAGTAAGTTTTCTTCTCTGTTAACCTGCAGAGCTCATTAGTCATTGTTAGGACAAGGCAAACATACCTTTAGCTGTTCCAACGGCTATATGTACTCTCTGCCTCCACGCTAAGGTTCTACCTCCTCTTCCTATACGGAACTCGACGATGAGAAGTTACATAAATGAACTTCAACTACATCCTGCAATAAGCACCAAATTGGAGCCTACCTGTGAGGTAGTCTAGCAGTGAACCGTTTGGTGCATACTCGTATACCAGTATTTTTCCTCCATTAACTCCTGTTTGAGGCAACCATTGAACAAATCTCTTTAATGTTTTCTACTACACTTTTCCTGTGTGCAGAGTTAATGAAAAGCAGCTTTGCAGGAACAAATTGCTAGAAATTTTGTCATTGATATGGTGAGTTGAAATGTATCATAGCTTATTATCTGCCTACCTGATTCTTCACAAAACCCCACCAAACCTACTAGGTTCTTGTGCTCAACTTTCGCAAGAAGCCTCACTTCTGTTTTAAGGAAGCACTGCAGATGGATCAGTTTCTCGAAGCTTGACGAGTCTTCTTTCTTTCAAATTCCTCATAGGCTTGAAAACTACATGTTTAGACTAAGCTTACCATTTCTAAACTCTTCAAGGCTCTGGTATGAATCAGAATGCGCTTTCTTAATGGCTAGAGTGCCTTCTACCTCAAATGTTCCTTTGTAGACATTACCAAATGCCCCAGTTCCTATCAAACATTCTGTACCGAAATTCTTTGTAGCTTTTTGCAAATCTTCAAACCGGAAGCGCTTCAACGGTAGTTCCTCATCAGCTTTTAAATTTCCTAAATCAACTTCCAGAAACCGCAGTAGATCGGTTCAAGTAAACTGATCCCAAGATTGAATTTTTATCCCAGAAACAGAGATTATGGAGTAAAGTAAAGCAAGAAATACATTTCCAATTTTAAATTTATCTTCCCTTACATTGGTTGGTACATGTATATATGGCAAGAATCATTAGAGAAATCTGACCAGCATTCCTAAGCAAAAGCTCTATCAGGTGAAATCAGATATGGAAAGAACATCTATAAAACAAAACTTTGGCTGGATTTTATACTATGATTTGATTCACAAGTTTTAGGATACATATCATACAAACATGAGAAATAAAGAAGATTGTGACTGACCTTTCATTGTCCACCGGTTCCTACAAAGACGAGCGAGCCTATTCCTGAAATATAGACACAAGGAAGCAACTAGGACCAGCACAACTATGCTTACAAGTATTTCCGCCACTTGAAGATGCCCTGGATGGGAAGTATCATGAGAGACTGGAGGAGGAAATGAAGCTGTATAGTCCATTAATGTTGCTGGTACCTCTGGTAGCAAGTTATATATTTTCATTGTGATCTTAAACTTGAGAACATCAATTTCGTACTATAAAACTTCCTTATTCCACCTACATATTCTCAATTCTTGCATATTATCTCTTCTTTGTTCTATGTCATCCTATAGGCTCCAAGTCGTTGTTGGTGAGATAGAGACAGGAATACTGGAAAGTGTAGCGTGTGGATGGAAGTTTTAGCCGGCAGTCCATACTCTGAAAGCACCATGTACAGCTGCTTTCAAGTAGACAAATGACTTGGTCTCTCTGTACTTGGACGGCTAATGTCTCAATACTTTCTAAGACATGTACACATACGCTATACATGAATAGATGCCTCTGCTCGTCCTTGAAATGCAGTTTGTATTATTGAGAGTAAAATAATTCCCACAAAACTACTCTACTTGGTTGCGTAGTTGAACATTCCAATGAAGAAAAAAGAAGTAAATAAATAAAACATGGTTACTGCAAAACATGAGAGTATTGCAACTTGAATCGTTTGCATTACAGGGCATACTTTGGATATTAAATTGGTGGTTTGCCAGAATAAACTATAATGTAATTGCCTTTAATATGAGATGATATGTCTTATGTTACGTCTTAAGCCACATAGTACATTTGTCTACAGCCATGCGCTAATATGAAAATCTTGAGGAAACCTACTCTCCTAAGACTCTTACCTCATATTGCTTCACACCATTGTTTTGTTGCATTTCTTCTTCTAACATTGACGACCATAAGATAATGCTCTCTACAGCTACTTTGTCTTATTTTTGGGTCACCAGATGAAGAAGACTCCTGTTGTAGTATATTGACACTGTAAATAATAGAAAGATGTCGAATCCTTGAGTATTATTATAGAGTTTGTCATCTGCTAGTGGATACGATTGACCTGGTAATTAGGCACTAGCTTATGAGCTTGATGGTGATTGAGAGCAGTTCATGGATGTCTGTTGTATTTGTTTTGGCCTATGGACTTGATTATCAAATGCACATATTAGCTATCAACCGCACCTTCATTCTGATTGCTTTTGATAAAGATGAGTCACATTCTTAAAAAAGTTTGGTTCATTAGAAGTTTTTTTCTCAAAGTCCAAGAGTGCATGAAATTGTTTCAGGTCAGATTTACGAGCAGTTAACTCTTTCCTGGAGCAGTTATCTTTGTCAAGCCTGAAGCAGGAAAAGATAACTTACTACTCTGTTTCAAACGCCGGAACTTTGACAATTGTGCAGGATCTTCAGTTTTCCTTTTGTGGACCGTTTCAAAGCCTTTCAGAGAACCGGAAAACTTAAAACGCAAGACAAAAACAGATTTCGAAGAGCATGTTAAAAAAACGACCATAATTTTATTAATAAAAGGACTCGAATACAAGACTCAAAATACACGGGAGGAGTTGTAAAAACAAGGACAAGAAAAATGAAACTTGGACACATGCACACTTAGGACACTTTTTTCTCTCCAGAACTCACTTTTCTCTCTTTTCTTAGTGGTGTAACAACAAATGGTGCTATTGCCTATTTATAGACAAGCACCACCAACCTAAAAAACTGTAGACTTGCCACTTGCCAACTTGCATTGTTAACTTTCCAATTTGCCAACTTGCCATCTTGCCAACTTGTACAAGTTGTAAGAAAATTCTAGATTTGCAAGTTGCCCACTTGCAAGCTTTTTTTAGATTTTTTTTTACATATCTAGAGTTTTCTTAGATCTAGAATTTTCTACAACATTCTAAACATTAGTTGGTGATTTCTAACACTCCCTCTCACCAACTAATTTCTCTTCAAAGTTGTTCTCGAGATTATCCCAAGCTGCTTGCAAAACTCTTTATGTTTTATTCCGCTAAGCCCTTTTGTGAATATATCTGCAATCTTCTGTCTTGATGTACTTCATTTTTATATCGCCTTTGAGAACTTTTTCTCTTATATAATGATAATGTATCTCCACGTGTTTTGTTCGTGCATGGAATACTTGATTCTCCGCTAGTCGTATTGCTGATTGAGTATCACAGAATAACTCCACTGAGTAGTCTGTTGGTTGATTTAGATCTTTTAATAACTGTATGAGCCATGTGCATTCTTGTGCTACCATTGCTGCGGCTCTATACTCAGCTTCTGTACTTGATAAGGACACCGTTAGTTGTCTCTTACTACACCAAGAGATTGCTCCTGAGCAAATGTTGAATACGTATCCATTTGTTGACCGTCTTGTGTCACAATCTCCAACGTAGTCGGCGTCGCAGTATCCTTTGACCTGACATGTACTATCTCTCTTATATAAGAGACCATGGTCAATAGTATTCTTGAC
>JANIPN010000219.1:16989015-16999894 GCA_027478595.1 Erythroxylum anguifugum
ATGAATTAATTATATTTTAATTAATTATAATATAATATAATTAATTAATTATATTGTAATTAAGTAATTAATTAGTATTTAAAATGTTTTAAAAAAACAATCACTACTACGAATGAGTTTCATTCCTCTGCTAAATGGAAGGTATAAAAGATTCCTCAAAAGTGGGTTATCAAACTATTACCTCTATAATGATAATCAATAACCAACTACTCACTTTTTATTCCATACCCATTAACCATTCTCAAACCCATAAACTAAGCGCCTCCTAAATGAACGGTATGGAGAATTTCTCAAAAGTAAGATATAAAACTATTACTCTTATAGTAATAATCAATAACGAAGCACTCACTTTTTTATTTCTTACTTAGTAACTTATTCTCAAATCCTTTAAGCAAGCCACCCCTCGCTATTCAAAGTGGCCATTAGATTAATTGTTAAGAAATAAAATGAAGAACAGAAGAGAAAGGGGGAGGGGGGAAGAGAAGAGTCCAGAAGAAGAACAGAGAGCCGAAGAGAGAGGGAGAGAGAGAGAGACAGAGAGAGAGACACAAACATTACATTCACTAATTCATATCATTGTGAGAGAACGGTTACAATTTTATACTACTATCATATTTTCCGTAACAATTCCTCCTCCTTTAGAAAACCTTGTCCTCAAGGTTACGGAGGTTTGCAGAATGGACAAAAAATAAACAACCATATGAGCTTCTTTTCATCAACTTGAACACTAAGAAAAAGTATCTGCCCTCCAGTAGTCGATTTCCCAGCATCAACATGGCCACTAAACACCACATTCAAATGTCGCTTCTTTTGATCTTCCATCTCCTCTAAAGCCCCAACCACTTGTGGAGCATATACTTCTGTAGATTTCTCCACTTTTGAATCAACATGCTGTTTCTGATAGTTCAAAGCAGTATTCTCTTTTGGATCTTTCTCCATTTTATCCCACCTGTCAACTTCTTCGGTCTTGGAGTTTCCCTCTGATTTGGACAACCCATTGGCAATTTCCACTGAATCTAGCTTCAACGAGCTAATCTCTTCTTCAATATCTTCATATGATTCAGAAAGCCCACCGGCGTTACTCATCTCATCTTCCGTCAACCTCTCCGATCGACTCTGAGACTCCGGACCTACTGGTTCAGCATCTCGTCATATTTTCTGTAGCATTTGTATCATCAGGGTTTTCAACTCCGACATTTCTTTTTCTACCTTTTCCATTCTGTTATTCATTTCGGATAACATTCTTTCCATCAATCCTTTGAGATTATCTTCCACCTTACCTATTTCTGCATTTCTTGTACCTTCAGCCATGACATCTCCCAGATTCGAAAGCTCTGATACCAAATGTTATGAAATAAAATGAAGAACAGAAGAGAAAGGGGGAGGGGGGAAGAGAAGAGTCCAGAAGAAGAACAAAGAGCTGGAGAGAGAGAGAGAGAGAGAGAGAGAGAGAGAGAGAGAGAGAGAGAGAGGGGGGGAGAAAGAGAGAGAGAGACATTACATTCACTAATTCATATCATTGTGAGATAACGGTTACAATTTTATACTACTATCATATTTTTCCGTAAAACTAATCAAGCAGTATAGGCATGTTAAGGAACACTAATCAGGCATAACGCAAAAGTTAATATGCTTAAACATAAATCAGTACTCTGTTGCCATATAATTGAAGTAGATGACGATTGATTAGGCAAATCCAAGTATGGAATTAGTTTTACGCGATTTACCAACACAGAAACAGAAATCGATAACACGTCAGCATACGACTAATCAGCCGTCAGATGAACCTTGCGAAGTGTGAAGAATAGGATAAAGGAGAAAAGAACTATGCAGACAAAATCAGTTCCTGAATGTGACTGATATTTGCAATTACATTAAAAACAGTAATACCTACTTCTTCTGATCCATAAAGTAACCCTAGCTGCCCCAGGCTGCTGCTATTTCATTTGTGTGCCCCAATCCATTTCATTCCTGTAACGCTTTCATCCTCAAATCCGTTGCCATGGGTAAAACGAGACGTGGAGATATTTGTTATCTATTTTACCAAATTTTATTTTATTTTTATTTCTTATTCTTCTTTTCTGGATTTGATTTCAGTGAGTGAAAATCCTTTCAAGAGCATACTCAAAACGCTTGAGAAGCTCGATGGCGGAGAATTCGGCAAGTACTATAGCTTGCCCGCTCTTAATGACCCGAGAGTTGGTAAGTCATTCAGTTTCTTTTGGGTGATTGCAGAAATGATGAATCTTATTTACTAAGTTATCTTCGACTTTCTTCTACTTTTACTCAAAGCACAATTATATAGTATTTCTCGCTTGTTAAAAGAAAAAGAGTTTTTGTATAACCTGTGCGTTAAAGATTGGGTTTCGTTTGAGTTTATACAGTAGCTTCATTCTTTTCACGTGGACAATTGTGTATGTTTCAGATAAGCTACCATATTCCATTAAGATCCTTCTGGAGTCGGCCATACGAAACTGCGATGAGTTTCAGGTCAAGAGTAAGGATGTTGAGAAGATCATTGATTGGGAGAATACTTCTCCTAAGCAAGTGGAAATCCCATTCAAGCCTGCCAGGGTGCTTCTTCAGGTGAACAAGTTCATTTTGGTCCTCACATTTTTTGTGAATTGAAGAAGTTTTCATTTTCATTATTATTATCAGTAAATTGGAGACTAATGTTGTTTATGTTGTTATCAGGATTTCACTGGTGTGCCTGCCGTTGTGGATCTCGCGTGCATGCGAGACGCAATGAATAATCTTGGAGGTGATTCAAATAAAATTAATCCATTGGTGAGTTTGTTATTCTTCCCGTTTTGTTGACCTGGTTGCTCTGCCAACACTATTTCACATGCATTATTATTCAGTAAAGAAAAGGAATGTTTGGATTTGTGTCATTACGAGCTTAGGTATGTATATTTGTGTTTGTAATGTTTGGATTTGTGTCATTACGAGCTTAGGTATGTATATTTGTGTTTGTTTTTACTGTGTGAATTTTTGCATGTCTAGGTTCCTGTTGATCTTGTCATCGATCACTCTGTTCAAGTTGATGTGGCAAGGACAGAAAATGCTGTGCAAGCAAACATGGAACTTGAGTTCCAAAGAAACAAAGAAAGATTTGCTTTCTTGAAATGGGGTTCCAATGCGTTCCATAACATGCTTGTTGTTCCTCCTGGGTCTGGTATAGTCCACCAGGTGAGGAAAACTTCTCCATTATACAGTCAAGCATGGTTTGTACCATGCACTTGACCTTTTTCCCGATGGGAACTCAAAAGTGCATCTTGTTTCACTTATCAGTTTTTGAGACTATAAAACTTGCTGAATTGCTGAACTAGTTAATTGTACATGATTGTTCGTACTTGATAATATGATATCCAGGTCAATTTGGAGTACCTTGGAAGAGTTGTATTCAACACAGATGGAATGCTCTACCCTGACAGTGTTGTTGGAACAGATTCTCATACAACTATGATTGATGGCTTAGGTGTTGCTGGTTGGGGAGTTGGTGGGATAGAAGCTGAAGCTGCAATGCTTGGACAGGCAAGATCTTCACTTTCATATGATTGCTCTATTGTATAGGAATGAGTTCCTTGGTGAATTAAAGACGCAGAATTCACTTCACGATTCTCTGAATCTGGCCTACCTTCAATAAATTGATCAATGACTGTAGAGATAATAGTTGAATAATTTTTCATGCTGATCTTTAATTCCGACTTCTTCGTTCTTGTCAATAATGGTCTGAATTGAATTTCAATTTTGTTGCAGCCCATGAGCATGGTTCTCCCTGGTGTTGTTGGGTTTAAGTTGTCAGGGAAACTGAGAAATGGTGTTACGGCCACTGATTTGGTTTTGACTGTAACTCAAATGCTGAGGAAGCATGGGGTTGTTGGCAAGTTTGTGGAGTTCTATGGTAAGTATGGATATCATCATGGTCAGTCATTTTCTGATTTTGATCACTTGTTACTGCATCTTTGTCATATTTTAAGCTTGGTACCTTCTCTTTTATATAGGTGAAGGCATGAGTGAATTGTCATTAGCAGATCGTGCCACCATTGCCAACATGTCTCCCGAGTATGGTGCTACCATGGGTTTCTTTCCTGTGGATCATGTCACCCTCCAATACTTGAAATTGACGGGCAGAAGTGGTGAAACTGTAAGTGATTAATGAAGTTCTTTTAGACCACATGCATCCATTTTGTTTACTAACCTGAATCATACTAATGCAGGTTTCCATGATTGAATCCTATTTAAGGGCTAACAAAATGTTTGTGGATTATAGTGAGGTACTACGCTTGTGAAATTTAACAGTTTTAGCTTTCTTGTTCAGTGCACTTAATGATATTATTTCTTACTGCGAAATCTCTATCCAACTGCAGCCTCAGATTGAGAGACACTACTCATCAAATCTACAACTTAACCTTGAGGATGTGGAACCTTGTGTCTCGGGACCTAAACGGTAAAACTGTATACATATATGTCTTAGTGAAATGGTTATTTTCTTTGTCTATAGTGCATGCCTTTATTGTTGGATATATTTCAGGCCACATGATAGAGTTCCATTGAAAGAGATGAAAGCTGATTGGCATTCATGTTTAGACAGTAAGGTTGGCTTTAAGGTGAGTATTAAAAGGAATACCGTCAGTGTGTTGGTTACTGAGAAGACTTTCCATAAGTTTGTGATTGTACCAAATAGATATTGCAATACGCCCTACACTTATGACATGACTGCATGATTCTGTGATTTATGTTGTTAGCGTACTTGCCTTTACATACTACTTTTAATGAGTTTCTACTTGCAAAAATTGATGTACCAAATAGATATTGCAATACGCTCTACACTTCTGATATAGCTGCATGATTCTGTGATTTATGTTGTTAGCGTGCTTGCCTCCACATACTACTTTTAATGAATTTCTACTTGCAAAAATTGCCTCCAGTGATGTCAAACCCGTGTAGTTAATGGATTTATATCCTACTAGAGAATGTAGCAATTACAAAGATATTCATGTTTATCTAGTCTAGGAAATGGACTATCTTGGGTTTGCTAGGTCATGGAGCTCAGGAAAGGAATAACCAACCTAAATTTAGATGGAAAAGTTGAGTTGGGAGATATGAATTCTATAAATTTTGTCGTATCGAGAAGTCTGATTGTGCTCATCTGCCATGTTATGACCATCTGCATGACCTTGCAATTGTATCTTCATGTACTCAAGCCCCAATGCAACAACTCTCTCGTCTCTCATTTTTTTCTCTTGCATGGGATTCAGGGTTTTGCTCTGCCAAAAGAATCTCAAGCCAAGGTCGCAGAGTTCAATTTCCATGGGACTCCAGCACAACTGAGGCATGGTGATGTTGTTATAGCTGCTATCACTAGTTGCACAAATACCTCAAACCCCAGTGTGATGCTCGGAGCTGCTGTGGTTGCCAAGAAAGCTTGTGAGCTGGGATTAGAGGTTATTTTCCCTTCTTTATACCTTCAAAGTATGATTAGAGCGGCTTCTTGATATGAATTACAGTTTCAATATTAAAACAAACTATGATTCCTTGATGTGCAAAGTTATGATTCTTTGATTAGAATAAGAGTACTATCTCTCAAGAACTCTACCTATAGGAGCTGATAGAATCGATACTGCCCTGTGGATTAAACTATTGTGAAGTTTTTTTCTTCTTAATATAGAATATCTTACATATCAAGTATGTGATACAATCTGTAATATATTTTTCTTTCTTTTTGTTGTACAATGAGGTGGCCATATTTAAACTTCATTCTACTTTTATCAGGTGAAACCATGGGTTAAAACCAGTCTGGCTCCTGGTTCTGGGGTTGTGACCAAATACTTGCAGAAGAGGTACTGCTTCTTAGGTCCCACAATCAGAATATTGCACATATTGAAAAGGATTTCTAAGATTTGTACTGCTGCAGTGGCTTGCAGAAGTATTTGAACCAGTTGGGGTTTCACATTGTTGGTTATGGATGTACCACTTGCATTGGAAATTCAGGAGATATTGATGAAGCAGTGGCATCAGCTATTACTGAAAATGGTTATTGTTTTCTTCTCTGCATTTGATAGTTATTACAAAGTTTCTTTAAAGAGTCTGACAGCAGTAAACCACTGCTGACTTACTCTAGAAGAAAAAACGAAGTCTATCCAAGCAAATGAGAAGAGTTTAAAAACGAAGTCTATGCAAGAAGAGTTTAAAAACGAAGTCTATCCAAGCAGTTGAGAAGAGTTTCCTATTGTTTCGGAAGTTTTCCACTATCTATCCTAGTTTGTAGGCATTTGTAATGTCATTTATTCTAGTTAGTTACTGCACGTTTTATTCCCCTGTTTTCATTCCTTTATTTTAGGCTAATTAATTAGGGTATCTCTGTTATAAATACCCATAGGAATTAGTTATTGAGGAGATCAGAATTTAATTAAGCATTTGCATTTGGGTTTAGTCCCCTTACTTACTCACTTAGTGGAGAAATTCAGTGTTAAGATCCTTGCACTACTATTTCTGCCATTATAATTTCTCCACTAAGTGAGTCCGTAAGGGGACTAAACCCAAATGCAAATGCTTAATTAAATTCTGATCTCCTCAATAACTAATTCCTAAGGGTATTTATAAGAGAGATACCCTAACTAATTAGACTAAAATAAAGGAATGAAAACAGGGGAATAAAACGTGCAGTAAATAACTAGAATAAATGACATAACAAATGCCTACAAACTTGGATAGATAGTGGGAAAACTTCCGAAACAATAGGAAACTCTTCTCATCTGCCTTCGTTTTTAAACTCTTCTCATTTGCTTGGATAGACTTCGTTTTTTCTTCTAGAGTAAGTAAGCAGTTGTTTACTACTATCAGAGTCCCAATCTCACTCCTCTCCCACTCCATGCATTTGATTATTATGTTTACTGGTGTTGTTTAGATGGGGTTTGGGAGGTGGGTGGGGTTTCTCGTAGAGTAAAAGAAAAAAAACAAAAAAGAGAAATCTTCTGGAAGTACCTTCAAATTAATATTGTTGAATTTGCACCCTCTTCCAGATCTAGTTGCTGCAGCTGTGTTGTCTGGAAATAGGAACTTTGAGGGTCGTGTGCATCCTTTAACGAGAGCTAATTACCTTGCTTCACCTCCCCTTGTTGTTGCTTATGCACTTGCTGGAACGGTACTAAAGCTATACTTTTCAAACACATACCTGTGGCTGGAGAATTTTGTATTCACAATTTAAGTAAGACTACTGTGTGACATACATGGAAACAATTTTGCAGGTAGATATTGATTTTGATACAGAACCAATAGGGGTTGGAAAAGATGGACAGAAGATATTTTTCAGAGATATTTGGCCATCAAATGATGAAGTTGCTGAGGTGAGCATTTTAACCTCCTTTAATTTTGTAACTTATTTTTGATGTGCCATTCTGACCACTAAATGAGCTCTTAATTTTGAATGATCTACAGGTTGTACAATCAAGTGTTCTGCCTGATATGTTTAAGGCTACATATGAAGCAATCACTAAAGGAAATCCTATGTGGAACCAATTGTCTGTACCATCTGGCACTTTATATTCATGGGACCCACAATCAACTTACATCCATGAGCCTCCATATTTCAAAAGTATGATCATGTCACCGCCAGGCCCACATAGTATTAGGGATGCTTACTGTTTGTTAAACTTTGGGGACAGTATTACGACCGACCACATTTCACCAGCTGGTAGCATTCATAAAGACAGTCCTGCAGCCAGATATCTAATCGAACATGGGGTGGATAGAAAAGACTTTAATTCTTATGGAAGTCGCCGTGGTAATGATGAAGTGATGGCTAGGGGCACTTTTGCAAACATTCGCCTCGTCAACAAACTATTGGGAGGAGAAGTTGGGCCTAAAACAATACATGTACCTAGCGGAGAGAAACTGTCTGTTTTTGATGTTGCCATGGTAATTTCTTCTAATTGCATCTTTGCTCGTTCCTATTTGTCAAGGACCATTCTTTTTTTAAATAAATATCATTGCAAATAATAGTTTGGCCTACTGTTAGGTCACAACTAAAGTGCCTTACAAGGACGCAGATTCATTGTCATTGAAACTAAGCTGACCATTAGATTTCAGGAGACTTCATTTTCAAGTTAATCACGTATGGCGTCAGCTTGACCTTTGGAGAATATTTTCAAGATTCCTTTTTTCAATTTTACATGCGAGTCCTTTTGTTGATTTCATTTAGGTAGAAAAGTTTTCATATTTTATTTTCTATTGCTCACATTGACAGAGGTACAAAAGTGAAGGGCATGATACAGTTATTTTGGCTGGTGCTGAGTATGGGAGTGGAAGTTCTCGTGACTGGGCTGCCAAGGGTCCAATGCTACTGGTATTTCTTTGCTCTCAAGTTAATTCCTCTAATTCCTGAAGAAGTTTTAACCTTTTATACTAATTAAATTCCTATTGGTCCAGGGTGTGAAGGCAGTGATAGCAAAGAGCTTTGAGCGGATTCATCGCAGTAACTTGGTGGGAATGGGTATTATTCCATTATGTTTTAAACCTGGACAGGACGCTGAGACACTGGGCTTAACTGGTCATGAACGTTATACCATCAATCTTCCAGGCAGTGTGAGTGAAATTAGACCTGGTCAAGATGTCACTGTGGTGACGGACAATGATAAGTCATTCACTTGTACCTTGCGTTTTGATACGGAGGTAATATGGTAACTCTAAATGGCATTCTGTTCATTAGTTTCTTATGTATATATATATATATATATTTAGTGTCCTTAACTTTGGTAATTTTGATGTAGGTTGAGCTGGCATATTTTGATCACGGAGGCATTCTACAATATGTAATCAGGAATTTGATTCATGCTAAACATTGAATCGATCTACAGTTAAATTGATGTGCATGGCTGCTGCTGCCAACCAATCATAAAATAAATATGGGCAACATGTATTAAGGGTTGAAGATTTGGTTCCCCAATGGATACTTGTTTCAGGAATAAGTCAGAACTGACTGCTGGAAAGTTACGATTGTAGAATTGCGGACATTAACTCTTTAGCAGGTCGCGTTTCGTATCCAGTTTCAATTGGATTTGAAAACCTTAATTTATTCAACTTTGGTGTCATGTACTCCTTTAGCCACTATACGAGTTGATATGAAAACAAATCTTCCAAGTTGGTTTTGACACTTTTTTAAGTTGTCAAATTGTGTTTAAATCAAAGTACGGGCTTTTTTGTTGTGGTAAGGCAGTTCCTGGAGTTATGATTTATGTTTAGAAACCATATCACATTGGCACTGGGGCAGTGAATAAGTCTGGCAGAACAACGATATCACCCAATTTATAGGAAGATAAATGTCTGAAGGTTGTTTATTGATAGGGGACAGGTACGTCCCTCCGTTGGGGGGAGCCTTCTAGTCTAAGGAAGGCAATGTCATCCGTCTCCAGTCCGCCTTAGCCTTCAAGTTAGTAGGTATAATTGTATAAAGATAAATTTGACGCAAGTTTCTTCCCGTTTTTGATCAGATGATTTGCTTCCTCAACCAATGTATGTTGCTACCTCCAGGATTTATCCGCCAGTCATAACGTCATTAATGGTTGAATTCCAAGTTAGTCTTCAAGAAATGGAGAAGGCAATTACCAAGAAGCTGACAGAGTCAAATGCACAGCTTACCGCTGATTTTAATGCAAAACTGGAGCTACTGTCCTCAAATCTCCAGAAGATGCTTTTCGAGACCATCTAAAAGAGTCTCAAGGGAAACTCAATTGTTGAGCCCAATTCGTCTAGAGTACGTAATCATTCTGAAATTGAATCGGGAAAAGCTTCTAGGAATGGGGCTAACAATGGATCTGAGAATGGTGAAAAACCTGTGACCACCGGGTCTGCTATGATCTTTAAACCAACCTCTAAGCCCTAGTCTTCACAAATCAGTTCCTGCCCAAACTACTACAAGAACAACCCACCTTCAAAGTTACTAATTCCCAAACCATCACCCAAACACTAGCCCTAAAATTCCACAAAAGCCATTGATTGAAAAGAGCCCCCAGAAGTTTGTCTCCAGCTGAAGTAGACGGAAAAAACAAAGCCAAGGGCCTCCGTTTCATATTTGATTAACCGTATACCCTGGTCACCACCTCAAACACAGGAATGCCTAATTGTTTATTATGGAGAAAGAATAAGAGTGAAGTTAATGAACCATAACATGCGAATGAAGAGAGAGTGCTGCATCAATGGATATGTCTCACATATCAGTTCATGCTACGGATTGTACTACCACCTTCCAAACAATGAGTGTTACTGGGGTACTCAACCAAAAACCTGTTCACATTTTGGTTGACAGTGAAAATACTCGTAATTTCTTCGATGACGAAGTTGCAGTCGGACTAGGAGAAAGGATTAAAGAGACATCTACCCTTGCTGTTTCTGTAGCTGATGGCGCCAAATTGATTTCCAGGGTAGAATGTAAAAGGCTACTGGGATATCTTCACAATACTTCATTTGCGGGGGACTTCAAAACACTTTCCTTTGGGTTCTGTGATATGGTGCTGGGTGTACAATGGTTGAGTCCAATTGGGCCAATCATATGGGATTTCAAGGCTTTGACACCGGAGTTCACTTATTGAAGAAAAATATATGTTTTGAGGGGATCAACCAAAAACTGTCAAGTTTATAAAAAGGAAGTTGTTAGAATATATTTTATATATTCTTGTTTGATTTTGGCATTTTAAATTGGACATATAAGAGGTAAATTTTGTGTTTTATTAGAAGTCCAAAGAGCTAATGGGATATGGTATCTACGTGGATTTGTTTTATTAGAAGTCCAATTAGATAATAGGCTGCGTGGATTTCTATTTGATTTGAAAAAGGAGTCCAAGATACACATGTGATAAGGATGAAAACCTAAAATTCTATC
>JANIPN010000219.1:17244555-17257947 GCA_027478595.1 Erythroxylum anguifugum
AATGTTTACTCTTCGAAACATCACCAACGTTAAATCAATTTTGAGTGAATTAGTTATATGCTGTGGGAGTCAAAAGCCAAAATATGGGGTTAGGGGGCCCCTTCTCATCGTGGGCCCTGGGCAGGTGCCACTGGCGTGGATAATAATCAGGAACAATTTAAGGTAATACATAAATATAATATAAATTTCATAATTATAATCTCATCATAATTTTATTTATAATGTATATTTTTCTCATGGATTTGTTCATATATATGTCTAGATATGTATAAGATAAAGAATGTCTTTAAATAATTGTCACTTAACTAAAACTAATTGATTAATAATAACCAATTTAGATACGGATAGATAGCCTCTTTGGAGTGTGTTTTTTATTAAATAAAAATAAAACTTCGTTGCATTGCATTGAATTAGACAATAAGATAAGGAATACAGATGTGATGTGCCATTTGAATCATATCTCCCTGGATTTTTGTAACAGTTAACAACTAATGGAGGACTAGTTTCTGAGAGACTTCATTAAAGATCTGAAATGTCTTCTCAATCTAACAGAACCTTAATGGCATGGAACCAGGAAATGATCTTACTCATAGGGCCATCTTAATGGACTTACGCCCTTCTTCTACATTATAAATTAATTAGTGGCCGGCAATGGAAGGCTTCTAAGAGGCGTATATTGACAAGGCTCTCCAACTTTTTGCCTTTATCCTTTAGTTTGAAAGAGCAACATAATTGCATTCCATTCGTTCCTGAAGATCCATTATATCTGTTTCTATTGTCCGTTTCCATAATCCATATCTAAGCTTGTAATCCAAGACTTGCATTGATATTTTTGATGGGTAAACAGCCAAAGACTAAGATCCCAGGTTCTCTAGCAAAAAACTTGATAAGCCAACCTCCGAGCCCCATTGTGACCACTTCCGCTAGAGAGGTTCGAAGACAGGCAAGGAGTGGAAGTTTTCACGTCAGAGAGTCACATCTCCGAGAATATCATGCCTAGGCCAAATCAAGTACAAGCAGAATAAGCAAAATGTGATGACAAAACCACAGGAAACAACGTTGTTTTTCCTGTCCTAAACCGATAATAAAGATGTTCAATGACAAGCAACAGCGAGAAGGAAGGTTTGATGATATCCATCGTGACAGACAATATACTGCTGTAAAGGTTGTCCCATCTTTAGGGCAATTGAAGCGGTTCCCAAGTACACGTGGTGGCTTACAAAACTCTAACTGGAAGGCTCCGGCTGAGGTGGATGAAGAGGCATGAGACAGAAAAATTTGCTGTCTAAATGATGACGAAGATGGTGAAAATGTTGTTATAGCTTCTGCCACTCGTAGTAGCCGATGGGGACATGGCGGCGGAGCCAAGAAAACTTATGCAGGAACCGCAAATTCCTAGGTCGATTCAACGGTGCACGATTGATATATTGTCAACATCTGGTCTGGGTCTAATCTAATAATGCGTGTGTTCATTGTGATGATCATTGTGTTCCCTTTATTGCCACGTTTCCGATAAGGCAGTTAGTACGTGGCTCGAGTAGGTGTGCCTAGCCTACACAAGCCGAAGGGCAAATGAAATTTCAGAAGTTAACATCGGGGTGGGTAAGCAAATGACAGGTAGTTGCGAAGTGCCTCATGCTATAAGAGTTGCAAGAATTAGGGATAACCTAATAATGAATGAATCTGATCCAATACAAGTTTTTCTTTTCAATTTTCGAGATTTATTAAATTCTTAATTAAACTTTGAATTAAATAATTTTAATTTAAGTTAATTAAACTATTTAAAATTAAGATGAATTTTAATTTCAAATTCGATTTAAAGTTATTTGATTTGAATTACAATAAAATAAAATTATTTTAATTTGAGTATTTCACTTCACTTCTAACAATGGGATTTCATAGAACTCGTTCTAATTTTGAATAAAGTACCAATAGAAAATAACATGGTTGGGGGGAATTTCTTCTTTTCATTGTTTAATTCAGACTTTGGATTGATTTTGAAGTTTGGAATTCATTCCCATCCGATACGTAGACCATGTGAGGGCAATTCTTAGATTGATGCCTTGTTTGTGGGACAGGGTGGGAGAGTGGGCATGAAGGAGGATTGGTATCTAAACTAAAGGGCTTTCTGCTTTTGAGTTTTGACACCTTCCCATTTAAGTTGATTTCTTTTAGGAAATGGAAGCTTTCAATATTTACTTTTTAAGGACGCCTCATTTGCTTTCTTCTTATGTTATAGTTTCCCAATTTAGATTATTGAAAAATCATATCAATTGTCAGATGCTATTTACAGTCTAGTACATAAAACTTTTAATTGGGACATTGAGAAAGTTTTCAGTTTTCACCTTTAAACCTTCTGGTTCTGCCTGGGTTCAGATTTAAGTAACCGAAATGTACAAGCCTGAACCTGACAGATAAAGCTGAGAATGACAGAAGCTGAAAAGCAACAGTACAAAATTGTAACTTGCACCCACACGGTTACTAGTAACGCTCCTAATTATTACAGTTTCTACTGACAACGGCCATTATTGGCAGAAAACTGACCCATCTCAGCTACAAAATATCAAACATTACATACTGACATATCTGTTATGCTGCCCCCATCGTGTCATCAGTCTTGTCCTATCAACCCAACCGCCTACCCCGCCACTCAGAACTTGTAAAGATCAAATTTTTGTTGATTCAATTTTCATTTCCAGCAAATCCCGCCTCACAATTTTGCTTAAACTGGGTTTGTTTCAATTCAATTTCAGATTCAAGGGTGTTATAGAATAGTGTCTAATTGTAATCCCATCAAATTCCACCTACATGCACACCAACTTCTCTAAACTCTCTATGACAAGCAAAGCAATCTCGAGATCCGCTCTTTCGTTCGCCTTGTCCCAAATCTTGTCACATTCCTTCCTTGCTTCCGATTTCCTTCTCCCTGTGTGTTTTCTCCACAATTCTCTCCTTTTCCTCTGTAAATTTTCCTACTCTTTCTTTCAGTCGCACTCACTGTACCATCCAAAACCCATCAGCCAGAACTCAATTGCTCTCCTTCTCTTCTCTTGAACAATCAGTTACACGGTTTCTACGGTGACAAAGAAAGAACAAAAGAACCAATCTTTTTAATGGCTGATGCTTCTAATGGCGAGAAGGTTATCTACCTTCACGGTGACATGGAGTTGGTTATCATTGAAGCTCGAAACTTGCCCAATATGGACATTGTCTCCAACCGTCTCCGCCGTTGTTTGACTGTATGCAACGCCTGCAGAACTCCCTCCGCCTCTGACGGTGACCGCGAGGGAGACCACGGCCGTGATACTGACCAAAGAATCCACACCCACCGTCATGTCGTCACCAGTGATCCTTATGTAACCGTAGTCGTCCCTCAGGCCACCGTAGCAAGAACGCGTGTCTTAAAAAACGCCCGAAATCCCAAGTGGAATCAGCGCTTCTGCGTACCTCTCGCACATCCAGTGATCGATTTGGAGTTTCATGTGAAGGATAACGATCTCTTT
This sequence comes from Erythroxylum anguifugum, assembly GCA_027478595.1. Taxonomy (NCBI): domain Eukaryota; kingdom Viridiplantae; phylum Streptophyta; class Magnoliopsida; order Malpighiales; family Erythroxylaceae; genus Erythroxylum; species Erythroxylum anguifugum. Next base: position 17,248,059 of record JANIPN010000219.1, read on the forward strand.
GGAGCTGAGCTTATGGGGGTAACCAAAATCTCCGCTGAAAAAATTGCTTCCGGCGAGTTAATTCACAATTGGTTTCCTATTATCGGGTCCTCCGGGAAACCACCGAAGCCGGACACTGCACTTCATTTGCAGATTAAGTTCACGCCGGTGGAAAAAAACCCGCTTTACAGACATGGTGTCGCAGGTGACCCCGACCACCTTGGAGTGAGGAACACTTACTTCCCTTTGAGGAAAGGAAGCACCTTGACTTTGTATCAAGATGCTCATGTGCGAGACCATGACTTGCCGGAAATTGAACTTGATCATGGAAAAGTGTACAAACAACATAACTGCTGGGAGGATATTTGCTATGCAATATCAGAAGCTCACCACATGATTTACATTGTGGGTTGGTCGGTATTTCATAAAATTAAGTTGATCAGAGAGCCAACTCAGCCATTGCCACGCGGTGGGGAATTGACTCTTGGGGAGCTGCTTAAGTATAAGTCTGAGGAAGGAGTTCGAGTTCTGTTGCTGGTTTGGGATGATAAGACATCCCACGATAAATTTGGTTTGTCGACGGTGAGAGTTCTAATCATCCTTGCAAACTTGATTCTTTTTTCGCGTTGCTTTTACTTATTATATGCTTGTTAGTTTGTCTGTTGTTTTGACGAATAATAAACGAACCAAATAAACCCTTTACTGATGGAGTGGTTGGGAGAGACTTGAGAAAAGGTTCTGACAAATTAGATTACTCTTATAGTGTGTGCTGGACAAAGTACAACGTCAAAAACTCAAAGGAAATGGAATTGAAGAGAGAATCAAAGTTAAGAACTGTACAACAGTTCCTGCTTTTGTTTTCGCTGTTTTACCAAGTCGAATCGGATTACAGTTGGATTGTATAAAGAGGGGAACAAGGGTCACCTAGTATATATTTGAATTTCTTGGTGACTATTTTTTTACTTTTCAGCCATGTTAGTGATAAACACTGGTCTAATTTTGAAGTGTCATATATGTAGGCAGGAGTGATGCAGACGCACGATGAAGAAACCCGAAAGTTTTTCAAACATTCATCTGTTATGTGTGTATTAGCTCCTCGTTATGCCAGCAGTAAGCTTAGCTACATTAAACAACAGGCAAGTTTTTTCCATTGTTCTACTTTTTGTTGCCTTGTTCATAGCTTTCCCAAAGTTGTATATTAATTCGCAGCATAGTGTGCATATTGATTAGGTTGATTCTTGTGATGCCTACAAGGATTTTGATTTTAATTTCCTTCGGCCATAAAAATTCTCTTTATTTTTTACTGCTGACTGAATAACTTTCTTTCATCTTCTTAAATTTGAAGAGTAAAATTTAGTTAATTGAACAAGTTGATGATATTACTCACATGTTTCCGTTCAGGTTGTTGGAACCCTTTTTACACATCACCAAAAATGTGTTCTTGTGGACACACAATCATTTGGCAATAATCGGAAGATAACTGCATTTTTAGGAGGCTTGGACCTTTGTGATGGCCGATATGATACCCCTGAGCATCGATTGTTTCATGATCTAGACTCTATATTCAAGGATGATTTTCATAATCCTACATTTACTGTAAGTCATTTATCTGCCAAACTATTCATCTTACTTATGGAAGTCTCTTTTAAACTATGAGATAAGCTACACTTCAAACTCTTCTGTGGCATTTTTCTTAATGTATAGTTGTAATCCACCCTTTTGTTGTGTGTCTCGACTTTTAAGTTGTTAACAAAACATATCCCCTCGTTTTAAGTTATTTTGAAAACCATCTTAGTGTAGAAACTAGTTTTTTTTAATAATTTGTTTATCTAGGATACTAAATTCTTTGCAGTTCTTATCCATTTAGCCCACAAACTGTAACACCTTGCTACATCTTTACATGTTTTGATCATCTGGATTTTGCTTGTAAAGGCTGGAACAATAGCACCAAGGCAACCATGGCATGACTTGCACTGCAGAATTGATGGACCTGCCGCATATGATGTTCTAATAAATTTTGAACAGCGTTGGAGAAAAGCAACAAGATGGAAGGAATTTGGACTACGTTTTCGTCAGACTTCTCATTGGCATGATGATGCATTATTAAAGATAGAACGGATTTCATGGATACTAAGTCCTCAGTTCATTGCAAAGGATGGCACTATAATAGTTCCAGAAGACGATCCATCTTTGTATGTGTCAAGTGAAGATGATCCTGAAAGCTGGCATGTTCAGGTTGTATAAAGCTTTAAAATTGAATAGAAAATTTTATCCCCTCATTGTTGATTTACTTTTGAATTTTGTACTCTGTTGTAGATTTTCCGGTCTATTGACTCAGGTTCACTGAAAGGATTTCCGAAAAATGTTGACGAGTGTCGAGCTCAGGTTTATGTACAACTTTACAAGCTTCTTTTTTCTTTTCATTATCAGTGGAATCTAGTCTATTGAAGAAATATCTCTTTTGCAGAATCTCACTGTTTCAAAAAATGTAGTGGTAGATAAAAGCATTCAAACTGCATACATCCAGGCAATCAGATCTGCCCAGCATTTCATATATATTGAGAATCAGTATTTTCTTGGATCATCATTTGCATGGCCATCATACCAAAATGCAGGTCAGAGTTTCAACTTGAACTGCTCAAAGTGCTTTTTATCCACTAATTGTTTGTTCTATTGCAGTCGAGATCTAAATGCTCACACCTAAAAGGATCTGTATGAATGCCATCAATACACGTTGGAAATTAGGTAGCAAAAAGGGATTAACATTTTTGAGTTATACTTGCTGTATTATGAGCAGGAGCTGATAATCTAATACCTATGGAATTGGCATTAAAGATTTCCAATAAAATTCGAGCAAATGAGAGATTTGCAGTGTATGTTGTGATACCAATGTGGCCAGAGGGAGATCCAAAGTCTATTGTCATGCAAGAAATTCTATTTTGGCAGGTAAACATTCTCAAATTATATTGCTGCAAACATTGTTTTACAGATGCAAACAAATGAATAGCTAATGTGTTACGTTTGAAGCTGATGAATTTATATCAATTTTAGGTTTTTCTTTTGTTGTGGCTTGTTAACATTGGCTTCACAGTGTTAGAGAAAGAATGAATCTGGAACAACTTTGATTCTGCTTTCGATTAGCATGTGCTGAAAGCATATCTTCAATGTATATTGGTTAAAAAAAAGTTGAGGAGCCTCATAAGTGAAAATGTGTCCGACCACCTTTGCTGTTATTATTAAGAATGCCGGAATGAATGCACTTTACAAATGGATGAGACATCTATAGGTTAGTTTTTTTCATTTTAGTGTATAATAGGATTGAGAATAATGACTCAATTTTATGTTGCATCTTGAAACAACTTCCTAAGAGTTAGCCAATTGTCACAAATGAATAGGCCCATATTTTTTAGAGTATTAATTTTGTTTTATACATCTTCTTGTGAGAAACTTGGAGTAGTTTTGTCATTATATTTTTTAGGATATCCATTGTAAGTCAAACAATATGCTAAATTTGGATTCCTGACATTTACAATTTGCTTTTTGACAGAGCCAAACAATGCAAATGATGTATGAAATTGTGGCCAATGCACTTAAGTCAATGCAATTAGTAGATTCACATCCCCAAGATTACCTCAATTTCTTTTGCCTCGGCAAACGAGAAAAAAATCCTATTGGATTATCAAACACTAACGGTGATACGGTATTTCTTTTGTTCTCTTTTTGGTCTATGCTGGTTTTCTTATTTACAATCATTACATAATCTTTACATCTACATGGTGTGTGGCCTCATTAACTAGTGCCTTAGCTCATTTGCTTGTTCTAAAAAGAGTGGTGTAATATTGAGATGTGATGTTATCTGTTATTTATGCCCTATTCTTCTTTTTCTTTTCTTTTATCTTATTGTTTCTCTTTTCCAATATTCCGAGGTGTTTGATCAGCATCTTGAAGGACCTACTGTTTGGAAGTTTTTGTTTCCATTTTCCTTTAGTTTATATCCTTTTCTTGGTTTTAAGTGCTTATTGAAAGGCTCTATAGTATGTGCGATTGTGCGCAACCTTTCCATATTCTTAGATCAATCCTACTAAAATTGCTAATAATACGGTATCATAAAGTTGTTACCTTATTCGTGTCTCATCTAGAATCATAAGAACCATGCTAAGCATAAGTGCATCCAGTGGCCCAAATTGTCTTATTATTTAACCTTTCAGTCAGTTTATATTGGATATACCTCAACTTGGAAACTTGGCCCTATGGTTTTAGACTTTGCAAGTTATGAGTTGTATCTAGGCATGTATCCTCATGGCATCTTCATCTCAAATTCTTGCATAGAGGCTCATTGAAAGAAGCTACATCAGGTGTTCTACATGAACTTGTTGGCCTTATGTCAAGTCTACTTGTTGGACTTATGATGGAGTCATTAGGTGACAAATACTTTGAAACCAAGTATATGTGAAAATCACATTATTTGGAGCGGGGACCTAGTAATGTTGACTTGGGGATTGTACTACTTGGGGAGCAAGTTTTTTTTACTATAAATAAGAGTTAGGGTCGTCATTCTTTTTATCCAACATAAGACAATAACTCTTTTATCTTATATAAAAATTCTCTTCTAGCTATAAAATCTCTTGCCTTTGGCTGTAGTTTTGCCTCTTAGATTTAGGAGGTTTTTTTCACATAAAATCTTGTATTAATTGTTTGTACTCGACCCAAATAATCAAAGGATTTATGTTATCAAAAGAAGTTGTATATACCTGTAATGAGGAAGAAACCAAAAGATACAAATGAGTATGAGCTATTAAACTGACAAGCACTTGGTGTGATTTGGTTGACGTTGGCAATGTTGCTTTTAGCATTGCCAACTAGAAAACAATGTTGGTTTTGAGGAAAACTATATCAAACATGTACGAGAAGCTGTTTGCCTCAAACAAGATACATTCGATGCATCACTATTCAATTTGAAGATGGTCGAGGGTTCTTATGTGATCGATCACATAAATGAGTTGAATGTGATCACTACTCAATTGAACTCAATCAAAATTGAGTTTGATGATGAGGTAAAAAGATTTAATTTTATTGTCTTCCTTGCCTGAGAGTTTCCAAAAAAGAAAAGTTAAAACTTCAAAAGAAATAGATTTGATTCTTAGTGAAGATGTTTGCAAAACGGAGACGAGTGAGGCTTCAAGTGATACCTTGAGTACAAAAGGTAGGGCTTGAAGCTATCAATGGGGTAATAACCATGGAAAGTTGAAGTTTAGAGGCAGAAGCAAATCAAGTCCGACTGTTCTTATTTGTTGGAATTGCAAGGGAAAGGGTCATAAAAAATTGAAAGGCTTCAAGAAAGAAAAAGGGTCAAACTAAGGAAAAGGAAAAGGCAGTGAATGCAACATTAGAATAAGAAGATCCTTTAGTCTTGAGCATCGAGGTCTACTTGAATCTTAGACTCTAGATTCAGCTGCCTCTTTCATTCTATTCCTTATAAAGAATTTATGCATAACTTTCCTTAAAAAAGGAGAGAGAATTTATCCATAACTTTGTGATAGGTATTTTGGCAAGGTTTGTTTGGCTGATGATGAGTCATTGAGATCATACGTAAAGGTTTAAGGTTTATTCAATAGGTCAGTTGGATAGTATTGGCTATAAAACAATATTTGGGAATGGTTCATGAAAGAAGAAAAGGTTATAGTTGTGGCATAGGATAGCAAGATGGGAACATTCTATGTGACCAATGGGAAAATAGATAACATGGTTAGTGAAGGGGCAAAATTTGACCCAAGTTATCGGCATATGAGCGAGAAGGGAATGAAATTCTTAGCCTTAAAGGAGTTGATAACCAATCTAAAATCAGTAGATGTTGGCTTTTGCAAGGATTGTGTGCTCGACAAGAAGAAATAAGTTAGTTTCTTGAGGATCAAACAAGAACCCTAAAATAAAAAGTTATTGGTACATATTGAAGATAGGGAACTAGCATTGGGCCATTCTCTTAGAGGCTTGAAATATTATGTTACCTTTATTGATGATTCTACCAGAAAGGTATGGTTTATTTTCTTAAAAATAAATCTCATATGTTTGTTAATTAAAAATGTGGAAAGCTAAGGTTGAAAATCAAGTGTCTATGATATGACAATAGTGGCTAGTATGACAGTGAGGACTTCATAACATTTAGTGTGGAACATAGAATCTAGATACTGAAAAAGATTCCAAATTGGTCACAACATAGTAGTGTCATAAAGAGGATGAATCAAAATCTTAATGAGCGTGTAGGAGTTGCTTTGAGTTGATGCGACTAACGCAACAACTTATCTAATCAATAGAAGTCCCATAGTTCCTCTTAATTTCAAGTTGCCAGTAGAAGAGTTGATGGGAGAAAAGGTAATCTATTTGATCCTAAAGTTTTGGATGTCTCATATGTGCATGTCGTTGCAAAAAGAGAGACAAACTTGATGTAAAGGCTAAAAAATGTTTCTTTATTGGGGCATTGTAATATTTCAGTTATTGGTTATGGATGAACTAAACCGAAGGATAATCAGATTAAATAATGTGACCTTTCAATGAAGATATGATGTAGAAAGATCAATTTATATGTGCATTGGAAAAACAAGCGTCAAAAATTGAGTTGAGCTAGATTTCCAAAAAATTTCAAAGCTACTAAATCAGAACTGCAAACACCCATGGAAGTAGTTTTAAGCAGATCAAATTATGACTAGTGAACCGGTATTTCCCTTCTTATATTATTTACTTTTGACCGATGACAATGAGCTAGAATATTTTGTTGAGCCCATGCAAGATAGACATTCGATGAAGTGAGAGCAAATGATGCAAGAAGAGACTCGAGAAGAACCAAACTTGGGTATTGATCAAGTTACCATAGGTATAAGAGCGATGGAAGACAAATAGGTGTACAAAATAAAAGATGAACTTGTTGGTGGTAATTAGAATAAAGCAAGACTATTGGTAAAGGATTTGCTACAAAAGGTAAGGTATTGACTACATAAAGATTTTCCCATCGGTGAAGTTCAATACCATTTGAATGGTTCTAAGTATTGTTGCTTAGAGTTGTTAGAAGTGAAACAACATTATTTCATGGTGATTTAGAGGAGGATATTTACATGGTACAACTTGGCCGATTCAAAGTTTCCATTAGAGATAATCTAGTGTGCAAGATGAAGAAAAGCATGTACAGTTTGAAACAGACACCAAGAAATGGTATAAGAAATTCGTCCCCTTTATACGTAGTCGGGGTTTCACTAAATGTGGCATGGAGTATTGTTGCTACATCAAGTTTTTTGTGGATATTATGTTAGTAGCAAGGCTTTGGCATCTAGGAGATCAACATACTAAAGAAGCATGTCAAAGGTGAAGGACTTGGAACCTGTAAGTCAAATTCTTGACATGTAAATTGCTCAAGACTAGGCAACATTAACTTCAAAATTGTCATAAAGAAAGTATATTCAAAAAGTTCTTGAGAGGTTTAACATCCAAGATGCTAAGCCGTAAAGGACATCTTTGGACAGTCACTTAAGCTCTCGAAGGCGCAATCATTTAAGATCGACAAAGAAAGAGAATACATGGCCAAGGTGCCCTATGCCTCAAAATGCATGCTATGGTTTGTGCTTGACATGATATTGTTCATGCTGGGAGAGTTGTGAGCTGCTTCATGTGTAGAACATTGAGAAGCAATAAAGTGGCTATTGAGATATTTGAAACGTACATCAGGTATGTCACTATGTTTTAGAAAATGTAATATGATTTTAGAAAATTTTGTAGCTGCAGATCTTGGTGGTGATATTGACAATCAGAAGAGCAGTTTTAGATACGTGTTTAAACTCTCTGGTACTGCAATCAGTTGAGTGTTAAGATTGCAAAAGTGTGTAGCCCTTTTAACCATAGAAGTATAATATGTTGCAATATTGGAAACCAGAAAGGAGATGGTATGGCTGCAGATTCTAAAGGAGATTGGCAAATGGCAAGATAATAGTGTCTTGTTTAGTGACAATAAAATTGTCAAAGTGTCCGGCAGTGTTTCACTCGTGAATAGAGCACATTCAGTTTTTAAGTATCATTATATCTGAGAGGTGATTAATGATAGGACGTTATCATTGAGAAAGATTTTGGTTGTGAGAAATTCAGTTCACATGTTGACAAAGGGAGTCACTACAGGACAATTGAGATGGTTGATGACCTTAGTTGGGCTCTTTGATTGAAGCTTGGAAGGATTTGTAAAGTTAGAGATGTAAGGAAGCTGTAAGTGGACAAAGTTTGATGCCGGGGTTTCGATGAGTTTGTTAGGCTTATGTGGAGACTAATGAAGTGGCAAACACTTGGGAGACTTGTACTTGAAGATCGCATTACTTGGATTGGGACCAGGTAATGTTGACTTGTGAGTGTACTACTTGGAAAGCACATTTTGTCATAGTATCAATAAAAGTTAAGGTCTTCATTCTTTTATCCCATAAAAGACACTTCCTCTTTCATTTTGTATTAAAAGAATTTCGGATAATAAAATCTCTAGTCTTTTGCTCCCAAATTTTGGAGGTTTTTCCAGTAAAATCTTACGTTGTTTATCTTTTTACAGTCCACAATTTTTAATAGAGCTTACTTCGATTTCTCCTGTATATAAAGTTCTTCGAGTGGGTTAAGTTTGAAGATAACTTCTGGTCAGTGGCTGACACAATCTTTGAAGTTTTGTTGAATCACAAGCCCAACTTTTTGTATCAGGTATCGGATGCCCAAAAGTTCGAACGTTTTATGATTTATGTCCATGCAAAGGGAATGATAGTAGATGATGAGTATGTTGTAGTTGGATCTGCCAATATTAACCAGAGATCCATGGCTGGTACAAAGGACACTGAGATAGCGATGGGTGGCTATCAACCCCATCACACATGGGCTGCAAGGAAGAAACATCCACGCAATCAGGTTGGTGGCAAACTTTATTGGTGATTCTCCTGCTGTGTTGGGGGAGTATTTGGCTTACCTTTTCTGTCACACAGGTGTACGGATATAGAATGTCGCTGTGGGCTGAGCATCTTGGTAAAATACACGGAACATTTGCAGATCCTGAGAGTTTGGAATGTGTGAAGACAGTGAATATGATTGCTGAAGAGAACTGGAAGAAATACAAAGATGCAAGCTTCCAAGAACTGGAGGGCCATCTTCTCAAGTATCCAGTGGTGGTAGCTGCTGATGGGAAGATAGACCCTCTTTCTGGAAGTGAGACTTTCCCCGATGTTGGTGGTAAAGTAATTGGAGCTCATTCCGTCAAACTTCCTGATACTTTGACGACGTAATCCTATCCGTTCTTAGACGATGTATAGTATAAAACTGATCAATGCAATACAGTACAATGCTGTTTCTTGTGCATTCCTGTAGCTGTTTCATGATTCTTTTGTTTTTTTTTTCTTTGTTAAGAGTGCTTGTAAAATTGTCAGGAATTTGCAAACATAACAAGGATTGACTTGATTCTGAGTGCCGCTGTTTCACTGTTTCAGTTTCAGCCCGAATGCATGTCATGTCAGACAAACGCATGTGTGTGTTTGATCTTTACTACCAGGGTAATGCCACGCAAACGCGCAAAAATAATGCCCTGCTAACTCTGTCAGTTATATTATTATATAATTATATTATTTAAAATTTTGTAATTAAATGTATAATAAATATGGAAAATTTTAAAATTAGTAATTAAATTATAAATATGTATTGAAAAAATGTCATATTCAAAATATAAAAGTTATAATATGATAAATGAATAAGTAAAATTAGCAAGGAAATATTTGGGATGAAAATTTTAAAAATTAAGGTATTGTAACATGCATGTTATAAATGTAAAAAAAATATAAATTAAAAAAGAAAACTTAAACATAATAAGTTTTAAATAAATAATTATGATAATTTCATGATAAATAAATCAGAA
>JANIPN010000219.1:17284483-17300243 GCA_027478595.1 Erythroxylum anguifugum
GGGAATCGGAAAAAATAATGCCACGACCCGGGAGATTATAAACATTATTATTATTATTATTATTATTATTATTATTATTATCATTATCATCATCATCATCATTATTATTATTATTATTATTATTATTATTTATTATAAATATTAAACTTATCATTATTATTAATCATTGTTATTGTTATTATTAATTATTGTTCTTATTATTATTATAAATTTTAAACTTATTATTATTATTGTTATTATTATTATTATTAATTATTGTTATTATTATTCTTAATTATTGTTCTTCTTCTTATTATTTATTATTATAAATTTTAAACTTATTATTATTATTATTTATATAATAATAATAATAACAACAACAACAACAAATATGATATGGAAATATGATATGAAAAATGGTATTATATTATCTTTCATTCCTATTAATGCAATAAACCAAACAATATTATTGGTATTAATACAGAAACCCAAGTTACAAACCAAACATCATTTTTTAATTTTTCATACCCATTCCCATTCCCTTCTACTATTATACCCATATCCATACCCAACCCCGTGCTCAAATCAAACGCCCCCTTAAAGTTGTATGAAAGAAAACAAAACAAGGAGAGTCTTTAAAGGAACTTAAATGCAATGTCATAGGGTTAATTTGAAGACGAATTAGCAATGTTTTAAATACTGAATAAGTGATTGAACCAGAGAAGTAATTGATTAAAGGATCAATGGTTTAATCGAAATTCAACCATGATTGAACCAGTGACTAATAAATATATAAATTTTTATCTTATATTATATATATATAAGATAATGTTCAAAAATATTATTTAATTATTTATCTAATTGTAAACTTAACTTAAACTTTCAAACTCTAAGATATATAAGTTTTTTTTTAAGTTCACCAACACAACACAAAATAAGATAATAAAGCTCACTAGTCATATTTCATCAAAAAGATTAAAAAAAAGAACACTAATCATAATATTCATTTAAGTTGAAATCATCAAAATTAAGGTATTTTAAACAGACCAGTCGGTTCTTTCTTTCACCGGTTTAGCGGTTTTTACCGGTCTGATCTTAAAATGAACGTGCTAATTACTCAAAAAAAATATGGGCTAAATCGGACTGTTTCATACTTCAAGTTATCGAATCTCCGATCCAACCGACCAATTCGGTCCAATTTTCAAAACACTGTAGTTTAGAGCCTAACGTTCCAGAACACTCAAATTAAACTTTATGATTTTAAAAAACATTCAAATTTATCCCTCCACAGATGGAAAAGTAAATAGAAACATTTCTGTCAGTCTTTTGCCACCTCATTGACAACATGGTATAAATATATTATTTTTAATAAATTTTTAGACCCCACATAGTCATATGGATATCATGTGGGGTTTCATCCAACTTAAAAAAATCTATTAAATTTAATTTATTTTTAATTAATATGATTAAGTTTTAACTAACTTTAAAAAATTAATTAAACTAACTTAATTTAATAATCCCTAATCTGATAAATCAAAGTCATGAAGCCCAAAATTGTTCTTAATTTATTTTAACCTAAAGTTCAAAGCCTTAAGCAAAGAAGAGAAGGAGGCTAATTTTGAGGAGAATGAAGAGGGAGACAACAGTGAATATGCTTAACACGAACTAGGGATAAAGGAATTTGATTTATTAGATTAGGTTTAATTAGATTATGAATTATTAGATTAAATTAGTTTTATTTTAAGTTAATTAAAATTAATCGAATTTATTATAAATAAATTAATTTTAATAATTTAAAAAAAATTAGATGAGCTCCTCAAAGTTATATAATGTTATTAGTGTCGTGACAGAAGATTGACAAAAATATTAAACCATCTATTTTTCTATTTATAAAAAATTTAATTTAAACGTTCTGAAATTATTAAGATTTATAATTATTGAGATTTATTTTAAACACTCTAAAATGTTAAATTCTAATTTATATTTTAATAAAAATATTTAAGTAAAACATACTCTTTTTGTCTAAAAGTTTTAAAAGATTAATCCCTTAATTAAAAAATTTAAAAGTTAAACACTTATAAAAAAAAACTTTCAAAAGATTTGTTTAGTATGTTATTCCTATATTTTAATACAAATATTTAAGTTAAAAAGAAACTAACTCTAAACGCTGCGTTCCATTTTGAAGGTTAACTAACGTAGCGCCGTGCCCCTTTTAAGGTAAAGCGACCCTAGAAACCATCCCTCTCCATCTCTTGAAAAAACCCTCTCACTCTCAATTCTTGTTTTCCAGATCCCTAAGTCCTTTTTTGGCCGAAAATGGTGAGCTTTCTGTATCTTGTTCTTTAGTTTTTTTTTTGTTTTACACTTTTGATTTTTGATCGAAGATCTATCTAATAAACGCGTTTCGATTGTGGTTCAGGCGGATTCTCCTGTCCAAAGGTGAAACCTAAATTCGATTCTTTTACGCTTACCCTTTTGATTGAATTTTTTTAAAAAAAATAATTGTCAACCCGACTTTGGGCTCTTCGAGCGCGAAGTAAAACTAGCTTTTTTTCTTTTTATTTTGGTGATGTTATCTTTTCTGTGAACGCTTTTCGATCTGCTATTTCTTCTCATCTGCGAGTGTTCTTGGTTAATAAAGCTATTGGAATGTAAACAGTGTTCCTTGGTGATGGATCCTTTGAAATTTTTGAATTTTATGTTTGTTTACTTTGGAGAGACAACAGGGGATAAAGTTTAATGTAGTTTCAAGGTTTTTGTTGCCTGCCTGTAAAACTTCTGTTCTGAGATTCTCTCTTTTTTTTTATGACTTTCAGTATTTGTCGGTAGACATTACAGTGTCTTAACGGATAAAATCTTTTTCTACATTGGTTGGAAGAATTGTTCCCCGCGAAAAGTAAAACACCAAATTTAGGGCATATCTATATCAAAATACTTGTGTATTAGATTAGTCTTAAAAAGTTCGTTGTCCCCCTTAGTGTACATGTGTGCTATGCCTTAGCGTGGTTTGCTATTCTATCTTCAAGATTCTGGATTGTAAATTTGAGATTGTGAGGAAAAGTGGTAAGAACGATTTGGAGACTTATCTGCCAGAAATTTCTCCTGTACGAGCTTGATAAAAGTATTGCATTATGTTCAAATTTGCTGTCCGTTTAATATATGTGTAATGGATATATCAGGAATTCACGGTCACCTTCTCCTTGGAGAGAACAGTCTAGATCCCGATCCCGCAGCCGTGGCAGGTCCAGATCTAGATCATGGTCCAGACCAAGGCATAGATCACGGTCCCGCAGCCGTGGCAGGTATTACAGATCATGCTTTCATTTCTATGTGTTTTTTTTTGGGTTCCATTGGAACTTCTGATTATTGGACTTGATGTTTAATTGACCTATTTCTATGGATGGTTGATCATTTTGCTGAATTCAGGTCCAGAAGCCGTGATAGGTTAGTATTCCGCTTATGTTTCTTTGTAGCCTGGTGATTAAATTTGTTAAGATTGTTTGCCGTAATTCTGTGTTTGTCTGTGCCTCACATTGATTTATATGCCTTCACCTGTTGTTGATTTCTAATTACCTTCATACCTTTTGGATAATACTTAGCAGGGAAGAAGCTTTGAATCCTGGAAATACACTTTATGTAACTGGCCTGTCTACGAGAGTTACAGAAAGAGACCTTGAAGAACATTTCTCTAAGGAGGGAAAGGTCATTGTTCCTCTGAGGAGTTGATATGCAGTCTTTTTTCATTAAGAGCTTTTAATCTTCTTCTGTTTCTATTTATGATTTGCATCATTTAACTTTGTGATAAAAGTAGTGGCTGACTTTAAATTTTTTAGGTTGCTTCTTGTTTTCTTGTTGTGGAGCCCCGGACAAGGATTTCCCGTGGTTTTGCTTTTATTACAATGGACAATGTTGAAGATGCCAACCGTTGTGTTAAGTACCTTAATCAGTCTGTTCTGGAGGGTCGATATATAACTGTCGAGAAGGTAATGTTATTGCATCAGATTGGTGCAACAAGTTAACCTCTTTAGTTTAGATCTTTGTTCTTAACTTGAAGGTTTTCTGGCTATATTCAGACACATTGCGTCAGCTATGTTGGCAGCAATCAAAGATGATCAGTTCATCCATGTCAACTTAAACAGCTTGATCAATGGCCAGCTTAAACAGCTTTTCAAATGCTTGTGATCAACTAAACATAGCAACCATATTGTTCAACAACTATACATCCTCAGCATTCAATTTCAACTCTCAACTAATCAACGGACATTATCAACAACTTTCTAATCAGGCTTTATGGTATTTCAAAACTGGCACTTGTTAAATAAAAACTAGTCCCTTGTGGCCAATTTTTTCCTTCCTTTTTGGTATCTTCGTTTGCCTTTGCATTTCAAAGTTTAGTTGATCTTTCTCGTGACAGTGTATTTGGTTTGTTGAATATACTCATAGATGCTTCACTTGCTTATAAAAATGTGGCTTCTTCATCAACCATACAATCAGCATATTTCATGTAAGCTAAAAAAATTGTGGTGATTTATAGTGTTTGAGGTGATCTGTTTGTCTTTCAGTCAAGGAGGAAACGGGCAAGGACCCCAACGCCAGGACATTATCTTGGGCTTAAAAGTACTCGGGACTATGGTGAGTACTTTTGAACATATCAATAATCCTTGAGGAAGAAGGAGTTACTCTATTCTTAAGTACCCTGACTAGAAGTTGTGCTATTTTATGTTTAATTTCTGAAGGCCATCGTGGTGATCGGGGTAGATATCGAGGTGGATATGAGCGTGATGATTATCGGAGGTCTCCCAAGCGCTCTCCTTATCGTGGGGGTCGTGAATATTCTCCAAGGCACTCTCCCTATGGTGGTAGCAGATCAAGGAGGGGCAGATCCAGGTCGCCCTATTCACCTTACCGCTCTAGGTGATGTTATCTATTAGGTCATGGTGGTGTAGTTGGATTCAATGGCAGTGCTTGTTCCCATCCTTCAGGATTTCCGTTATTATGTATGCTTCTTATTACGAGATCAACTTGTCAAGTGGACTTGAACTAAGTTTTTGCATGCTTTAAGGTTGTTTGAGCCTGGAGACGAGACTATTCTTTAAAAAATGTTGGCCATGTTAGAGACTAGACTTACCTTAAACCTTGAAGTGTTCCTTAAATACTGATTTGCGGACGAAGATGAACTTTCTCAAGAAAACAATAATGTTCTCATCAGCAGATGGTAACATCAGTGATACTTTCGGGTTTAGAAGATGCAGTTGTTTGGTGGTGGGGAAATTTGAAGTTAAAAAAGAAGAAATTATCAATAAATATGTTTAATTTAATTAGTTCAGTAGAAATTTAAATTTTGATTAATTTTATTATTACTTTTTTAACCCTTTTATGTTTTTCGATAAGTTTTTAATCTTAACATCGACTCTCTTATATGCAACGTAGAAAGTTTGACTGGATTAAACCATAGTATTAGGCTAACATAGGGCAATCAACCTTCAAAACATTTGACTATATACAGGTCATAGGCTGAATCCCTCTGGTTAGAAGCTGACAATGTATAATTATGTTCGTTCCCTTAGTTCTTTTTTTTTTTTTTGGTGCAAAGGAAAGAAAAAATACAATAGAAAAAGAGAACTAGTCCCTGACAAACATGACACCAACATCACCAAGAACCGCAGCATTCACAAATGCCGGAGGATTGAGCCAAAATTGAAACGGCTCCTGTCCATGACTTCTTCGTTTAGCTAGAATATCAACGACGCTATTACCTTCCCGAAGAATATGCTCACATCGGACAGACCAGTCCCAACTAAGGATAGCTCTGATATCCCCAATTAAATTACCATGAGGATGAAACGTCCAGTCCGTAATTTCCAAGTAGCGGAGAGCTTCTAACGAATCCGAAAACAACCAAACATCTCTATAGGACTGATTCCAAGCAACAAGCAGACCAGTTCGAATAGCTAATAACTCTGCACCCATATTGAAATCTCTACCAACAAATTCAGAAAAACCGCCCAACCAATTACCATGGCAATCTCTAAGAACGCCACCAATATCCGCATCTCCTGGGTTGCCCATAACACTCCCATCCACATTCAAAGCAACAACAGTATTTCGCGGAGGCTTCCAGGCAACCAAACGAGCGCTTTTCGAAGAACTACTCTTGACCAGCCCCAGACATGAATTCCATTCATGAATCAAATTGTAAACATAATGCTCCTGTTCCAATGGACTGGACTCAACATTAGCAATAACTTCTCTATTACGAAGGCACCAGATAGACCAGATAATCGCAAGAAAACTAATGTCAAGCCGCCAACCATTCATCAACATCGAACCATCTTGACAGTGAATCTTAAACCAAGAAGAAAAAAGGAATATTGCTTAGCAAGCTATTGGAGAGGAGGCCAGCATACCGTTGCCAAATGCCAGTTACCTTCGTACAATCCCGAAAGAGGTGAGAAATTGTCTCGGCCCCAGACCCACACCCCTTACATACATCCGAAACTTCAATTTCTCTCCTTGCTCGAAGTTCTTGAGTATGAACTCTGCCATGCCAAATGAACCAGCAAAGAATCCTCACTTTTTTCGGCCCTCGAATCTTCCAGATCCACCGCCAATTATCATCTCCCTCAGAGTCCACCCTAGTTAACCATTGAAAGCCACTCTTGACGGAATAGCGACCAGTGGTAGAATGTCCCCAGATGATCTCATCCGAAGCCCAAAATCCCACCGGAGGACGGATGGACGGAAACTCGTCTCTAATTTCACTTGGGATAGTTGTACGAAGGTTCTGGAAAGTCCAGATGCCCGTATCGTCTAGTATATTACTAACCATCAAGTCCCAATCACTATCGTCCACCAATGGAACATGATCGATCAGTCGTCCGTTACGTAACAAAGGATCGTGCCACAGAGAAACCGAGCGGCCGTCACCTATTTTGTACCGAAAGCCCTCAATAATCTCAGCCCTCGCTTTCAGTAAATCACGCCAAAGTGGAGAACAATTAGGCCTTTGGGTCTAGTCCAATACCGTCAAATTGGGGGCATACTTCCCACAAATCATACGGACCCATAGCTTCCTTTGGTTTTCATGAGCACTCCACACAAGCTTACCCAGAAGAGCAATGTTCATAGGTCGACATTTGCGAATTCCCAGGCCACCAACAGCCTTCGACTTGGTAACTGTATCCCAAGAGATTAAATGCACACCTCTCTTATCATCAGAGGAGCGCCAAATAAAATCTCACACAATCCGGTCAATGGCATTACACGCTCTGCTAGGGAACCAAGTGATTTGCACTAAATAACTAGGCATTGCATTTAACGTGGCTTTAGCGAGAGTAACTCTCCCAACCAAATTAAGAAGGCTCGCTTTCCAGCTGGACAGCTTTTGACTCATACGACTAACCAACTGACTAAAATTGTCAACAGAGCTCCTGCCGTCCCCCAAATCAAAACCCAGATATCTACCAATGTTATCAGTCGAATTAATTCCAAGAATCCCCCCAAGTGCTTCACGTTGAGAATTGGAAACCCCACTCGAAACAGTAAACTTTGACTTATTCACATTAATTTTCAAACCCGAAGCCGTACTGAATTTCTCAAGGATCGAGTTTATAACCTGAGCTTGATTAATGTTAGCTTGGGCACACAAAATGACGTCATCCGCAAAAAACAAATGAGATAGATGTGGACCCCCGCGAGAGCAAGAAACTGGGGCCCACTTCCGCCTTTCCACCGAAGAATTAATCATAGCACCAAGTTTCTCCATACACAAAACAAACAAATAGGGCGAAAGAGGATCACCTTGACGGATACCTCTCTGAGGGCGAAAAGAAGGAAGACGTTCACCATTCCATAAGACAACAAGTGAAGATTTCCGAACACAATTCATGATAAGAGAGATAATATCCGTTGGAAAACCGAAATCAGATAGCACACCTTCAAGGAAATCCCAGTTAATGCGGTCATAAGCTTTTTCAAGATCTATCTTGACCAACATTACACCCTTTTGGCTCTTATACCGCTTCATCGTATAAATCAATTCCCTGGCCAACAGAATATTATCAACTATACTTCGACCCGGGATGAAGCTGCTCTGAAAAGGATGCACAATATCCTGAAGAAAAGGACGCAATCTATTCACAATGATTTTTGTAATCAGTTTATAACTAACATTGCATAGGCTGATTGGTCGAAATTGTGTAATAAAGACAGGAGAAGGTTCCTTCGGAATTAAAGCAATTAATGTCTCCGCTAGCCGATCATTAATGTTGCCAGTCTCGAAAGCTTGTTTGATCATATTAGTCATCGAACCACCTACCACATGCCAAAATGATTTGAAGAAAATTGCCTGAAAACCATTAGGTCCTGGAGCTTTATAATTAGCCATAGAAGCCAGAGCACGCCAAACTTCATCGCTAGTTACCGGCCCACTCAAGATAAGATAAATGTCAGTGTGATTGTTTGGTTTTGATTGTACTGTCTTGGGTGGCATCCACATATCCTCCCAGGGGGTATTTGGGTGTTACATCACTTAGTAAGTGCATCAGCAAGCTGATCAGTAGTAGGAATGAATGAGACGGTAAGTGTCTTCTTGCGCACCTGATCACGTACAAAGTGGAAGTCGAGTTCGAGGTGCTTGGAACGTGAATGGAAAACTGGATTTGCAGCCAAGTAAGTGGCTGAAACATTGTCACACCAGATTCGAGGGGTAGCAGACGAGGGTCTATGAAGCTCACGCAACAAGCATTGAAGCCAATAAACTTCGGACGCAGCGAAGGCAAGCGCACGATATTCTGAATCTGTGCTAGATCGAGCAACAGTGTTCTGCTTTTTCGAGGACCAAGAGACGATGTTTGTCCCATGGAAGATGACAGGTGTGGTGGTCATTATGTCGAGCAAGGAGGAAGAAGAAATTGGGTGATTAAACCGCTTAATGGCTATCTGATACCATGTAAACGCAGCAAGAAGGATTGGAAAAGCTCACAATTTCTATTGATCCATGTACAGTTTAAATACAGTTTGTAACCTATACAAGATGCACAAGAGGAAATCAAGGATACACAAGAGAAAATCAAGGAAGTTTAAATTTGAAATACAACACCCAACTCAGCCAATGAGTAATGTAGGCATTGATTAAGTCATATCCATAACAATAGGAAGCGATGACAATGAGCCAAGCTAGGCCTCGGCCTCACCCGATCAGGCCTGAAGTAGCCTAACTGAAGTTCGAACCTGCTCGAAAAAGTTCTTTTAAAATTAAAAATGCAAAGTAATGTCGTTTTGCTAAAAACGAAAATATTTTTCTTATAAGGGTCGGGTCTTAAGATGAACAAACCTGAGTAGTCCAAGCCCAAGTATGACCCAAGCCTAGTTGTCATCCCTTCTCATAGTGCTATAAGTGGTCACCAAGGATTTAAAAACCGAATCAGGCAGGCCGGTTCGACCAAAACGAATACAAACTGGCCTGAGTTTTGGTTTGATTTGCATTTATAACTCCCTATGAGGAAAAACTGGTCAGTTGGCTGATTTTCTTGAACAATGAAGAACCAATTTTTTATTTTGAATGGATCTTATAGGAAGCGATGATAATGAGCCAAGCTAGGCCTCGGCCTCGGCCGATCGGGCCTGAAACAGCCTAACTGAAGTTTGAACCTGCTAAAAAAAGTTCTTTTAAAACTAAAAATGTAAAGTAACGTCGTTTTGTTAAAAACGAAATTATTTTTCTTATAAGGGTCGGTTCTTAAGGTGATCAAACTTGAATAGTTTGAGCCCAAGTATGACCCAAGCTTAGTTGTCATCCCTACTCATAGTACTATAAGTTGTCACCAAGGATTTAAAAATCGGATCAGATAGGCTGGTTCGACCAAAACAAATACAAACTGGCCTAAGTTTTGGTTTAATTTGTTGGACCCCGAACTTTTCTTGGAAGTTAGAATTATTAAATGAAATTAAATAAGGAATTGGTGGTGATTTATTCATGTGCAAAGAAAACAAAAATTCTTGAATTTGAAATGTTGGTTTTTGAAAATTTGGAAGTATGAAAATTTTAGGAATGAATAGTATGAGAGAGTTGAAATTTTGATCTGAACTTGCATAAATTTTCTGGGTTGATCTAGTTGGAATTAGCTAAAATTGTCTTCATAAAAGTTGTAGCTTATCTTTCCAGCTTTCTAATGCTTAAAGTATGACATTTTTTTATATCGGGGCTGGAAGTTATGATCATTTGAAGTTTGGATGTTGTTTAGGATGAACTTTCGAGACAACCATTTTAATTGAGATTTTGACGCTTATAGAGGCAGAAATTGCTTTAAGTCCTTCATGAAAGTTGTGGATTATCTTTTTATCTTTCCGTTGATATAAAGTATGGAATTTTTGGACAAGGGAGTAGAAAGATATGATTTTTAGAAGTTATGATGCTGTTTAGGATGGAATTGTCGGATAGTCACTTTTCCGTGGACTTTTGACCCCTTTAGAGACCTAAATTGTATTTAATTCCTTCATGGAAGTTGCAGAGCTTTCTTTTAGCTTTCCATTGACATCAAATTTGCAAATTTTGGAGTTCTGGGTCAAAGGTTATGAATTTTAGAAGTTAGAAAGTCGGAAGAAGAAAGGGTTGCGCTCGTGAGGGCCTGGTGTGCCTGGCTGGCGTCGCGTCGCAACTTGCGACGCAGTCGATGTTTGATTTTCCTTCTTGATCCGACCTCTCTCCACTCTTTTGGCGCGAGCGCGTGCCCGCTCGTGTGCGGGCGCCTGGCGCGCACTGCGACACAGCCAATTTTTGATTTTCCTTCCTGATCCAACCTCTCTCCACTCTTTTGGCCATAACTTTTTTGTCCGACCTCCGATTGACCTAATTTTTGAAGCGTTGGATTCCTAAGACATTCATCTACCTCTCCACAAAAATTTAGAGCTTTTGGTATTAATATGGAAAAGTTTGATGGAATCAAATTGAGGGGATCGGTTAAAAGAGTATGAGTTGGATATTTTTACTGAACATGGTTCAGTATTTTGGTGATATCTTGATCTGTAGAGCTCCAAATGAGTTTATTCTTGTTTCTAATTAAACTAGATACATGGAGCTACAAGTTATCTGAAGGAATCGAATTTCAATTCAGTCCCTAAGACTTTCAATTTCTGGAGTGAATTTGGGTATAATGTACAGTCTCGGTTTAGTAACAGTCCCATAGTATTTGAGCCATAACTTTTGTTCTAGTTATTCAAATGAGATGATTCTTGATTTGGATTAAAATATAGAGATAAGGCTACAAATTGTCTGATGAAATCAAGTTTTGATTCAGTCTTTCAAAATATCAATTTTCGGATGGAAGTTGAGTACAGAATATTGTTTCAGTATAAGAATAGTTCGGAAATGTTTGGGGTATAACTTTTGGACTATGAAACCAAATTGAATGATTTTGGTGTCATTGAAAAATTGAGACAATGAGGAACATTTCTCTAGAAGGAAGTGTTAGCAAATTCCTTCAATTTGATGATTAGAAAAAGATCTTGTTTTTTGAAGAAGTTAAGCATGACTAAATGAATTTTGAGGCTTTGTTATATTATATTATTTTGTGTAGTTAATTAATATGTTAATGTGAGTAAGATTTTTATGACATAAGTTGATTGAATTATAGTGTTAAGGTGTTAAGAATGCATGAAGGGCAAAATTGGAAGGTCACTTAAGCCATTTAAGTTACAAGGCTTACATGAGAGGGTAAATTGGTCATTGCTCATTTATTAATGGCATAACTGTAAATAAATGGTGTGGTCTTATTCTTAAGAGGGGAGAAGCACGAAATTGAGAAGAAATGAACAAGAAAAGAGAGAAGAAAGGAGAGTTTCGGTTTTTGGAGAGAAGAAGAAGGAAGTTAGGGTTTTCTTTTCTAAGCTTTCAAGATAGATTTTGAGTTGATTTCAAAAAGGAAAAAGGAAGAGGATGATGAGAAATTCCATCCCAGCTAAGAAACCCTTCATTTGGTGAAGGATTTAAGATAAGTTGGATATTAAGATTTTGAAATTTTGAAGGTTTCTTGATTCGTATAGCTTAAGAAAATTTGGTGAAGGATTTAAGGTAAGTTGGATCTTAAGATTTTAGAATTTTGAAAGTTTCTTGATTCGTATAGCTTAAGAAAAGTATGGGTTTAAGTTTTCTAAGATCAATTTATTAACTTTAAAAGTCTTTTCATACATTTTTGACATTTTAATGGATTTATTGTTTATTTTTCTTTTTAAGTCTCTCACACAATCTAAATAATAAATTACATTTTTCAAAATTTATATTCTTCGTTTATCTCTTTTTATTTTAATTAAAAAATTTGTTTAAACTTATTATTGTTAAAAACGAATTACCATTTTATCCTTAAAAATATTAAAATTGTTTAATCTTACTAATAAATTATATTTGTCAAAATTTAGGTTCTTTATTTATCTCT
Source organism: Erythroxylum anguifugum (assembly GCA_027478595.1). NCBI lineage: Eukaryota > Viridiplantae > Streptophyta > Magnoliopsida > Malpighiales > Erythroxylaceae > Erythroxylum > Erythroxylum anguifugum. The sequence continues at coordinate 17,296,894 of JANIPN010000219.1, forward strand.
TTATACTTTAATTGAAAATTTTTAAATTATTATTGTTAAAAACTAATTATTATTTTATCATGAATTTGTTTAACAAATTGAATTATTAATTAGTATATACGTAATTTAGCTTAAGATAAGATAAGAATGTGTTGAAAAATAATATTTAAACTATCAAAAAGTATGTTTAAATGACATTAAAAAAAGTTAAAATAAAGTTAGAATACTTTCTATTGACTTTCTTTAAGCATACTTCAACTTTTATAAGTCTTTAAATAAATGAGATATAGAAATATAATTTTAATTTTTATTATCATTTTAAATTTTACGTTAGATTCAATCTTAATTTAAATTATTAAATTTATTACATATTAATAGACATTATTAGTGTATTTTTATTTCATATTATATTTTTACTTTTTCTTATAATTTATAATCGATCTAATCAGCCAGGCCTAGTTGTCATCCCTACTCATAGTGCTATAAGTTGTCACCAAGGATTAAAAAACCAGATCAGACAGGCCGGGGTGACCAAAACAAATACAAATTACCCTGAGTTTTGGTCTAATTTGTATTTATAACCTCCTATGAGAAAAAACTGGTCGGTTGACCGATTTTCTTGAACAATGAAGAACCAATTTTTGAAAAAATAAATAACACAAAAAAGAGAAAATAAATGTTATTATTATTGGTTTCTACGGAGAAACCGCTCGTATATTAATTAAACAATTCACAAGCTTTCTCTTTCTTAAGATAAGATATACTTCTTTATCCAATTCTTTATTAGCTTTAAAAGTCTTTTCATATATTTTTGACATTTTGATGAATTTATTGTTTATTTTTCTTTTTAAGTCTCTCACACAATCTAAATAATAAAATACATTTTTCAAATTTTATATTCTTTGTTTATCTCTTTTTATTTTAATTAAAAATTTTGTTTAAACTTATTATTGTTAAAAATGAATTACCATTTTATCCTTAAAAATATTTAATTTGTTTAATCTTACTAATAAATTATATTTGTCAAAATTTAGGTTCTTTATCTATGTCTTTATACTTTAATTGAAAAATTTTAAGTTATTATTTTGTCATGAATTTGTTTAATAAATTGAATTATTAATTAGTATATAAATAATTTAGCTTAAGATAAGATAAGCATGTGCTGAAAAATAATATTTAAACTATAAAAAAGAATGTTTAAATAACGTTAAAAAAGAAGTTAAAATAAAGTTAGAATATTTTCTATTAACTTTCTTTAAGCATACTTCAACTTTTATAAGTCTTTAAATAAATGATAATATAGAAATATAATTTTGATTGTTATTAATTATCATTTTAAATTTTATGTTAGATTCAATCTTAAATTAAATTATTAGATTTATTATATATTAATAGACATTATTATTTTTATTTCATATTATATTTTTACCTTTTCTTATAATTTATAATCCTTATTTATTATATACTAATTTTATAACGGTTTAATACTAATTAAATTTTTAAATCTTTCTTTAATTGGTTCAATGTTTGGTTTAAGCACCCTGTGCCGCCATTTGAGTCTCAAGCAAACCCATCTTCTTCACCTCAATCTCCGACTACTCTATTATTTGTCAACTTGAAAATCACTATCATCACCGTCAACAATGATAATGAAATTGTTCCAGTAAGTGAAAAAAAAAAGAATTCTACTTTAAAATTCTTTTTTTGTCGTACATATATATTTATTGTCTATAGAAGGAATCAATAACAAAGTTAAAATTTTAGAAAAACATGTTTTTAATATTTTTAAGGAAATTTATTAAGAAACTTTAATATGTAACAAAATAGATAAATAATTATTGTATTTTATTAAAATTTCTTAAATAGTTATTGCAATAATTTAGTATATACCATTTGCATAATTTTCAAACATTATGTCCTTAAAAATGTCATAGTCACATGAATCATTTATTTGTTAGGTGAACAAATCTTTAATTTTTTTATTTTTCAATATATTATTAGCTATTAAACAAGAATATTTAAAAATGTACTTAATTTTTATTTAATTTAAAAATAATGTTTATTAAAATATGACTCTTATTATATGGTGAGACGATTTTAATTTAATTATAGATATATAGATAATATGAGGAATTGTTGTAATTGCAGCAACCTTGTCCACGTACATCACAAAGCAGTTTTCTCTTCAATTTTTGTGTGTGGCCATGTTTCTAATGATCCCCTATTCTAGCTTTACTAAATATTTTCACGTAGGGTATATATAATGTTGGAAAATTGAAGTGGGATATGATCCCACTCAATGAAAACTTTTTGCTGGATTTTTCAAAAGTAAGACCATTTTAAATTCTATAACACGGGTAATACACAAAATATAATAAAACATGAATTATAATGCATATCTTATTGTGAAGTTTGATCATTTCCTTATCGTTTAACTTAAACCATTTTTTAAACTAACTCAACTCAATTATCGTGGTTGCATATATGCTTCACATCTAACGGTAGCTATATAACATGTTGAGAGAACTCTACAACAATTATAAAAATGGTTAATCAAAACGTGCTAGTTCTCTTAAGTTTATTTATGATAAGATTTGAAAATTTTAATAATTTAATTGAAATAAAATTCTAATTTAAGTTAAAATTTAATTAGAATTCTAACTAATTATAATTAAATATCAACTAGGTCAAATAGGATCTAGTATCTCATACTGGTATTTATTTATTAAATGTCTTATAATCCGAAAGTTTCTCAAACTTTATAATCAAGTCAAACTTGATTAAATACTTTTTTCTTTCTTTATCCTGTTCATTGTTAGTGACCCATTAGGTTCTTAAATATGATAACAATGAATATAAATTATAACCCTAAATCATATTTAGTTTTAGATAAATTAAACTCCTTTAATTTATTTTTAATTCTCCAATACAACTCTTATCTATAGATTAAATTGGTATCTAGCAATGTGTCATGACTATCAAAATATTTAGGAATCAAAACAGTTTTAATTGGCCTTTTTTAGCATGATTTTTTCGTATAATTTAATCATTTCATCGTGAAACATTCTGATTAGACATATAGAATATAATTAATGTCTACTCTATTTGAGTCAAATCATATTAGTTCTCCATCATTAGCAAATGATTCAATTAATGATATTTGTAAACTATTTTATAAAGTGTCATTATATCTTGGCCAAAAGATTTTCCAAAGTAATACTAATTAAGAAGAATAAAATATTCTCTCTAACCACTTTAAGGTAATGAATTATATATTAATCACTTAACAACTTCCATATATTTATACTATATCCAATGACTACCAGCTACTATTAACAAGAATATGTCATAAATAGTATCAAAATATAACA
>JANIPN010000219.1:17387867-17400872 GCA_027478595.1 Erythroxylum anguifugum
AATTACTGATCTAATAAGACTTCAAAAATTCAAAACATGCCTCAAAATAACTAAAACAGGTTTGGGGTCCAACAGAAAATGTTATGATTTATTGGGATGGGATTCTTATCTATAGCAAATATGTTGATAAGCATCTTATTAAGTATCTTAAAAAGGTGTTAAGATATTAAGAAATAACAAATTTCACGCTAATTTAAAAAAAACACATATTTATGACTAAATTTTTTTATTTATTAGGTACATTATTTGAAAAAAATATTATTAGGGTGGATGAAAATAAAATAAAAGTTATTAGGGAATAGCCTACACCTAAAAATATTAAGGATATGAGAAGTTTTCATGAGTTAGCAACATTTTGTAAGAGGTTCATCAAAAACTTTGGTAGCATTGTGACTCCTGTAATTGAGTGTTGAAAAGTTAGCTAAAGAGCCACCAAAAAAAGGTGGAGGTGAAAGAGAAGCTTGAAAAAGACAATATAAAATGCAAGGTGTTCAAGTGATTGAAGTTGGAGATGAGATTATGGTATTTTTAAGCAAGAATATAATTATTAGGGGATATCATAAATTGAAGTTAAGGAAAAATAGACCAACAAAGACTACAAGAAAGATCAACGATAATGCTTATGTCATTCAATTGTCATTGTGGATGAGTAAAATCAATCATACATTTAACGTTGATGATATTTTACTTTATTTACCTAATTGTAAGCTTGAATATTCTGGTCATAACTTGAGGTAGACTTCTTTGCAAGTTGAGGTGATTGTTGAGGCATTAATACAAACAAATCCATGTAAAACAACTAAGGATTCATGTTCAGAAATACTACAATTATATTTCAAATAAACTACATACTTTAGAGTTTAATTTAAGATAAAATTCATGTTTTAGAGTTTTATTTTTAGTAAACTTTTTTTAGAGTGTTTTTTTTCGATATAAATAGCTGTAAGATGATAGAACTTATTAATTTTCTTTATTTTAATTATTTATATCAATAAATTTAACTTCTTTTAAGGTTTTCTTCAAATTTTAGAATAGATTTATTGTATTTTCTATTATCGGATTAAAATAAACTACTTTTACACCCCATCATCATGAATGTCCCAACTTTAAGAAGCCCGATAACAATAAAATCAAAATACATGCAAACTCAAAATTTTGATCGGTAAATGTTTACTATTATTTTATGTGATACATACATATATTTTGTTAATGTTTTAAATTTGAATTTGCTGATAATAATCGCAATGGTAGACACTATACTGCTTAGCCATCCAATAGAAATTGCCTCAACCATATAAGTGCAAAAAGGGTTTAGCCTTAATTTGGATTTTAGCAAAAAAAAAAAAAGAAGAAGAAAATTTTGTGTAAAGTAAAATACTTTAAGTGAGCAAAATTATATTATCTTTATTAAAAAAAAAGGTTAATCTGTAAAAAGGTGTTGAAAAAGTTTAATCATGCATAGCAATTAGTTCTACTCATAGAAAGAAGTGAATTTGGAGAAACTGGTCACTACTCATTCCTTTGTTAAATAAAAAATGAAGAAGACATTTCTCCAGATGTGGACTGCTTATCTAAACAACAAATAGCCATGGATGACGGAACCCAAACAGGAAAATAACTAAATAATTGAATTTCGTACAATAAGAAGAAGAACCTTTCTCATGTAAAGAGCTGTTGAGAGTTTTGTTCAGAAGGAGATCGATGCCATTCTTGAACACACCGTTTCTCAACTCCTCGATCGTTACGTTTTCTTTTTCAATTTTTTTTTTCTTTTTGGTCCTAGATCAGGGTATCCACCGGTGGACCCAGTAAATAATTTCTTCGCTGGTTTGTAGGCACCTCACAGAGTGGGACAGCTGGCCCAAGAATTTAAGGTTGCTCCGTACCTAAAGCTAAGGATCGAACCCCTGACCTTTGGTTAAGGATGAATGAATCCCTTCCACTCAACCACACCCCTTCGGATATTTCTTCAAAATTTTTTAGCTTACAAGAAAAGAACTTCCTGTTTCCACCTATTAACAGGCTGGTCTTCTCTTAATTTTAAAAACATTTCCAACTCAATTCTCTAAATTAACGCCAATTATTAATTAACAATAAAGTATTGTTCTTATGATTCTTAATTCTCATAATTAAATGAATATTTTTCTTCCACACTAATTTCTTATTTTTATTATTAGCTGTCCTGCAATTAATATATGGCTCTAAAACGCGTATATCTTTGACCATTGAATGTAACGGCAACATAAAAAGCAAAACAAAAACATACAAGAAGATAAAAATATATAGCATTGGACCTACCGCAACAACTGACTCTGTGTAATTTAAGTTGCCCATACAAATCCTTACAAACTTCTTTATTTATTTATTTTTGTCTTATACCAGGGTATCCACCGACGGCTCTAGTGGTTAGTCCCCTCGTTAGCTTGTAGGCACCTCACAGAGTGGGACAGCTGGTCCAAGGATTTAAGGCTGCTCCATACCCAAAGACAAGAATCGAATCCCTGACCTTTGGTTAAGGATGGATGAGTCCCTACCACTCAAGCACGCCCCTTAGGTTACCAACTTCTTTATTTGATTGTTAAACGTAGTTCTCCTTCTTAATTAAATTTGTAATCACTCCACCATTAGTAGTCAATCAACAGCTTAAACTAAATTTGGAGCTAAGAAAAAGATACGAGCGTGAGCAACTTTAATATGTTTATTGCTTATTATAATATATCAACCAACTCTTATAAACAGATAAAATTTAGGGTTTTGGATTTGTTTCAAAGATAGGTTTTCTTACAACCATATAGAAGACAACAATACAAGACGTTCACATGTTAGTACTTTTCTAGTATAATAAGTAATAACAACCATTTTAACTGAATTACAATGAGAAATCCTATCAACATGAGCTTATAAAATCCAAAAGAAAAAGGGAAAAAACAAGAACATGAGATGAATGCGGATTAATCCGTGTCTAGAGATTGAAAGAGAGAGATTGGTTGAGAGGATATCCCAACACAAACATATATATGAACCGAAAGCACCAATAACACAACAGGATCGAGTAAGCCTGAATTCTTCTCTGATCTAAAATATATAACAAGCTAGACCACGAACTCAAAAACTGTACAAAGTTGCGCCAACCAGAGTTTAACATGAGAAAAAATGCCAAGGTGAGATAACACACAGGGAAATGGGTCAATACTTGCCGTACTTGCGCCAAAAAATTAGCATCACCACACATCTCCTAGCAATATAGAACCTTGATCGTTGCTCTTTCATCATGGACATGCAACTGTGCCTCCGCGAAACCTTGTTATTAGCCCCATGATCCCAAGCTCTCCTCTCCTTGGCTCGTCGATATATGCAAGGCCAGTGACCCATCAAGATCACCAATCTCTAAACCATCTGAAAGAACAACCAACAATCGTAATTGCCAAGAAAAAGGAGAAAAGATTGGAACCTTTTATAGCAAAGTGTACCAGAACGAAACCCAAGGCTGTATCTCGCCTAACCCAGAAAGGATTTTCTATTTAAATTCGTACCAGAATAAGTGTTATACGTTTACAATGAAAAACAACCACAACCCTACTGGCTTGTATATTGTTAATGCACTCCCTATTTATCTTTCTTTCTCATTAAGAGAAAGAAGAACCAAAAGAATGAAACTGAACCATTTCTTAACGTCAACCACTTGTTTCGTGTGTTATCTATTGTCTCTTTCTCCATGCCATTATTTCTACACATGACAAAATGCGACTCTAGCGCGTAAAATTCTCTATATATAAATTTATGCTTATTTCGTATTGTTTGGCACTTTATCCCATATATAAATTCACCTACCTTCCAAGTTTGGCTTGGTCCACTTTGTCACGGCTCTGCATACATGGTTAGACCCAGCAGACCTTTCCTGAACTTGTTCTTGTCTACATTTCTTGATGTTATTGGTCAATTCTTCTTGTCAAGTAGCCTCAATTTCAATGAAGGGTTTGATATTTGCTTGCATTCTTATATGAGTTTGAGTATTGCATGGTTAGATGTAGGTGGAATAAGTTGTTCATCTTTGAAGCAAATTAAATATTGCTTGGTGCACTTGTAGTGCAAGGTTTTGATGACGTGAGGAGCTTGTAAATTGAAAATCAAAGGGAATTTGGTAAAAAGTAGTCACATAAACATGACAAAGGAAATATGGTGAACGTGCATATGGTACGAAGTTGTTGTATCAAAGACTCGGCAATTCGCCACAATGCCTAGAAGAAATTAATACACATTTATGTTTTCCTCGTATGTCCTGTAGTGTTCCAAATTTTCTTAAAAAGAGTTTCAAACTCCACAATTCTGCTCTAAAGAAAGACAATTGAATCAAATTATATGGTTGCTAAGATGGTGAGTGCCAAACTTTTTTCATAAAAAAATAAGGCGCAGTATTAAGGGTTCCAAATTTACAACTATCTTAAAGGGTAGACATTCTTAAAGGCAGGGCTCCATGGAATAGCTAAGTCGACCTAAAAGTGGTCAGTAGTCAAACTATACGAATTAATATGGTGTTTTAGTGTCAGCTTCCAAATGCGATATTTTGAGCCTTCATGACAAAGCTCAGAGCAGTTATGACTAGATGATCAGCAACTTTCGGTCATCTTTGACTAAACTCTCTCTACAGGAAGATGCTTGATACTTGATGGTCATGTCTATGTACAGGTACCTTCAATATCGTTACGCATTCTCCAAATAATAATGCTTCTCATTACTGGGACTCCGTTTAAACGAGTACACTAATTGAAGAGGAACAATCTCCACGTTCCTTTGCCTTTTACCTACTTTGTGTATGTACTTATAAGTTAGGTACAACCAAACTTACGGGGTTTTGAACTTGTATCCAAATGATGAAATCTTGTCCATTCTCTTTCCAGCAACTGTCTGATTATGGGTTATTACAGAAAAGTTTGCAATGATGGGTAATTCAACACTCTTGAAGGCTTAGTTCCAGGAATTTCCATAAACAACATATAATTCCCAACACAAAACTTGGCTTTGCTGTACTAAGCAAAACAATACGCTAGAGTCCAAAAACAACCATCTACTTTGTCCATCAAGAGTCAAATAAGTCTAACACTTTAACAAACAGAAACCTTTAGGGTTAAAAATTCTAAAAGTAGTCAACCCGTGTACGTTGCCTATTAATGATCCGGTCTGTTCTTCCACACAGAGAGATTCCCTTCATTAATTGTTTTTGGTTCAGTTAAAACCAATTGATCATGGGCTATCCCTCTGTTTTTCCAAGTCCCATCCTCTCTTTTCTCGTCATCCACGAGCTCCTCGTTTTGCTTGTATTCTCACTCTTGCCCATGCCTTGACCTAATATTTGCTTGAAAATGGTGTTGGCTCTTCTGGGCTCTTTAGGGTTTTACGTTAAGATTGAAGTTCGTACCCCCTAGGTTTTTATAGGAGTGCTGTAACGTTCTGGGAAGTGCCTTTAATGATGTTTGGAGAGGAAGAAAGAAAGAGAAAAATTGATGGGAAAGGAGAATAATGGATTTAAATGCGGTGGACCAGCTTTCTGCTTTGGTAGTCGCGGTTTTAAATGCTCATGCAGGCCCTCTTGCCCTCTTAAATCCTACCCCAGACATTCCCATCTCCCCTCACATCTCTATTAGCTAGCCTCTTTCAATACTTTTCTCTTCCTCTCTCAACACTCTCTATTCTCTTCTCCTTGTGATTTTCAACTTTCCTGTTTGATTCTCGTCAAAAGTTTGTTTCTTTTGATGGAATCCATGTCTTGTTCCCACAACAAGATAGAACCCAGATGGGAAATGGTTTGACTCTCTGAAAATTTTATGTTGTGAAATAGTGATTGTGATATTGGCCTGGTTCACTCAGACACTAATCAAACGCATTTCAAAGCAAACTTTCCGTGCTTTGTCTAGATGGTTTATGATGTATCGGTTTGATTGAGCCGTGCCAATATCTCAGTGCTTTTCACCTCTTCAGAACTTTTGCTTAGACTAAACAGGCCAACAAGGAGAAAGGTTATTTAATTTGTCTATCTCATATTATCTTTAACAATTTTCTTCTGGACTCCTGTGTTTGTTTCATGCAGATAGAATAGTACTACTAAGGATATACGTGTAACATGAAGTCATAAACGTACATATCCAAGAAGAATCAACCCCGAGATCAGGTGAGAGCTGAAAAGTTCTGCAGAAGGTTCTTAAACAGAACCGACATGATGGTTTCTTTTTTGCTTTTGTCCATTCCCGTCAACTTAATCATCATATTAACGCCCAAATTTTCCAATATATGATTTGTTTTCGAACATGACAAGTATCGTTCCAGCCTTATGGTTGGAGTTGGAGTGTGTGTGACCATTTACACAGGAAGATCTCGATTTGGTTGTTGAGAAGGTTGACTATGTACCGTTGGATCTAAAGGTATCTATGATGACTACTTTTAAAAGAACTCGATTCAGAATTCATCATGCTAAGCAATCAAACCAACACAGTTCGATTCTTTTTTACTCAATTGATTGACGTGCCTCTATTAGCCATTGAAATCTCACTGATTGTCGTGATGATTACAGTAATAAGCTAGAATTTTTTTTAATAAATTGTCCAAATTCTAAACATTCTTTATTATTGAGTTACAAGGTTCGGTGTTTAAGCTCTGTACATGCACTTCACTAAAATCAATTAAAATTCATGAACAGCTTCCTTTCTACTTGGAATTAATTGAGGGTGCTTTTCTGATATGTCCCAAATTAAAGTTGGATTTCGTTCACTTTTGTCCAGTATCATGATTCAGTAAGATGGTACAAAAGCGTCCACATTTGAGGATTCTCTATAAACGGACTTAATTATAATGTCTTAACGTGAGAGTCTATCTAATGCAACATGATTTCAGTACTTATGACCATACTTAAATATACAGTATTAGTCTCGTATGCCACTCTCAATCCACATAATAGAATAATGTGTTCCTTAAAATTTTGCTGAACCACGAGTACAATACTCATCTGTCTGTTGAACCAAGAAGAAATTAACTGCATCACAAATAAAATCATTGGAGGAGTAACTAAAATTCGAAGCAATTAATCATATTTTTAATGGATATTAACATCGGAAAGACGTCGAGTCATTTGACATCCTAACTCGAGAACACTTTCTCTGCTAGTTGACGAGAAACCTATATTAAATATTAATATGCAATGTAAATAATATAATGTTCATATCTATCTATATATATATATATATTCATTTAATTTCTCAATTACTATTTAGTCTCATTAATTTAAAATTTTCCCATATAATGTGCTTAATTTTCTCTAATTATTTGTATTCTGGAACTTGAATTTTTAAGTAGTTTGCATTTTGTTGTTCACAAAACGAACAGTTGATTTTTGGTATAGTTAGTTTAATGAGAAGAGATTTTGAGATTAATTGATGGAAGTTGAGAATAAATTGTTTACTTGAAACTTTTAGAGAATTAACTAAGAATAATTGATGTTAGTGAATAAATTAGATAAAAATACATTAGAGATGAAATAAACTGCAATTATTGGAGGAAAATTATTTTGAGGTCATTATTGTGCTAATTACGCGTTAAAAATAAGTACATATATATTAGAAAAATAAATAAAATATGGATGGACAAATAAGGACATTTAGTGAAATAAGTAGAAGAAGGCTTGTTAACGACATATGGTTGAAATTTCATATTATTGAGCATGGATAGAATTTTTTTTAAAAATGTTATTTAGGGCTTAAAAGCTGAAAAAATGAAGAAGGAGATTTGGGATAGAAGGGGACGACACTCAGAGGAAGAGAGAGCTAAAAAAAAGAGGTTTGGAGGAAGAAGAACACTTGATTTTCAATAATAGGCGAGCAGAATTATACATCCCTTCCTAAACTTCTCTTAAACAAATTTTTGTATTGTGTGTGTGTGTGAAATTTGTCAAGTTATTAATACTATTTTGTATGAATATTGTCTTGATGATTAGATTGTGTTGCAATTTTCAGTAAATGCCTTAAATTTTTTGCTAGAAGCGAATTTGGTTTTTTATTTGAATATGTGTAGTGAAATGAAGTTTCCTCCATGAAAAATTGAAAATAAATGGATTGATTAAATAAAATAAATGAAAGATCTCAATGAGGTGACTTAGGTAAATTTCCTTAAACAAAAACCTAAGTGAGGTAACTTAGGCAAATTTTCTTGAAAAAAGATCTAAGTGAGGTTGCTTAGTCAAAAGGCCTAAGTAAGGTGACTTAGGTAATTTTTCTTAAACAAAAACTTAAGTAAGGTAGCATAGGTAAAAGACTTAAGTGAGGTGACTTAGGGAAATTTCCTTAAACAAAGACTCAAGTAAGGTAGCTTAGGCAAAGAACTAAGTGAGGAAACTTAGGCAAATTTTCTTAAACAAAGACCTAATTGAGGTGACTTAGGCAAAATTTCCTTAAACAAAGACTTAAGTGAGATGGCTTAGGCAAAAAGTCTAAGTGAGGTGACTTAGGTAATGAAATAAGGATCCCTAGGTTAAAGGGTTAATAGAAATGAATAAAAATAGCATGTGTAATGAAATTGAGCTACATTGGTGCTTCATTCTTAATATGGTTTTACTTGTTTAAGAAAATGATATCTTGTTAACTGGATAATGATTATGGTGATTGATATACTTATGCTTTAATGATTGTCATAATGTTTGATTAAAGAATAGATGTCTTGCTTAAACCTTAATGTGAAACACAATCGACCTTATGCTTTGATATGGGTAATGCTTGTAATGGAGTGTCATTGATACATCAATGGTCATGATTGTGTGTAAAAATAATTAGGAGGTAAAAATAATTAGTAGCATGATTACGTGTAAAAATAAGTAGTGAACTTTCTACTTTTTTATAACAAAAATAGGTTTCGAAATAAAAATGAAGTTTTTGATGCATGACCACTCACAGGTAAAAATATTTTTTCCTTACCAAGTTAATACTGACATTTTTTATGTTCCTCCTTCCCTAGGAAAAAGGAAAAAAATATTATTAAATTGACTAGCTAACGACAGCATCAATGAGTGTAAGATCTAGACAAGGTCAACCAAAATTGTATAATTGATCTCATTTTTCATGTATTTAGAACATTATGTCTTTGGATGTTAATGCAAACAATGGGGGCATTAGTGTGGTAGTGAATTGTTGGAAAATCGATGTAGGATCTGATCCTAGGTACAGTAGAATAATTACAAAACTTTTTTGTACTTAATTTCTTGAAGCCAAGCTTGATCATATTCTTGTTGTATCCCTTAAATCGTTAATGATATTGTTGTATCCCTTAAATCGTTAATGATATCCACATAATGAGTTAAGAGAACTCTGCAACTATTACAGAGAGTGTTAGGTAAGAAGTGATAGTGTCCTTATAACTTAAGCCTATTTATAATAGGTTTTGGATATTTTAGTAATTTAATTGAATTAAATTCCTAATTTCAATTAAACTTTATTTAAAATTTCAATTAAATATAATTAAATGTCAATTATTTCCAAATAAGATCCAGTATCTCATTTTGATTCTTGTTTATTAGATATCTCACATTTAATTATAAAGTTTCTCAAACTTTACATTCAAGTCTAACTTGATTAAAATATCTTTTCTCTCGTCAACTCGTTCTTCATGTATGACCCATTAGGCTCATTAATATATTGACAATGAATAAAAATTATAATCCTAAATCATATTTAGGATAAAATCCAAATAAAATCCTCAGTAGAACCACGTATGTCTCTCGCCTCTCGATAGGCTCATAAGTGATGCTTGCTCACTAGCAGCTCCCTTACTGGAAACTCACTCAGATCACAGACATTCACCCTCACCAATTAAGAATGCATTCTTTATAGTTTCAATTTTTGTGTTGGATGAAGAAGGATTTTTTTGTTCATTTGGAAATAGAAAAGGTTATGTTTATTTTAATTCTATGCTTATTAGAACTATTAATTTATCTAATCATGACAACCTTTATTTACTTGATATAGTAACTTCATATAGCGAGTCTTCTAATATTAAATCCAAAGATGATAAATGTTAATTATTAAATTAGAATTATTTATCATTATGGCATAATCTTTTGGGTCATATCTCTAAAAAGAGTATTGACAAGCTGATGTTAGAAAGGATTCTTAAAACACTTGATGAATCAGATTACATGTTTGCGTTGAGTGCATAAAGTTCAAAACTACAAATAAAAGAAAAATAAGAGTTTAAAGAACTAAGAATGTTTTAACATTGATACATACAGATATTTATGGGCCATTTCCTATAGCTTCATAGAATGATCAACAATATTCTATCACGTTCATAGATTATTACTCTCGATATGGCTACCTATACTTAAAATTCATGAGTAGTAGCAAGCATTGGAGGTTTCTAAGTTATTTAAGGCTGAATTTAAAAATCAATTTGGTAAAACTATTAAGGCCATAAGATCTGATTGTGTGAACAACAACAATTAGGTCCATTTGCTCGATTCCTAAGTGAGTATGGGATTGTCCCCCAATACGCTATATTGGGTTCGTAAAATATAAGAGTGAATAAATAAAACCTTAAAGATATGGTAAGAAGTATGATTTCTTGTACAACTTTACCTCACTCACTATAGGGAGATGCATTAAAGAATGCAATGTAAATACTGAATAGGGTTCCTACAAAAGCTACAAATAAAACCCCCTTATGAGTTGTAGATAGCTAAGAAATCTATTTTAAAGCATTTACGCGCTTGGGGATGTCTAGTTGAGGCAAGTCCCTACTAAATGAGAAGAAGCTGGATGCAAAAACTATTAGTAGTTATTTTGTAAGATACTCTAAAAGATCATGAGGATTTAAATTCTATGATCCTAAAACAACAACATTTTTTAAGAAGGGAAATTCCCAATTTTTTAAATATGTTGAGTATGAGGGGGGAAGATAACGGTAATGATTTTGTCTTTGAAGATGAGTCAATCAATGTTCCTCTTCCTACAATTGTTGTTAATCATATTCAAGTTTTCATTTCTAGCATGATTCAACAAAATCAGGTAAAAATACAAGAAAATTTTGAGTTTCCTACCCACCAAAATCATTAAATTGTTCCTCAATACATTATTTATGAGGAGCATAAGGATCAAACTCAACAAACTTAAATTTAAGTAGAATCAATGCCTTTAAGAAGATCCACAATGGAAAAGAGAAGTGTAATTTTGAATGATTATATCATATTTCTCTAAGAACATAAGGAAAATATTGACTTAGTGGAAGATGATCCACTCACCTTCTATAAGGCAATTCAAATTTTTAACAAATGTGGATTAATGTGATGGGTAAGGAAGTGTAATCCACAAAAGACAATGACGTTTGAGATTTCCATTGCTTGAAAGTGTGAAACATATTGGTTGAAAATAGATTTTTAAAACCAAAAGGGGCTCAAAGCAATGTCGAGATATAAAGCTTATCTTATCGCCAAAGGATTTATTCAAAAGGAAGTCATTAACTATAAGAAGACTTCCTCTCTAATTTTATTGAAAGACTCTTTTAGGACTATTATAGCACTTATGACACATTTTAACCTTGAGTTACACCTGATGAATGTAAAGACAACATTCTTTAACAGAGACATTGAGGAAACAATTTATATGAAATAATTAGAGGAGCTTACGTGGAAACTAACCAATTGGTTTATAAACTTAAGAACTAATCTATGGGCTCAAGAAAGCTCTTGTCAATGGTATTAGAAAGATCTTGGTGAAGTGTCCTATGTATTAGGGATCCAGATTCACCGTAATCATTGCCATGGAATTTAGTAAAGGGTTACATTGAAAAGGTATAGCATCGATTTGTCATGCAAAATTATATACCTCATGATACCCCTATGTCTAAAGTAGATAAATTTAGTCTAAACCAGTGTTCAAATAATGAAATAGAACCCAAGTTTATAAAAAAATATCCTTTATACATTAGTGGTAGGGAGTTTGATGTATGCACATGTCCGCATTTGTCTTGACCTCGCGTATGTTATTAGAATGCTTGGCAGATACCAAAGCAATATGAGAAGAGAATATTGACTAGCAGCCAAAAAAGTCTTTAGATATTTACAAAACACTAAGGATTATATGCTCACATGTAGGTTAGACAAATTTGAGATCATTAGGTTTTTTTATTTCGACTTTGTTGATTCTAAAATAGTTATAAATCGACTTCTGGTTATATTTTTTTTAATCAAAGGTGAAATTTCTTTGAAGAGTACCAACCAAACATTAGTTCTATCTTCCACTATGAAGGCTAAATTTGTTGCATGTTATGAGGCTTCCAATCATGCTATATGGCTGCGTAATTTTATTATAAGCTTGTGAGTAATCAATGGTATTGAAAGGCCACTCAAGTTATATTGTGACAATAAAGCAACTTTCTTGTATTCAAATAGCAACATAAGCTCTTCTAAATCTAATCATATAGATATTAAGTTCCTTTTATTGAAAGAAAGATTTCATAGTGGTTTGTTAATATTGAACTTATAGGAACAAACTTCATGACTGCAGTTTTGCTCACCAAGGCATTGGCCCCAAGGCCTTTCATGAGCATGTTACTCATATGGGTGTTATTACATTTTAAGCCATTTGATTTAGTAGGATTTAATGTTATACTCTTTATGCTCGATACCATACTTGATGTTATGACATTAATATTCATTTATTTTAGTTTTTTTATAGTTTAATGTGAAATCTATTCTCATTTGGTTAAGGTTGGACCAGTTGAAAATAGGCATGTATAGATCACATTACATGTATTTTCCATGCTACACATCCACACTTGATCTATGTCATTTAGTTAAGTTGATGCATGAGATCATTATGCGTTTGTAAGTGATAAGTCGACTTGTAGGTAGTATAAGTCGCCTTACACGCATTCAGCAACGATAAGTCGACTTGTTCATGGGATAAGTCGACTTGTTCAAGGTCGGTACTGTTTAATTGTGCCTTAAAGGCAATCCCCTTTAGCGCGTTTTAT
>JANIPN010000219.1:17414971-17427648 GCA_027478595.1 Erythroxylum anguifugum
TAAAAAATAAACCATTACTTAATGCCTAAAAATTTTGTTCTGGAGTTGGTAGAAGAATAAAACCCTAACTAAAAGAACACATGCTTTTTGGAAGGAAAAAAATAGCAAAAATTGAGGCCATCACATCTTCTAGCTTCATGCCTTCGACCACACTTAAATTCCAATTATTTAGCTCATCTGTAAATAATAATTAAAACTTAATCATAAATATAAAAATACATATCTTAGAGGCAAGTATTAGAATCCAAATAAAACGAAACGGTCAATCAAGTGATTGGCTTGTCAAGGAAAAGAAACACAATGTTGTGTAATTGAAAAATAACAACTAATTAGTATTACACTTTCTAACATAGATGAAAGCATGAAATAAAAAATGATATAAATACTTGCTAACATTAAGAAAGAAAAGGTATTAGAGTTGCTTAGTCTAAATAATTAATTATCCTAACTTTGTGCTTACAATCAATGTGATCATTCTAACTCAAACTTTTAATCATATTCCAATAAAAGAGCATACATGAGTTATACAACACATCCACGATAAGCTCACAAGTCATAAATCAAAAGTCTAAAGCAAGAAATGACTTTATAGGCTAGGAGAAGAAAAAAATTAAGATAGTACGAAAATAAGTTAAAAGCTTAAGATTATACTCTTCTTGGTCGTCACCAACATATGCACTTGACATTGAAGAGCGTCGCACACCGTTATAGGAATCATTCAGATCAATTTGTCCATTTGGAACCTGCTACATATTAATAAGATTTAATTCTAAGAGAATAGTTTATTATACTTTATATAAATAAACATTTTTCACTCAAACAATTGACATATAAAAGCAAGTTAATCATACCTGTTGATTTGTTCCATTAGTATTACTGAAATGCCCACTCATAGTTGGAAGATGTTGAAATCAACTTTCATAATATTCAAGCTTTCCCAAAACATTGTTCAACTTTCCTAACAACATTGAATTCTGATCTTTAAGTTTCCATATTTGGACATCTTTTTTATTGGTAGTTACATAAATTTTTCCTAGTCCACCAACACGCCCTCTCTTATTTGGCCCCTTGGCTTGAGCATATGCATCATTGTCCCAAGATTTAAGATCTAGTGCAGACTTTACTCTATCTGTAACACCCCACTATCATAGATTACATACCAGAACACCCTATGAACATTCCAATACATAACCTATAATAATGGCATGTTAGAGCAAAGACGTATCCAACTTAATTATGGCATCATCTATTATACATAAAAGTCACCAAATTTTAAAACCAAACTACATTCCTCATTTCATATCATAAAAACTAAACTTACATTGTAGCTTTACAAACCATCCGAATATATACAGTATTAAAACTAAGTACATTACATGAGGAATTTTGCAAAAACTTTTATCTAATCTTTCAGTCTCAGTTGACCGACCTTTGAGTCATTTCCACATAAAAGTATGAGAATTAATCTTCTTGTAGCATCTCCCTTTCACTAGTGTCCTCTCTCGGACCTGAAAAATCAAAGTTGTAATTTTCACGAGTTTTCCAAACTCAGTGATATAACCATCCTCGATGGTTCACCCAATTCATACCACATAACAAAACATATAAACAACTAATTTCACATCTTTTCATTTAGCAAATTACACCACATATCATTCACTTTACATACCCATTTTCATACAAATACTTGGCCACATTATAATTCAATCAGTCAAACACACTCAATAAGTGTATATGCAATGTTCGTGTAACCAACTTTCAATTATTACGTTATTGTGACTAAGTGCCTAAACTGTCCCATATCTATTGTGGATACCGGGCTCATTGATAATGTCCCTTACCTGTTGCAGATACAAGGTTCATTGTGCATATCGAGCCTTTGGCTTTATACCACGTTCTGAAGCTTTAAGCTCATATTCGGTGGCTACTCATGTCACAACTATCATTATTTGATCATGCATTCGTGTATGAAATACATCACATTCATATTCAATGATTCATTGTTTCAAACATTCCCATTCGCAATCCCATTCAAACATATTTACAGTCCCTTTTCCATTTATCATCGAACCTTAATCTGGCATTCAACAAACATGTTGAGAAACATTTATTTCACTAAATTCACATTCAAGGAATACTTCAATATCACATTCATAAATCAGAATATTCGGACCTTCAAGTCCATAATCAGTACAAACAATCCACATTCAGAACATAATTTCACCAAATTCGCATTCAAGGAACACTTCAATATTACATTTATAAATCAGAATCTTCGAACCTTCATGTCCAAACCAGCACAAACAATCCACATTCAGAACATAATTTCACCAAATTTCACATTCAAGGAACACTTTAATATCACATTCATAAATTAGAATCTTCGAACCTTTATGTTCGAAATCAGTACAAACAATCCACATTCAGAACATAATATATAATGGACAAATATTAAGTGAGACCGTCTAGGTTACTCACAGCACACTCCAGATAGCTATTGCTTTGAAGTCCCGGCAATGTCTGGATGGTGGTGCTCAATGTGCTCCTCTATATCATATAATACATACACATATCACTATTTTACACAATGATACACGTACTCATTTAAGCACATATATGTATACAAAATACGTACAATGCATGTTCATGACAATCTCGGGTTCCTTATCATTATTCTTGTCACATTATTCATTCATATATCAATACTCAATTAATCAATCCAAATTTGTCTAAAAACATACTTTCGGGTCCACTTTGCATTGTTATTCTCATCAGGAAAGTGAAGTAATTTGATAACACTTCCTTCTAGAAAATTGTTCTCTCATGTCTTAAGTTTCTAATGATACTAGGATCATACAATTTGATTCAGTATTCTAGAAGTTATACTCAATATACTATAGACTGAGTACATTTAAAATTTTGGCTAGTGCATGATCATGCACTCAAAGGTGTAACTCATATCTCTCAATTCCAGTATCTCAAAATTACAAACTTTATACCAATTGAAAACTAAGAGAATAAGATAGAACTTTTATGAAGACAACTTTGTCTGATTCGGCCTACATCAATACATTTTATTCAATAACAACAGGACATGATTTCTGTCTCGGGTAGTGCTACAGCCTAAGCCAAGACTAAATTTGAAGCTAAATTTCAATACCTTTAAAGATATAATTAAAATTCAATTTCTTCTTAAAAATTGTATAAAAATGTCTCTAGTTCAATTTAAATCAAGAATCATCCCATTTGAAAATCTACAAATCAGAATATATCTAAAATAGTGAAGCATGAGTAGTGAAATCATTCTAGTTAACAATATTCCAGCACACTCACCATTTTCATCCTAAATCTATCACTCAATCTTTTCCTAATGGATTCAATTGTTCATAAATTTTGGCAGAGATGAATAAAAATGTGTTATGAGTCTATTCGTTCAAGTCTCATGTCATTTGGATGTCAGGAGAAGAAGTTATAACAAAAAGAACAAATGATGTTTAGAGAAAACACTACAGCTAACATATTCCAGCAATTCTTCTTCACCAATATCACACGCATTTCAGTCCAATTCAAGTATCATTCTCATACCATTTAACATGCCTTAAAGCTCATATTGTTACTTACCTATTATATTTCCAATTAAACACAAAACTTCATATTAAACCAAGTCTCCAATCATGTAAGATCAATCACGAACTTTAGGTGAAAACATACTGTGGACAACAATAGGAAGACCATAATCAACTAGTTTTCTTGGCAATTTGGTGAAAGATTGAGGTGTGATTTTCGTGCAAAACTTTAGCTAAGGTTAAGAACAAAATACTGAGAAAATTTGGAGCAATTTTTGTGGAGAAAGGTGAGGGAATCAACAGAAATATTGCTGTTGGAATTTGCTCCATCATCATGCTAGGTGTCAACTTCTAAACTCACCATATCCCTTAAGGCATGTAAGACATTTGTTCAACAATTATGCTGCCGCTAATCCACTCATGATGCTGCCATTTGTCACCCTTTAATCAGTCCACATGTCACTCCAAGATTGGTCCACTTGTCACATACTAATTGATCCAATTGTCATTTAATTACTAGTCCATTTGTCACCAATTTAACTTTGTCAAATGTCACTTAATTATAGGCTAAATCATTCAAATTTTTCATGCATCAATTTATCCTATCACTTGGCATTTGTCCTAGTCCAAATGTACTCCAAATTTTCAAAATATCTGAAATATCACCAAAATTGCTAAATCAATGTTAATACAATCCAATTTAATTTTCAAGACAAGAAAATCCACAATTCCCATTTATAAATCAATTTTACCCAAAAAATGTCAATGAATGTATGTACAATCATATTAATGTGCAAAAATCAATATTCTCATGTAGGTGTATGTCACACTATGCATAAGCATGAAATACCCTTTCTAATTTCTCCTTTATCTCACTTGTACACTATTTTAGCCTTATCATGAATAACAAGATGTTACATTATCACTTTCATTCATTCTACCCTCCATACGTCCCTAAACAAGCACAAAAAGTGACATGTGTTAGCTTCATAATTTTTTTCTAGGTAATAATTATAGTCATAAAGAGTTCATACCACCATTACTGCTGCATATGGAGTACCAAAATTTCCATCCTTTGTATTTCTAGTATCAATATAGAGTTTAGCTCTTGAAGGCACAACATCAGTTTTGTCAACCTAGTAAGATTTAACCAAATAGAAATACAAGTTTAGAATAAAATCGGTTCAAATGCAAGTAATAATCTATTAGATAAAAATTTCATATGAGAAAGGTTAATATTTATACACAAATTTGGAAAATTGTAGATTGCAAAGTCAATGTGCAGAACATGTACATGTAGAATGAGCAATTTTGGGTACATACAGAACACATACAAATTTGGCATATGTAGAATACCCAATTTTGGGAAATTAGTTTAACGTATAATAAATACCTCTTCTTAGATTCACCGAGCCAATGATTTTGTTTCCCCATGATGTAGATCCTTTAGTTTTGAATGATTTTCTACATTTATCTTAGCTTGACACTGCAAAGTATACGTAATGTTTGAAAAATGTTTTAATTAGAAAGGATAAATTTAACCACAATATAAAATAATGCTATATATATATGCTTCGTCTAAAAGCCAATTATTTACAAATGCTTTGTATTGTTGCTTATCTACTCGATCATCTGTAAGTTGAGCTAAATTTGCTTCAATAAATATGTTCACAACAAACTTTGCATTGCTCTTCACCTCACACTTCTAATGCTTCCACTTATCACCCATATCACTAATCACAACTTTCTTAACATTTTCAGTAAAAAGGTTGAATTTGGAACTTCTTTTGTACCAAAAGATGTAAGAATTACAAGCTAACATCGAACATATGTAAATGACATAAAAACTTCTACTATTTTCCACATTTCTTCCTTGTACCTAGATGGCATTACTTTCCAGCTTTTGAAGTGAAGAGGCGCAAGCTGTGACTTTCTAACCATGCTACCTAAGAATTGATTAAACTTTTCACCTTTGAAACCAATTAGTTTATTTAGAATGTTGAAATTAACAACAATCTTTTCTCCCTCTTCAATATCCCAAACATCAAGCACACAAGTATATCCTATAGTTTTTCGGATTAATTCATCATGTAGAAAATAGGTTAAAAATTATAAATCGAATGTAAATAAAAAAGTTAAAGAAGCATCTTGGTTTTCATCCCACTTGGATGTGGTTGCTCACTTGGTTCTAGAACTGCTGGGCTAGTTTGAGGAGCTCCATGATGTTGTTGTTGAACTTGTGATTGCATTTATGATTCTACTACCTCTTCTTGGGGTTGGCTTTGTGGTGGTGGTTGCAATATGGATTGGGATAATTGTTGTTGTTAAAATCCAAGTGACTGTTGTGTTGGTGGCTGTGGTTGAATTTTTGAGTGACCAAGGTTAGATTCTGTAGAGACAACAGTAGGAGGTGTGGTGTGCACTTTACGAAGAAAATTACGCTTTGCCATATTATTCAAATTACGATAGAAAAATAAATAAGTAGCTTTTCCAAAACTAAACACTTCTGTAGAAGAAATAACGATTAAAAACATATAAGGAACATTACACTTACAAAATGATCAAATAGGATTCAAGATATGTGCAGATGTAAGTAGAAAGAACTAATTTAGAAAGAACTAATCAAGAATAAATTGGTGAAGCATAGCAAGCAATCTCTTCCATTGTCAGCCAAATGCTTGAAATTGGATATTGACGACATTACTTTGACTAAAACCTTTGCAATTCCCTAGCAAATTACTTGCTTAAGTCCACTGCAAATAGAGAAAATAAAATGGCGTAGTTTTTCTAAGGAGAGAAAAATGGTGAAGATTTTAGGAACACAAAGAAGAGGAAGTGAATAGATACCTTTTAGGGTTGTAAAGAGAGCAAGGACCGCACTTTGATCTTAAGAAAACAAAAATAGCGCCTTTACAATTGAGACCTAAAATATTATACATTTTTAATTCTTGTGTTAGGGGGTGTTTTTGGCTTAAAAAACACCAAATTCATCAGTTTTTAATATCGTGCTAAACAATTTAACCAAAATATAAAGTAATTATACTATTATTATAAATTTCATGTAACTAGTTAAATTATTTATTAATTTCATATTACTTCTTAAAACTAAAACACAGAGAAAGCACATATTTTCCATCAAGAGATTTAATTAAATCAAAACTAATTCTACCTTTCACAAAAATAAAATTTTACTTATTAAAATTTTTTAATAGGTTATTTATATATTTAGTTTTATAGGAACGTGAAGTCTTTTATTACTTCTAATCGGCGTCCCTTTGTCTAATTTGTTTCATCGTTATTGGAAATCTCTCATACAATGATTCATGCAAGAAATCCAGGTCAAATCTTATTGCGAAAGCACTACAATCAGTTCACGAGAAACTAACAAGCCTTTTCAATTGATTTGGCTAAGCACCACACTTTCTTCACCATATTTCAAGGTAAGTTAGATCATTTGTCAATCTGTGTTTTCTTAATTATATTTGTGAAAGCAAAAATCATGTCATCAAAAAATATGGCAAGTAAAGAATACACAAAAACAATGGTATAGAACACAACCTTTCTTGAAGCATAAATTAAGTTTTCATCTTATTAGCATAACAACTTTGCAACTTTGACATAAATAGAGGCTGAAAAATAGACAAGTTTGGATACACACTAGTTAACTTTTCACACCTAAGTCATAAAGGAGCAAATGTGCATGACAAACCATTTGTTTTTGCATCAGATGCAAAAAATTTATTATGTCAAACATCCATTGCATGAAGATTGTTAGTTGTGAAGCAGGTGACCACTAGAGATGTCTACGATATAGAAGATACATTAGGAAATGGGACAGTACAACCAACTGAAGAGATTGGGGTTGAAGATGTAAATGGTGGCACATATGATGACTATCCCTTAGCTAAAACGGATACAAGTATTGAAGAAGGAGATGAAGTTACTCCAGAAGAGCAAATGTATAGGAATTTAGAAGGATTTGAAAGTGAAATAGAAGAAATATTCTAATCATCATGAATAGAAGAAATATTTCTTATGTGCAGACCAACTTGATGATTTTGAGCTTGTTAGTTGCTTATAAGACTATTTAGAGTAAAGTTATGGTAGGATTGTGTTACTTTTTTATAACTTTATTGATTCCCAGAAATTATATCTCTTCAACTACAAATTTTCAATTTAGTTAACTTTATATGTTCAAATATTCAATATCAGTTTAGAATCAATTCTTTGACTCATCAAGAAAGGGATTTAATTCCATTGGTATTTCATATATTTTCTATATAAGATTTCCCTCTTTATCGGTGACCAAGCAAAAGGATTTAAATCAACTGATTCTATAAATTGAAATAGTAGTTTTAAACGAAGCAAAAGAGCATGTTCAACCTAAACAAAGCCGTAACAAAGACTTTGACAGTGAACTAACCTGTAAGAAAACCCCATAAGAAACACTTGTTCAAACACTTCTAGTGATATGTTAGCCAAAGAAGTGAAGACCAGGTTTAAGAGTAACATCCGATAGTACAACCTGTAAAATATCACTTTTGTAAGTCATTGTAGAAAGAATTTAAACCAACTGTCTTCATCAATTGCAAAAGAAAAGGGCTTCGGGTAATTAGCAATTAAATTAAACAAACAAAACCTTTTACTCTTCGCAGAACAACTAAATTCAAGAAATTCAATAAAAGTAGCAAGCATGATCAAGAAAGAAGAATTTTGCTCCCTTTTTGAAAACAAAGATTTAGGTTTCTTGTTTACCCGCAACTCAAAAAAGATTTAGGTTTCTTGTTTACCCCCAATGGAGTAGTTGATTGCCTGGTAAGTTCAACTTCAAGAGTTGGGCTTCTCCTCTCACCATAGAGACCATCTTTAAGCTTCTTTGCTTCACTGATTGAACCAACTTCACTTGAATCTTTCTTGGCTCAACAATCGTACAACGTGCAGTATTGATTTGCCCAAAATTGTAGAGGATTAAATCTCCCCTTTCCCCTACTGTAGCTTAAAATCTCAATTCGCTGCTTCTGACACCTAACCTTTTTGGGACACGATTTAGGCAACCTGGCAATTACTGCAGACAACACCACACTAATCGTAAAAATATATTAATTTTTTAATAACATTGTAATAAAAGTACAGAAGAGAAATATATGCATGTGCAAGGAGGACATGTGTTTTCCCTTAATAGCTTAACATTTCTTTCTTTTCAACACCTGCCTTTGTTTGCGTATGATTTAGGCCACTTCAATACTTGTCTTTGTTAACAACTTATATAAATAATAAAAAAATTATACTTAAAAAATTAATATCGTACATGTCTTTTATCACCTCACATGGCACTCAAAGCTGAATTTTCCTCAACCGATAAAGGATTAAAATTTATGTGAATTTAACTAATTCTACAAACATTATCTCTATCAAAATTAGAAAATTTAATTTATATAATTCCTATTTTAAAATGAAACTACAATTAAACTTAAATCTCTATATATTACTTTAATTTATATTTTTAAGTTATTAATTAATTATATATATAGTCATTATTTTGGAAATATATATACAAATGTTATTTGCAAAATTAATTATTGTTTCTAGTCACTTGAATTCAATGACAGATAATCTTTTTCGTCCTTATTGCTACTAACGTCCCTATTACTAAACTGTCACTAGTCACCTAAATTTAGGGATGGAACCCGTGATCCATCACTATACACTTGAATTTAAAGATTAATTTTAGTGGCCGTCCCTATTGCTACTAACACTCTCCTTAACCATTGCTGTAACCTTCATTTAGTAACAATCTTTCTATGTGTCACTAATAGTAGGTGTCACTATATGTCACTTTTTTTGTAGTGTATCTTATTAAAACTAAATAAGTAATTCATGAGTTTGATATTGATTCAACTTTCACATCGAAGTTTGTTAGCTTCTGAAACTTTACGAATGTAAAATATTTATGATTCTGGTGTCAGTTACAAGTACAACATTGATTCTGATTTGATTATGCTTCTCAAACATCCTTAATCTATTGCAAGACCAACACCCAACATCAAAATAACACTAACGTATGTTATATTTTGCTTTTCATTCTTTAATTTTAGTTAAGCCTTGTTCTTTATATGTTAAGCATACTTTATTTTTAACAACATGTAGAAAAGTGATCAATTTTGGCATGTGATTCATCTTGAATAACCTCATAATTAATCTTTGCAAAGCTATTTTCATACATTTCCATAATTAATCTTTGCAAAGCTATTTTCACGCATTTAGTCTTTATCTTAACCATTAGACCTCCAATTCCTTGCAAAAGATCATAAGAATAGTTGGAATATGTGATGATGAAAGATAATCTCATCATTCCCTTCCTTTTTAAAATGATTGGTCCTTGAATCATGTATTTAAAATCAAGATAAAATTAGAAACATTAAAATTAGTACTCACGTTACCATAATTACTTAGCACATCTAGTTTGTAGGTATTGTCATTGATCATCTATACCACTTGAAAAGGTCTATCTCCTCTGGGCTGCAACTTAGACTTCTTTTGTGTATGAACCTCTCCTTATACATATGAACCTAAACCTAATCTCCAAGTTCTACCTCCTATTGACTTGACATGAATGTCCCTATCATACCTTATGCTTACAATACAAATTAGCACATTCGTTAGAAGGAAAAGGTAAGATATCCGAAGAGGTTAAAGGATTAAAGTTCACACAACTTTAAAAGAAGCATAAGAGGTAGTAGAATGAACCAACCTATTGTATGCTAACTTAACAAGTGGTAAATATATCTTCCATTGTTTTAAGTCCTTTTAAATAATAGCACATAACAAAGTATTGTCTTACTAACTACTTCAATTTTTCCATTAATTTAAGGATGTACAATAATAGAAAATAAGAGTTTAATTCTTAACTTATCCCATTAAAGTATGCTAAAGTTAACATAAGAATTTAATATTTTAATCACTCACTATAATTCTCGGTAATCTTTAATAATATATTATTTCCTTAAAGAATAAATCAACAATATGTGTTACATCACTAATTTTAAAACATGCAATCATATACATTATCTTATTAAACCTATCAACAACAACAAATATGATTTCCTTAGCATTTTCATAATAACCGTTCTTTAAATTAATTTTAGAAAACATTTATGAACCTCACAATTTATCAAGCATATTATTTAACTTAGGGATATGATGTCCATAATTTATAGTGATGTTATTATTAACTCAACAATCAACACATATATGCCATGTTTTTATCATTCTTTGGCACCAAAATCAAGAGATCCAAACATAAACTAAGACTTACCTTATTAATCCCTTTTGCATAAACTCATCCACTTGCCTTGTCTCCTTTGTATCCTCATGATTGGTTTTATGAGCTAGTCTAACAGGGATTGATGAATTGGAAATAAAGTTTATTTGGTGTTCTATACCTTAAAAGAGGTAATACATATAGTATTTTCTTGAAAAATAGATATGCAAATTCTTGCAACAAAGAAACAAACACACTAGGCAAACGAGTGTCAAGATTATTAGTTGAAAAACAAACATCATAAGTAAATGATATTTTGCTAACATAGCACTTTTAATCTGACTACTTCTAGTAAAACACTCTCTTACTTTTCTCTTTATTTTATGCTCCATATTTTGAATTTTTATTTTTATGACACTCTACCATGTTTTTTAAACATATTTTTTTTTTGCATATACTCACTTTTTTTTATCCCTCTTTTCATTACTAGTTTTTTTCTCTCATCTTACACTCTTTAGCTATCCTAATATGATCCTCATACGCCTCCTATAGTTTAAGAGGTATTAATATAATATTTAAGCTATTCGTTATAAGAGAGTGTTTAAACTTGTACCTATCATGAATAAACTTTCTATCAAATTGCCACAGATGCCCTAAGAGTATATGACCATTATGCATTGATGCCACATCGCAAAGAACCTCTTTTTCGTTGTAATTGCCAATAGAAAATGCTACTAACACTTACTTTATCACCTAAATTTCTCCATATTCAGTCATCAATTACAACTTATATAGTTTATAATACTTTAACGTAGCCAAATTTAACCTTTCAACCAGTAAAATACTAGCAACTTTAGCATAAATACCACTATTAACAATCGTGTTGAATACTTTGTTATTTATATGACATCATCTAGTATGAAAGATGTGCTCATGTTGGTCCCTGTTGCCATCTTTCTTAAGTTGTATACTAAAAGCATATCTAATAACTATCACATCACCACACATGAGTCCCTCAATGTCAGCATTAATATAATACTCCACTGCTGACATCTCGTTATCACTTGACATAACACTCTCTATGTGACCATTATTTATAACAACTATAGTTCTTTTATCTGGGTATTAAGAAGTAATATGACCAAATCATTGGCACTTAAAACACTTAGTATTATGTGGCTTAAAAGATAAATTAGCTTCAATTTTATGTTTAAATACGTCAACTAAATACTTTACCTTTACAACTTTAGGTTTTGAGGTAGTTTTATTTCCCTGCTAATTTGAACTCCATAAAGAGTTAGAAGTCGCACCATATCTGGAAGCACCCTTAAACTTTAATTGCCTTTTCACATTAAAAACTTTATACAAAAAAATCCTCCATCTCTATATAATGTTGCAATTCCACCTCGTCATCTATCTCTTTATTCAAACCACCAATGAATCTAGCTATAATCACCTCATAGTCCTCCTCTATATTATCTGTTGGAACCCATTATCGGAATCCAACTACTTATACAGATTCACTCATACGCATACGTGATTCCTTATAAACTCTTCTTGCTCTGATACCACATCTGTTGGATCCTGTTTCCGGATGTCCAACCTCTTACGAAAAATCAAACTAAACGTTGGATCCCGAATCCGGAATCCAACTACTTAAGCCGAAAAATCCCGATATTTTTTTTAATCTTATTCATCTTAAATCCATTTTCATACTAATCTATTCTCATGCTTCTTATTCAAGCTCCGTCAAATTAGCATCCATTAAAAAGGTCATAAATTGTTGCAAAGTTTTGCTTAAAGAATGACCAAATGAATAGTACTCTTTTGACCATATGAATAGTAAATGA
>JANIPN010000219.1:17427748-17438166 GCA_027478595.1 Erythroxylum anguifugum
CTCTTTGATGGCCGACACCCTCTTCTTTGTTTCTCTTCAAAATTTTCGATCTCTCTTCTTTCTTTGGTGTAAGTTTCAGATGGCTTAAGAAATGACCTAGGTTTTGCTTCTTTCTCTCTTATTTCTAAACTCAAAAATGACACCACTTGCCTCCCTCCCTTTAATTTCGTCCACCTCAACACTTCACACACTTCACATGCTTCTTTAACTTAATTCCTTTAACTTAAACCTAATTCCTTTAACTTAAACCCTAGGCCCAATTCTTCAAGCCCAAAGTTTCCCTCCTTAAAACCTTTCCCAAATTTTCATTTTCCCTCCTTCCAATTCAAAATTTCGTGGGCTCCCTCTTACAAGCCCACTTGCCTCCTTTCTTTTTCATTTAACTCGCCTTAAAAACCCTAACCCATTTAATTGTTCCCCTCATCATTTAAATAACATTCTAAAGGCTAAACGCCCATTTTAATATCCTACATGCTCATTTAATTACCACCTAAATGGACCCACTTAAATGCTTCCTTTCTTCTTCCTTTCAATGATATTTCAAAGGGCTAAAAGCCCAAGCTACCTCTCTTCTAACTTACTAACTTATTAACTTACTTAAGGCTTAGGCCCAATTCTTTTTCATTTAATATACCTTAAGCCTTAAAACACATATAACTTCCTACTTATCCCTTATACCAACTTATTCTTTTTTTTTAATTCTAACAATTTAGCAACAATTCTAATTTAACTCCACACAAGCTCTAATTTAACTCATGAAACCCTCAGTTCATATAATTCGTTTAATACTAACCATGCATCACAAAATAACAATTTATCAACAAATCTAATTCCACTAAATCCTTTTATTTAATAATCACAATCTTCACCATGTAATCCTCAATTTATTCCAACCAATTTAAAATTATCAAACTAAAACCTCAAAATAAAATTAGACATGCTTACTACGAATCGGGGCCCAACATTATCCCTAGTCATGGATATATATATCTCCTTGTAATAATCCTCTTTGCTCATAGAACGTTACATTAACCTTTGTAACTGTCTACGTAAGTCCCCATAATAATGTTAGCTATGAACCTCCTATGCATCCTGCATTCAGCTCTTCCTATGCCAAACAGGTTTCTTTTTTTTACCATTCTTACACCTATTAATCATAAACTAATTCCATCAAATACTAGCATAAAATATTAACTCAACTTCTACTAATTTAACCTTCTTTTACTTATAGTGATTATGAAAATTAAACACATGTTACCTTTCTCTTGTACTTTAAGTATAGTTTAAGATCATTCTTCCCTTTAAAGGTTGGAATTTCATCTTAATACTATCTAAATTGTCATCTTGTTATGAAACAACACTTTTACCTTTTCTATAACTAGTCTCATCATAATCAAAATCCTCTTCTTCCCACTTCCTTGATTTAGTTCTAGATGAGGACTTTTGTTTATCCAACCTTATATTTAGAACTTTGAATTGGTCTTATATAACATTCATAAACAACTTGAGATCGCTTTTTGAATTATCTACACCACTACTTATATTTAAAACTGTAAAGAAACATTAGTAACAAACAATTTAATTTTACTCCACACTCCCTTACATATTTACATTAAGTTATTTAATTACTCATGTTTCGCTTAATTTGGGTTTTTCTTGATGATATTTTCATGACTATTTCCTTTTACCACTTAACTTCCCTTTACCAATCTTTTAAGAAGAACTTGATCAATGGTCTTACTAGAACAATAAGCAACAATGGAATTTATAAGTTTGGTTAACAAAATCAATAAGAAAGAACAAAGGTAGAGAAATCAACAAGAAGGTAACAAATATAAAATGAAAATAAGAATTCTTTTAAAATATGAAAAGGATTAGAATACTTTATAGTACAGTATAACACTCTATAACTAGTTTGCACAATATATGATATGTAAGTTTTTTATGAGCACTTTTCAATTATGAAAATATTCTTCTCTCCTTTTTTTCTACTTTCTTTCAAATTTTTATTATCTATCTCTCCCTCTCTTTATATATATATATATATATATGATGTAGAATAACTTAAAAATACAATATAAAAATGAATCGAAATAACTTTAATTGAAGAAGATTGCACAAAGTGAATTTTGAATTGAAAAGAATTGTAGACAAAAAAAAGTATAAGAAAACTTATATGAAAAACCACCTAACACTTGAACATAAAGAACCTAAGGATCATCTTCAAATCAAGTAAGGAAAGACTCAAACCTAATCAAACTAACTTACTAAAACCAAAGTAATAGAATTTTTTTATGCCATAAGTTGCCTTGATAAGATCAAATTGGATTCTTGATTAAAGAACCAAGAGAAAATTCTCATTAAAGTGAAGAAAGCTCTCAAATTGTTTTCAGAATAATCATGTAAACGAATTACATCAATAAGAAAATATTTAATAGACATAATATCTTTAAAAAAATAAAGTTCTAACATTTCCCTCTTATGATAATCTAATTGAAAATAACTAAACAACTTTGAAAAGTCAAATCCTACTAAAACTAAATAAATAATTCACGAGTCTGATGTTGGTCTAACTTTCACACTAGTTTTGGTTAGCTTTTGAAACCTTATGAGTGAAAAATAAAGGTGAATCTAAATGTTGGTTATAACTAACACATTGACACCAATTTGATTATGTTTCTCAAACCTCCTTAATCCAATGAAAAACTAGCGCCTAATAGTAAAATGACACCATTGTTGATAACATTTTGTTCTCTCATTCTCTAATTTTCCCCAAACCTTGTTCTTCATATATTAAGAATATTCCTTCTTCAACAATATACAGAAAAGTGATCAATCTTGACATGATCCATCTTGAATAGTCTCCTTTCTCTACATCTCCCTAATTGATCCGTACAAAGCTATCTTTATTTGTTTATCTTTACCTTAGTTATTGGACCTCCAATTCTTTAGCAAAAGGTTATAAGAATGGTTAGAAATAGGTGCTGGTGCAAACTGATCTCCATCACTTCTCTACTTTGAGGCATATTGTTTCCTTTGACTCCTTAAACTATACAATGGAGTCGACCTCCCTATTGATGTTTAGCTATGGAACAAGTTTGTGGAGACATTTGAAGAATTAGAAACACTTACAAAGAATGAAACAATTTATTGTGGCTAAAATTGAAGGAACACTAACATAATTTGGTTAAGGATATAAATCATTTCCCCTCATTACAAAAAATTGTTGAATTGGCTATTCTTTTGGCTATGAATTTAAATCTTTGGCTACGAAATTTCAAAATTGTAGCCATAGACTAACTGTACCTCCAACTCCCAACATTTTACGGGTTACTTAACACTATTAGCTACGTTTAGACTAGGCTACATTTTATATTCGTAGATAAAAACGTTTGGTAAAGTTTTTTTACTGTGAGCTCTGCTTTATAGCATAATGTTTTTAGCTATGAAAAGGTTTTCATAGCTAATAATATTTGATGACATTTTTTAACTATTAACTTATTTCATAACTAAAAGCCTTTTGCTATGAAAGGTTTTTCGTAGCTAAAACACACAGGTTCCTTAACTATCAGCTACGAAATTGAATTTTGTAGCTAAAAATACTTTTCCATACAAATATTTTCATAGAAAAACAAGAAGAACAATAAAAAAATGACGTTTTGATAACCTAAAAGCATTCCTTTGTTTTTCTTATCTTTCTTTGTAATATTTGAATCCTAAGGCCATGTTTCATTGGACGTAAGATTTATAATGGAATGAAATAATTTATAATGGATATAATATTAGAAAATTATTTTTTGGGATTGATGGAAAGGTTCATAATGTAATATAGTAAATTGTTGTTAGAAGATGGATGTAATGGAATATAATGTATGTATAATAATAATGACCCTTAATAGAACCAAAACATATGTTAATAGATCAATTGATATGTTTGGTATTATAAAAAAATTATTGAGGGTATATGAGATAGTACATATTTATCATTTTACATTCCATCTTAAATCCCCAAAATCAAAAGTAACTCATTTTTACTATTTAAGATGGAATATGATGTAATGTGAAACCCTCCCCTTCCATCCTATTCCATTCCATTCTATTATAAACCCTCCTCCTAAATGATGGAATAATATTACATTCTATTCTATTCCATTACTAACCACCCTACGAAACATAGCCTAAGGGTGTTCTGTAATGTCAAACACCAAACAACTTCACTACTCATCATCTTCCAAACAAGTGCATGAGACCGACCTTACTAATATTAGAGTTCCATCCTCTGGTTAGCCCATCCTTGTTTGTTTATAACATCCATTCGTTAAAAAGTTGGGGGTTACTAGTGTTTTTTCTTTCTTTATTTTTTGACATAAGTTGACTAGAAATGTACCCTCAAAGTTCTTGTTCACATTAACCCTCCACTTTCATCTTTTTCCAATATCTTCTTTAGGACTCAATTAGTAAGCAAAATCCTTATCAATTTCTTTTCCTTTTTCCTTTTTCAAAATTTACTATCGTGATTAACTTATAAATATGATATAAGGAGTATTATATTGTGTCTTATCAATTAAAATTGTTTTTTGTTTTTGTTAATAAACTTTTAAAGAACAATAGTTTTCTTCTAGTTGATGATGTTGCAGATAAGAAGAAGGGTGAAATAGGTCCCATTGGCATTTTACAAGACAACTCTCACCTCTATGTTCTCTGAATTAGATTTTGTTGGTTGGACATTCAAAGACGAAGAAAGCAAGGAAAAAAAGTATTGAAAATGGTACATTAAGCATTTCCAAAGGAGATTATAACAACTCTCCAAAATGGAGACAACTAGAGTGCCTATGAACAAAGTGATTTTTGCATAATAAAGATATCTTAAGAGGTTTTCTTAGTTTGAAGGGGTTATCTTAAAATCATAGTGTTAACATATTAAGTTAGTGGACTCGACCAACAAATTTTTGACATAAATTAACTTGATTGTATTGATTATTTCATTTAAGAACTTCTCGTTGTTGGGTTCAAAATTCGATTCTAATTGTGTACTTTTGGAAGTCATTGATAACACTGCTTTTAGATTCAAGTTGTCAAATGATCCTTGGATCACATATGAGGTGTGTTGTTTCTAGATCACCCAAGAAAAATAATTAGGTATGTTGTGTTTTATATTTATATGTTTTTTTCTTAAGTAAATCAATACAACTAGGTTTTGTTTTATATCTATACGTTTTTCTATTACATTTTCAACACAAAAGTGTTAACATAAACTCATCACGAAATGTCAACATGGCAGACATTTTTCGACACCAGAAAGTTCTAATGAGAGGTATCTAACAGAATCCTCCCTGCCGAAGAATAAATAGGTGCATAACAACTCTGTTCACTAAAGTCTAATCACCACTTGCCTTCAATGGACGATCTTCTTCTTCAAGGTTTTTAGTCTCATTTGACTCAACTATCTCTTTATTCTCTATATCTCATTTTCTGTTAAGAAGTTATTAGGTGAATGTGTGATTGTGTATACTATGTGCTGTGTAAAAGTTGCTCAAATCTTCTAGAGAATGTAGATGAAAATGGAAGTAGTGGCGATGTCCCGATGGTCTATACAGGATTAGGCCAATCGGTAGTTTTGAAACACTTATTGATTGAAAAAACTCTGTTTAATTGTTGTAACAATGATAGAGTCATTCAGTCGAGTATGCAAGTTTTTGAATTAGGTTCCTCATACCATTTAATTTAGCTTATTTAGTTGTTGGGATTTAATTTTTTAAATGATTGTGAAGAATATAAGGTGATTGTTTGTTCCATATGTGAAACGTTGGTACATGGGGTTCATCTAATTCACTGTTCCATACTGCATCTAGGAAATCAGTTAATGTATCTTATGTTGGTTTAGTTAGAGTCAAGAAGTTGTTAGCTTGGAAGAGGTAGTAATGAATCAAAATTTCAAGGCTTCTAATAACTAATGAAACTATCTACTATCAACCAATTGCTAGGAAAAGATCTTTGTCAGTTTCAAGTGATGTCTTTGAACTTAAAAGGAGCCTTCTTGGAGATCCAAACCTAGGGAATTTCTTTGTCTTATCTATTAAGTCTCACGTCACAATATCTTGGAATCTTTTATAAACTCTTTAGAAAATAGTTATATTTTTTTCTCTTTGATGGAATAGGCATGGAATTCATTATTTTATGTTTAGTTTATATAGACGCCAGATTGTGTTATTCAATGTAGCCATTTTACTTGTGATATTAATTAATTAATACTATTGAGTTTCTAACATGGAATTTCGAGAAGAATGGCTCTAAAAGCTTCACCAACCTATCGTATAAACTTACTTAGATTATTAACGAATACTCTTAAAGAACATGTAAAATTTATTTAGTGATTGTGCAAATGCTTATAAATACATCAAAGTAACATTTCAACTTAAAAGATAAAATTTAATTATATTTAGATACATCTTAAAACGTAATATTATTTAGTAGATTAGATCGACACTTCCACAAAATAAGTAAAAATGTAGCTAAAAATATTTTAACTATGTTTTAAAAAAATGTAGCTAAAAATATTTGGCTACATTTCAAAAAACATAGCTAAAAACCTTTGGCTACGTTACAAAAAATGTAGCTAATAATATTTAGCTATGTTATCAAAAACGTAGTTAATAACATTTAGCTACGAAGATAAAAACATAGCCAAAAACTATTAACTACGTTTTTTTGAAAAAGTAGCCTGTAGTTTTTAGCTACGGAGAAAACATTGCCTATTGTTTTCAACTATGGAGATTTGACGACATTTTGTGCGAAGAAATAGGAATGTAGCAAATAATTATAGGCGACATTTTTTAGACAATTAGCCACGATTTTTTATATCCAAAAGTCAACTTTGTTGGAGTGCCTAGACATTATATGAGATTTTTTCTCATCATACAAGGTGCCTCCTTTTGTGATCTTTCAAAATTTCTTAATGGCTTCGATGTTGTTTTTGAACATTTAAAGATCCCAGCTTCTCATTTCAATTGACTCCTATACAAGCGTAGTTTTAGAATCAACCACATTCATTAACATCACTTTTGGAGGTTTGGACATTGCTAGAACAACTTAAAATTTATGCAATTATTCGCAGATCTTTACCTTATTTTCCTTGATAAAAATAAAAAATTACAAAAATTACAAACTGTATGATGTCTTACTTAAAAGTATGCAAGCAAAAAAAATTCCAACAACTTAGTCATAAAAAAAATCAATAAGACTTCAAATTCTCACTAACAACAAAAGTTCATATTAGTACAAGTGACCTAAATTCCTCTAATAGCTACATCCATTAACCAAAGTCTTTACAAACCTATATCTTAGCTTCTAATCTTTATCATTGAAAACTTTAAACCACTTCCATCATTAGTTAAGAATCATTACAATGAGATTTTAAATTAAAAATCTAAACCAAAAATTGTCATACATCATCATATTCAACTCCTTAAAATTAGTGCCATAACCCCCTCATAGAGAAGTAACACCAGTTAATCAAAATATTTAATAACAATAGAAGTTCATATTAGTACGAGTGACCTAAATTCCTCTAATAGCTACGTCCATTAATCGAAGTCTTTACAGTTAGGTAACCTATATCTTAGCTTTTAATCTTTATCATTGAAAACTTTAAACCACTTTTACCATTAGTTAAGCATCACTACAATGAGACTCTAAATTAAAAATCTAAACCAAAAATTGTCATACATCATCCTATTCAACTCCTCAAAATTAGTGCCATGACCCCCTCATAGCGAAGTAATGCTCATCAATCAAAATATATGCCTATAAATTAAAATGTATAAATAACAAAGAGTTAGCAATCATTACTTAGGTTACAAATAATGGATGAGTGAAATTCCCTACTAGATTAGGTTACAAAGACTTAAACTTTTCTTTTACTTTTTTGTGATTATCTGAAACAAATGTTAACGACCACGTGTTGTCATTTGCTAAATGTTGTACTAATATGATGTGTCAAATCGATGCTGCTAAACCTCAATGATAACAAAATATAATTATTATAAATGAGTTTATTATTTTGATAAAAATAAATATAAGAACAAAATGAAGTTATAAACTCAAGAAGATAGCTTATGAATTTAATAAGGAGAAGTTAGAGCTTACAACCATCAAACAACAACAACAACAACAACAATAATAATAACCAGTATGAATCTTATTGATACACAGGATCTGGGGAGTTCCAATTGTACATCACCTTGACCCTAACTAGTAGAGAGATTGTTTCCAAATAATACACATGAAAAGAAAGAAAGCAAGAAAAAGAGAGAGAGAGAGGGAAAAAATTAATAAAAGCTAACAATCGTCAAAATGAAGATCAAACCAAGAACAAAAGAAGATAAGGACTTATCAAGGTCATTCTTTAGTTTGTAATATTAATTGTAATCCCACTTTGTTATGCTCTAAAAGGCTCATCATGTATAAACATTTAATTTCACTTTATTATATGAGTCTTTACATTCATTAAGAGATATTGAAGCATTTGATTTTAATAGAAA
The DNA here is from genome assembly GCA_027478595.1 of Erythroxylum anguifugum. Taxonomy (NCBI): domain Eukaryota; kingdom Viridiplantae; phylum Streptophyta; class Magnoliopsida; order Malpighiales; family Erythroxylaceae; genus Erythroxylum; species Erythroxylum anguifugum. Next base: position 17,436,289 of record JANIPN010000219.1, read on the forward strand.
AACCACTTAATCTTTCAAACAAAGATTTAAGTGTTTAAATCATAATTGTACTAAATAAAATCAGTTTTGAGCATTTAAAGTTGTTAAAATAATGTTTTTATTGTTATTGGTAAACCTATACAAGTTAGTGGTCAATCAGTGTAGGTTATTGTTAAATTTGATATAGCTTAAGGGTTCCAAAACTATATAAGTATGTGTTTTCTCATTAGCTTTATCGTATACACACACTTCAAAGTGTTGAGCATCATTGTCTCATATTTGTGAGAGTAAACCATTTTAGAGTTATCAAGTGATAAAGTGAGAAGATTTGAATTGTAATATTTGGTTTGAGAAATATATTATTATACTTGAGGTGATTCAAGTGAGATTGAAGTTTCTCTTCACCTTGAAAAAAAATTGTAAGAAGAGTTTCTCTTTACGAAGAAAGATTATACAAAAGTTACTATTCATCTTAAAAGCAGAATTGCAATAGAATTCTAAAAAGAGTTTTGGTAATGATTGTAAACGAAAATTGTTTGTTGAACGATTATAAGCCAATTTATATTTTCGTTTGTCTCTCTTTAAATTATTGTTGAATTGTTGAATTGATTTATATTAAGCAATTTTCTTATCCTTATTTGACTTCATTGTTATTAATTAAATATATTGATTAAAAAAGTTAAAAATTTTAATACCCAATTCACCACCTTTTTTAAGTACTATTAAACTAATATATATCATTATTTTTAAGGTCAACGATGAGCTATTAATGATATAAATTGAAAATTTAAATATTTTACTAATATTATCTTTAAATAATTTGAAAAGACTTCTCTATTAGTTAGAGGTAAGGTTGCGTACTACTAAGCCTCCCCAAATCTCGTGCCTTAATGAAATTTCAACTAGGTGTTATTGTTATATCTCTATATAATTTATCCTCTATTTTAATATAAATATTAAGATAAATGATGTGTTTGGTTCATTTGGGAGAATGGTAATAGAAATTATAATGAATATAATGAAGAATGGAAATGAATATAATTTCCATTCTTCACTATATTGAGGGGGTATGAAATATTACCCTAAAAGGGGATATAAAAATATTGTTCATCCAATTATAATATATTACCAATCATCTTTTTTCATTCTTTATTCATATCTTTCTTCCCATACCACCTAACCAAGCATCCAAAAAAGAAACTTTTTAATAGTATTCTTCACGTTACCTCCTGTAATCCTAAGATGGTCATCTGTAGTTGCCTCATATAACCATAAAAATTTCATATAATGCCAAGAAAGTTACCTGGAATCACCTCATATAACATTAAGGGAGCGTTTGGTTTGAGGGTTTGGGAATGAAGGAATGGAATAATTGTAAAAAAAACAGTGTTTGCTTTGGGGTTTTCAATTCCAGAGGAATGAATTTATCCCATTAAATTTGAGAATCTACTAAACCCACCAAGAGGGTGAGTATCGAGTTTTCATTCCAATCTAAGTTTTTATCACATTTATTTTTTACTCTTTTATTCCTAGCCTTTGCCCTACCATCCTCTTTACTTCCTTATCGCCTCTTAATTCCTTATGATCTCCCATCCTGCCTTATCGCGTCTCATCAATGAAGGAATTTTTTGTTTTACGCCTCCAGGTATATTTTCTGAAATCTCTCGTTTTAATTTAATGTTAAATAAACTGGATAGAACCTGTTTTCATCTCCTTGTAAATGAGGCTTTTGCTCCTTTTTTTCTTATATATTTTCATTTTATGATTTAATCAAGAGAATAACCAATCTATTATATGATTTGATAATGTGAAAGTGCATATAGTTATAGATTGAACGAGAATCATAAAATCAATCTGCTCCTTTTTTCCCTTATAATTGTTTTGTGATTTAATTTGATT
>JANIPN010000219.1:17829523-17839901 GCA_027478595.1 Erythroxylum anguifugum
TAAAATTCTATAACCTAATTTCATATGATCCTCAAATCATATAACTCACAAAGCATCATAAAAATAATAATTCTTAATGACTCTAATCTCACTAATTTCTTCATTTAATAATCATAACTTAGGCAATGAAATCCTCAATTTATTCCAATCAAATTTAAAAAATCATCAAACGAAAATCCTCAAAATACTTTACACATGCTTCAAATAATTTAAATATGCTTATTGCGAATTGGGGCCCAACATGACATCCTCCCTTCCTTATGACGGAGGTGTCTATGAAGTTGTGAGTGCTTCCATTGTCAATCATTGTGTGTATCGTTCTCCTTTGAAGCACTCCGACCACCCTCATTTGTTTAAACTTAGTATTCCCAGATAGTCCCAGCATGGCTTACATGAGACCATCGGTTGGACTTCATCTACGGGACTTCCTTCTAAATCATCCTCTTCCACTTCAGGGGAAGTTTTTTCGCTGTCATCATCATCACCCGAGATTGCATAAAACTACATTTGATGTTTTTTACATTGATGACCCACGTTGTATTTTTCATCGCACCCTAAACAGGGACCCTTTGCCCTCCTTTCATCGAAGTCCCGACTACTGAAGTGTCTTTGAGGTTTTGCAGTTCGTACTGACAATGACGGCCATAACGACGACATAGGAGTCGGCATTATACCATCAGGCGATGACCTACATATGACATTCATTGACTGCAGAACACGTGAGTTCTGATTGAAATTGCCATTATCGTTTGTCCCCCTCATTAGTGATCCCTGTTTAAACGTCGGGTTCCCCGTGGAGTTTAGAATTGCCTCCTGTTTTCTCGCTAGCGTATAAGCTTGATGTAGCGAGTGAGGCTTATGCAACTTCACCGTCACTCCAATCTCCGGTTTCGACCCCTTAATAAAAAATCCTACTAGATACTCTTCAGACAATGTCAAACTATTGGAATAATGACCAAATTGTGCATAGTAATCTAACACAGTTTCTTGTTGTTTTGGATCTTTAAAATCTCCTACTGAATCGTCAAATATTTCTGTGCCGAACGTTTGTTTCAAAGCCTTCGTGAACTCCTCCCATGCGACTACTTCTGTTAGGTTGCGATTCCTTATTTATAAACGATACCACTCCTGCGCTCGCTCATCCATGTGCAGAACAGCCACACTCACTTTTGTATTCTCCGGAGTCTGGTCTAACATGAAGAACTACTCACATCTATATAGCCAAAGCTTGACGTTTTCTCCGTCAAATGGTGGAAACTCGATCTGACTCATTCTTGTGGGTATCGTGGTTTCCTCTCGCTCTTGTGCAACTGAACTATTCTGTGGTGTGGTTTCAGATGTACCAGCCTCACCTCCTGGTTTCTGAAAACTCTGAACGAGTAAAGCTCTTAGCTCTGACATCTCTTTTTCTACCTTCTCCGTCCTACTTTGCATTTTCGAAAACATTTTCTCCATTACGCTCTTCAGACTTTCTTCCATCCTTCTCAACTCAGCATCTCTGGTGTTTTCTGCCATTGTCGTTATTCACATAATTGACTTCTCTGATACCAGTTTGTTATGAAAATAAAACGAAATTCACAGACTGCGTATATTCGATTAGGGATTGTTAGAAAGGGAAAGAGGAGAAGAACATCAAAGGGAGAGGGAAGACACAGATTTCACTGATAGAGAGGGATCACAAATCATACACAATCATTTTCATGCCGATGAAGCCACATGCATTCGGCTTAAATACGGCTCTTACACTACTCTATCCTCACGACTATTTTATTACTCTGGTCTCTCGTTTTATTTAAACGCAACCCATTGCTTCTCCGTCACCATACTAATGTTCGTCATTTGATTATTTTACGTATCATCTTCTCCGGCTTTCTCTGCAACAAAAGATGAAGGTGGTCGCCGCGTACTTGCTCGCTGTTTTGGGAGGCAACATCAGCCCTACCGCCAAAGAGTTGAAGAAGATTCTCGGATCCGGTACTTTTTCCTTTTTCTTTTAGTTTTTGATGTTTTTAATTATTTTCTTCGTATTGTTACGATTATACATTTTAGAGTTACACATTGATAAGGTGTTGCATTGTTAAGTATCTAATGGTTGTTAATGTATTTGAATGCTATATATTCATTCATATATGTGTGTGTTGTTATTTGCACGTAAATGCTTCAGCTAATTGTATGAAAGAATTTGGTTGTGAGAAATTGAGTTTATTATTTTCATTTTGATTGCAGTTGGAGCTGATGCTGATGATGACAGGATTGAGTTAATGTTGTCTCAAGTTGGTGGACATGATATTACCGAGCTGATTGCAGCTGGTAGGGAGAAGTTGGCTTCAGTTCCTTCTGGTGGTGGTGTTGCTGTTGCTGCAGCACCTGCTCCTGCTGGTGGAGGTGGGGGTGGAGGTGCTGCACCAGCTGCTGAAGCAAAGAAAGAGGAAAAGGTGGAAGAGAAGGAAGAGTCTGATGAGGTACAATTTGTTTCCTTGATATGGTTGCATGCAAATCTTGGTTTTGTTATATCAGGATGAGTTTATTGTTAAATGTTAACCATTGCCTTTTTTCATTTGATTTGCTCCAGGACATGGGTTTTAGTCTCTTTGATTAAGAATCTAATGGCTGATTTGTTGATGTCAAGGCGCTCTTTTGTTTTAGGTGATTGAGGTCAGACTCTTTACAGAAGTGTAAAGTTTTGATTCAATCACAATACCTGAATCAGTTCACTATGGAATGTGCAAATAATTTAATGATGGGTTTAGATTCTTGCTAGTTGATATGATTACTACTAGTTGGATTAACTAGCAATTAGGTGTGCTTGTGTTGCTTAATTTAAATTGGCTTTTGACTGTTGGTGTCCTACACTTGGTTATTTGATTTGAAACATTAGCTCTCTTTGCAACGACTAGTCAGCTGTCAGCTGGGTGAGGTCTATTATATTATGTTGTTAAAACCTGGATTTTAAACCCCTCAGTTGTCAGTTGATAATACGATGAGCTGAGGCTACCTTGTGAAAGAATCAGGATTATGTGTAGACTTATTGGTATAATGAGTGATAAAAATCTGCCTGTAAGAATACGATATGCCTGGATTTTAAACCCCTCAGTTGTCAGTTGATAATACGATGAGTGATAAAAATCTGCCTGTAAGAATAAAATGATGACATTGCTATAATGAAGTTGAAGATAAAGCTTATTTATGACTTTTCTTCAATCAAATCTGCAAAAGGATAGTATGTACGCAATACAGTTGGACTAATGTTCTCATCAATGTATATCATCAAACCAAAGCTGCAAACTTGACTTTTTAATGGCTAAGGTATCTTATATTAAGTTTTACTTACACGCCAATGGAAAGAACAATTTAGTAGTTGCTCTAGGATTTAGAGACCTGCAACCCGTGGATGTCTGATGCAGCAGGTGATGTGGTGTACTACTGACAGTGCATGAAAGATGTACGTATCATACACAGCAAAAGCAAGATGATGATCATGTTGTAGGCGACTGAAGGAAATCAGGGTTTACATCAACCAATCGCAAATTTTCCGAAACATCCTCCTGTAGAAACCACCAGGGACCATTTTTCGACATTAATCTGTCCAGAAACACAACCATAGTTAAGCAAATATCAACAAGAACATTTATAAGGTTTGGACATTTTAACTAGAGCGGCTAGAACATCCATAAATCTGGTTTTTAAGAAAGACAATGTCTAGTAAGAGTTTGTATATTTCACTACCTCGTATAGCCAGCAACGGTCCTCAATCCCATGAAAAGAGTTAAGCCAGACCAAACCCCAGAAAGTCCAAAAAACGAAGGTGCGTAGAGCATAAATGCGGAAGAAACTGCCCCAACTGCCATCTGTTTTGTTTGATACTAGAACATCAGCGTAGGTAAACTCAATAGGCCGAACTGATGTTAATTTCATGAGGGGGCAGCTTACCATAGACCAAGCAGCATAAGAGAAATCTGATATACCATAATGGAGACCATCGAAGATATAAGCAAGAGCATTGATCGGTTGGCTTGCGCTAACAAACTGTGGAATGTTGATACAGGATTAGATTGGATTGAATAATTTGTAATGCCAGAAGAATATGAAGAATAAGAGATATACCAGTATCCCTGATCTGACAATTGCTAGTACCTCCGCGTCCTTAGTGAACAGAGTTGCTAAAGACCCAAATGATACACCCAACAGCAGAGCTAAGGAAAGACCGGTAATTAATCCTGTCTGAAGAGAAATATAGGACAGACTCAGATATTGTATAACCAAGGATGATCGAACATTAAAAAAAAACACTTTAATGAGCACAAACTGGGGAGATTAACATTTACCTTTAGAGCAAAGAAAGTAATTTGTTTTACTGTTCTGTAGTCACCTTTTGCAGAAGAACTTGCAATAAGTGCCTGTAAAAGGAAAATGTAATTTAAAATTGAGGGATGGTGCAGTCTCAGATCTTAATAACAGGCTCCAGTTAGTGAGGCTGAAGATGACAGAGATTGAACCTTGTGAATTACCTGAAATATTAACTTTTCAAGTGATAAGCCTGAACTGAATTAAACTGGAATTGAACTTACTTGACCCGATGCACCTTGAGCATCTGCCAGGAGTGAAACCGATAACCAAACCTGCAGACAGATTTGATGAGCTGCCATGGCCAAAGCTCCTTGACGGGCTGCCATTGATGTGCTCAACGTTATTGTCATCACAGCAGCTAGAGTTCTCCCGAGAAGAAAACCGCCTACGGTAGAAATACTTTTGTCTTTCAGATTATCTTCTTAAATAAACCACGAGTTCAAGGACATTATACAATGAACAGAAATTCGAGCATGAATGATCAACTAGTTTACAAATTCTATATCTCATTAAGCTGCCTGATGAAGGCAGAATTCAGGGGAATTCCAACAGGATGCTTGAATAATTACACCTAGAAGTTAAGTGCTTCGTATCATATTCTAAAGACCTGAATAACTATAATATATGTTCACCATTTCTCAAGCAGTCACATGACACCTGAAAACACTCACCAGATCTTAGGTAGCAACCGAAATGCATGTTCCGGATATTGGGAAGTGACAACACCGTTCTCTTGTTAAGATGCCAAATCATCATAAATGTAACGACGTATCTGAAAATTATGATCTATAGCTGTTTATATCAAGTTTACCAGTAGTAACAATGAAATGAAGGATGAGGTACAGAAGGCACCTACTGGGATATAACAGTAGAAATAGCAGCACCAGTTACGCCCAATTTAGACGCATACATTAATAAAGGAAACAAGAAGACAGCTGAAAAGTTGCCAAACCCTGCAAATTAATCATGTCCAGAGCATCTGGTGAGATTAAAACAGCCAAATAAAGCTTGATGATCAGGATTGAAGCAACTACAACTTCATAGTCAAACTGTATTATTATAAAATCAAGGAGTAGTCAATGTCTCTGAAGCTAAATCTTCATAGACATCAATCCTAATTGTTAGTCATCTTGGTTATACTTGGTTATATCGATGTTTTATGGGATTTTCTTTTCCAGTCAATTTCACTGCTAAGCCATATGTTTATGCATCAAAGGTCCAAGCAACCAAACACTTAAAGAAGGTCAATTAGATGCTTGCCTAGACAGAAGACAGGAGTCTTTGTATCCTTAAACCCGCGGAAGATACCCTGAATTGCTAGAGTAACCACAACAGCAGGAGCACCAAGTGCTCTGAGCTTGAGAAATCTCTCAGCTGGAATTCGCATTGGAGAAGCCTGTCCAGAATACGAGTATGAGAAAACACCAAGCCCACCTTGGAAATGGAAAGAGATTCAGACGAAATTCAAAATACCATAACAAAGAGAAAGATATTCAGGACGATGTATCAATATAATGCAATACCTGAAAATAAAATAGAGAAATTTAGAAGTGGAAAATGGAAGTTCTGAAAAGCACTGTTTTTAAAAATGGACAAATATGGGGATTGCTTACAGGTGATATCCCCATCACTTGAAGAAAAAAGCCAGATCCGAAGTACATAGACAAAGCTTCGAATACACCAATTCCTAATGCTAAAACTAAGGCTGTTGATATCGAAGGCAGTGACTTTCTTTCACACATTTCATCCATGTGACTTCCAACCCCTGCATGATAAAATGATGCCAAACAGAAGAAATTGCATTGTCAGTTCCTTCTTTTCACATGCCATTCAAGATTTCACTTGAAGCTAATCAAACACCAATACCTGATGTGGACTTGCCAGCACTCCTTGCAATATCTTCGGCCACAAATGAAGTAGCAACACTAAGGAGAGGTATATTGAAAACTTTTGATAGGATGTTGAATATCGACATAGACACACCAGCTGATGCCAACTCCAGAGGCCCTGTTGGAACAGGAAAATTTGAAAGCTTCTTTACTAGTTACCATCTATAGTTTAAATCTGTGTGTAGTAAAGAAATCGCAGTAAGTAGCCAATACTAAAAGAGAAATAGAACATGTGACATTGGTTGGACTATGCAACATTACTGTTAGATTATGGAGTAGAATTTCAGTGGTATATCAGTTCAGCAAACTTAGACAGAGACCTCCTAATAGGACCTTATAGTCTTATGACCAAGAACAGATATATTGCCATATTTTCATAAGAAATGATTTGAGAAGTAGAATCACGAAAAACTTACCCAATCTGCCTACATAAGCTGTTTCCATCAGCTGTGCTAAGGGCTCAATCGCTTGTCCAGCAATTGCAGGTAAAGAAAGCATTATAAACTCAGTTTGCACACTTTGCGGCCGAGATTGACTGGTTATCATGGAGTCGCTACGAGCCAATCAGAAATTTTGTGAGTACAAAAAAAGATCTTTGATGTTCTTATCAGGACACATTTTCTTGCCAATAGAAAAGGTTGATGCAACCTGATTCCATTTTATTTAATGAGAGTGTCACTAAAACTTCATTACTGGTCACTAAAACTTCATTACTGGATATACAATCATGAAAATGCATGGATAACAGGGAGGCAACTTACAAAGTTCCCTTGCTTTGAGATCTTCCAGAATTAGAAGTGAAACTCTCCTCCAGACCGGATAGCTTCAAGCAGCATTCTGCAGTTTGCTGATCACCGATTGACCCGCAACACTTTGCAACACTGGTGGATCTGAATCCTCTTGCGATGAAACCATCAAAGAGCTGATTATGAGGAGCTTTTGTTGCATCTTTCAAAAGAAAAGCTTTGCTCCATTTCTTCAATTCCCTTCTTTCGCATTGTTTACCAGTAATTCCGCAAAATGGTGCACCATTCAATTTAACAGCCGTCATAGATGCTGATAAGTAGACTGGCCTTGCAGTTAAAAGAACAGATACAAAGGTCCAGGTGATCTGTATAGCATAAACGAACAGTGAGAATCAACATTACATGTCCTAGCAAGACAGGATAAAGATGTGATAACAAATTGATGGCTCCAACACTTGGTTACTGAAAACAGGTAAATCCATGTTTGCAGTCCTTGGCTATATTATGATACCAGAACAGAAGATATAACCATTACCTAACAGATTATAGTCGTGAAATCCTAGCAACACCCAGTATTTATAAAGGAATAAAAACCGCATTTGGCCGTTGTTTAGGGAACATCCAGATTGAAATATGAGAAAAATGAACATTAAATGGCTCAAATGGATACCTTATATGTACAAAAATTTGACAGAATCTGCTTATTTTCTCTTTTTCAGAGGCTAAACAGATAATATCCCAATTTGCATTGGGTTGCAACACAAAAATGAAACAATGTGGATAATTTACTTGCCAGAGGAGTTGGAGGGGCAAGGAGCTTGCAGAGAAGCTTAACCAACTGCTAAAAATGTGGCTGTCCTTATAAAAAGAACTAAACAAAGGTAACTAGACAAAAGTCTCTCTTTCTCGACATCAAAATATTACGGTGGGCTTTGGTTGCTACCATTTATGCACGTTGATTGTTTGGTAGCTAACATATGTAGAAATAGAGAAAAGAGACTGTTGGGTCCATCTTGGCTTAATTATTTTGCTTCCTGTCAAGTAATTGTAATCATTCTTGTCATTAACAGTATCAAAGCTTCAATCTTTGAGTGGTTATAGATCCTTGTAACTCGGTGAATGATGATTTGTGGCTAGAAATTTGATGAATCAGGGGATTCTGCTTTAAGTGCTCTGTCACTTACAGGGCACCCACCTCAAGAATTATTAAAACGCCATAACTGGAGAGAGAGAGAGGAGAAAATGAACCCCAACTACCATGACAGTGACAGCAAAGTTTGGAGAACAAATTCACATGACATGAGGTTGTCATTTCTCCCAGCTAAGCGCTTTTTTATCATCCCCAGAATTTAGAACCTCCCAAATGGGACATTCCAATCAGTGGACCTCGAGCCTTTTCCATGTGCGCTTAAACAACTACCTCAGGCACTGGTTGTTTGTCGGTCACAGAGTGTTCCTCAGTCATGTAGTGCTAATGGGGGCTACAATAATTGGTAAACTCATTGCCACTGTTGAAAGATTTCTAATTTAGAGAAACATGGGTCTCCTGCAAGTCCAACCATAAGAAACATTACACTTTGTAAGCGAAATGTATGCAAGTTCTTCGCCATACTACTGATGTTAGACAAAAGTTTTGGCAAAGCTCCTCTACCCGTATACTATTGATTAAAAACATGACATCAGTTATATATTCAAAACTGTTTATCATTACTGTCCAATACCGGGTAGAAAGGTTTTGGGTCTTAGAATTACGTCGCCACATACTGGAACTTAGAAGGGCAGTCCATTTTGAATAGCTTAATGAACCTTTTCTTTTATCTTTGAAAGGAAAGCTAACGTCGTAGTCGCTCCCAAATTATTGGAACGAGGTGGCGTGTTGTCCAAAGGCAGATGTCATTTCAGTTCCGAATATTGCCAAGATATGGTTGGGATCCACTTGAGGATTTTTCAGTTAATTCATGAATTATTGGTGTGGGAAGAGGGTGGAAAGAAACATAACTCATTAAATCATGTTGATCGTTTTAAATGCTTGGAGTTTTGAAAAATCTGGAATTCCAGGACCCATACTTTAAATTTAAAAAAACTACAATTTCCTGGGTAGAAGAACCCACAAGACAAAGAACATTGAAAACAGCAAGGAAAGGACTTTTTCAGGCTTTGATTTAACCATGCACCCCACCCGTTTCTAGTTTCCGAACTCCGGAGATCACTGGGATGGATACTGGTACGTCGTTTTTTCAGTCGGCTGACGCCTGGATTAGAGGTTCAAGAGGAGTCCGCAGCATTTTCTAGCTTAAGTCACTCCCAACAATTGAAAAAATGGTCATGAAAAAACCTTTCTTGACAAATAGGGATGGACAAATATGTTTATCTGTTGTATTTCCTGCACTCATAAAGTTTCCAAAACATGAAGGTATAGAATTTTATATTCTTGTTACCTTCGTGATATACCATCTTAATATGATAATCCGCTAACTGTGAAATACAGTTAAACATACTATATAGGAGTATCAGCCAAACTTGTAATTCACAAGGGAAGATAAACTTTTTAGATTTATCAGTTGCCTCTAATTGCATTCAGAATTCGTTACAAACATATAACAAACCCATAATTTCAATCAGAGGCACCTTGATATGTATACAGTTGATCAATGAAGTATTTGGTCATACATATAAGTTTCAACTTGAGATTTTGGGTAAATTATAGTTTAAAACATAAGTTTTACTATAAAACAGTGTTTGCTTTGGAGTTTTCAATTCAAGGGGAATAGATTTATCCCATTAAATTTGGAAATCTACTAAACCCAACAAGGGAGGTGGGTATCGAGTTTTAATTCCAATATAAGTTTTTATCACGTTTATTTTTTATTCTTTTATCCCCAGCCTTTGCCTTACCATCTTTTTACTTCCTTATCGTCTCTCAATTCCTTACGATCTCTCATCTTGCTTCATCGTGTCTCATCAACGAAGGAATTTTTTGTTCTGGGCCCTCAGGTATATTTTATGAAATCCCTCGTTTTAATTTGATATTAAATGAAGTGGATAGAACCTGGTTTCATATCATTGTAAATGGGGCTTTTGCTCATTTTTTCTTATATATTCTCGTTTTATGATTTAATCAAGAGAATAACCAATCTGATATATGGTTTGATGATGTAAAAGTGCATATGATTATAGATTGAACAAGAATCATAAAACCAATCTGCTCCTTTTTTTCCCTTATAATTGTTTTGTGATTTAATTTGATTTTTCGTATATGATTTTAACTCTTTTTAAAAAAAGAAAAAACACATAGCGAATCATCTTCTACGTTGGTGTATGTTTATTTGTTTTGTAAAGCTCTTAATGGCTTTCAAGAACAACGAAACAGAAGCACTTTTTACAGTTTTTAATCTT
>JANIPN010000219.1:18280014-18311421 GCA_027478595.1 Erythroxylum anguifugum
TATAATTATAGATATTTTTAATTTATTAAATAATAAAATTCATACATATTATATGAAAAATACTAATATGATGTAGCGAGCTACATCATTTATATTAATAGAGAATTTAATGTTGGATTATTATTATTATTATATTTTTATTAAAGTTATAAACTTAATTTTTGTAAAATTAAATATATAAATCTAAATTCCTATAATAATATTTATCGAAATACTAAGAAATATAATATTCATGCTTTTATAATTTTTTTAAAAATCATGCCCTCATAAGTCATTTTACACATTAACAGTTAATACTAAATAGTTAAATTTATTAAACGTCTTTAATAAACAGTTGATGCTATCTGCTGGACAAATCAACTTATAAAATTAGCTAACAACTAATACAATATGTTGTTTATCAAATAGTTTCTTTTAAGGAGTTTTCATTTGAAGCTAAATATAAAATTATGAGATCAACTCGTGAGGCAGTTAAATATATCTGTGCAGCCCCAACGGGACAAGGATTGATCACAACCTAAACACTTTTAAGACTCGTGTAAAACAAAATCAGAATATTTTACAATCTCCTTCCACAACAGAAAACATTTATGAATCATCTTGAAGATAACTAGAACTTGTTAAAAACTTGAAAGTTATGTCACCAAGTCGGTAACTTTGTCTTTGTTTTAAATTTATAATTCTAGTTTGACATATGATAGGAACACCGAGAGCTATACTGTGTACAGTACATCGTTCAAAAGCAAAGCAGTTGTTCATTGTCCGGACTCGTGAGGCTCATGTCCACTGTTCATATCTTTTCCCCGTTTGTCATGTTCTCCTTTTAACAGAACGGCGGTGTTTGACGGCTGCTGTTCTCTTTCCTTTTTTATAAATATTTCTGTAACCACCATGGTCTCTGCTTCTGATTTATTGCATTTTTCTTTGCCCTTTTAGTTTGTTTACTCTCTTATGGCTTGTTTAAGCGACAAGGGCTGGTCTTCTCTTCCCGAAATGCTCTCGAGACGCTTGTCTGTGAACCAAGAACAAGAGAATGGAGAAACGCCGACCAGTTCTCTTGCTTTTCCATTTGAAAAGGTGTTTCCAGTTTATGCCATGGGTGGGTTGGTGAAGCCTGAGTCCGACCCGGGCTCTGCTGTCTCAGCATCCGATTCGGGTGACCCTATTTGGGACGCCGTTAAGGGAGAAGCTAAGTTGGAGGTTGGCTACTCTTATCAGTATCCCTTGTTTTTTATGGATAAAAATGGTTTCTTTCTCAACAAGCTGGTCTTTTAGAGTTGCAAATTTATCAACTTGCCTTTTTCTGGGAAATTAGATTTTCTTAAAAATGCCATTCTTATGTCACCGTTTGGAAAACAAATGATAGCTAATGCTTTCTAGATGTTAAAGGGTACTTGCTCCAGTTTTATGTGTTTGAATTGTTTTAGTCACGATATCTGAACTTTTCTGTATTTGTAATTGCATGGAATATCCTAGTCACAAGAACATTGAATCCACAAGATAATGCAACAGAACGAAGAAAGATAAACTCTAGATGTTACTTGGGATCTATATCGTTTAGAGGGAAATAATTGGAATCAGTTCGGTTGACGAATTTGTTAAATTAGTATAATTGTTGTAGACAATTGAACAGATTCTGATTGTATTTGGTTCATAGACACCTGTTCTGTTTGCCTAGAACAAGGAGATTCTTATCTCGGGATCTTTTTATATTAAAGTGTTTTGTTTTTGGATTTCCTAGTGCTGTTTTTTATTTTGGTTCAAAATTTTCCTAATTACTTGTATATCTGCCATCACATATTGCAGGCAGAAAAGGAACCGATATTAAGTAGCTTTCTGTATGCTAGTATCTTGTCGCATGATTGCTTGGAGCAAGCATTAGCATTTGTCCTGGCAAATAGACTCCAAAATCCTACCCTTTTAGCCACACAATTGCTGGATATAATTTCTAATGTTATAATGAATGATAGAGCTATTCAGCAGTCACTTCGCCTTGATTTGCAGGTATTTCATAATTCACAAATACATGACCGAGATTTTTGATTTATATGGATGCTGAATCTGCTCTTCATATGTCAAAATCTCACTTTCTCCTGTAGGCATTTAAAGATAGAGATCCAGCATGCCTGTCATACTGCTCAGCTCTATTGTACCTTAAGGTAATTCTTTCCTATGATTTCTTATTGTAATGAATGGATTCTCCTGTAATATAATTATCTTATGGTTATTTTTCTTCTGACACCATTCTTCAGAATGTGCGGATTGACTTGTTTTCTTATAAAACTCTAGTTTTTAACACTAGAGTAAGTGTGTATTATTGAATGAAAAAGTACTATATATTGCTAATACAGTGGTGATTCTAAGAAACACCCCCAGAGCTGAATGCTTCTTAGAAAGAACAATCTCCTTTCTGCCACCAATGACTTCTCCTTCCCTCCCCCCTCTTTTTTTCCCACCAACTTCTCAGCCTAAAAACCACCTAGTTGGCAAAACATTCTGTTTTGCCAACTCAGCCCGTAACTAACTAACTCTGCTCTACACCTTCTTTCTTTGGACTCGAGCATACTATCCGTATCCTAGGCTTATTCCCTTCTTTGTTATTTTCCCACTTTCCTAAATTATCCTCACCCATATCAGTCCTAACATTTTCTGGGATAGAGAAATAGCATTTTTGTTTATTTGTCTGCCAAAGTGCTCATTTTTATTTACTGCATGATGTGTTGATACTGAAATGGAGAATTCACCCATTATGTGACTAGTCACTTTGTTCTTAGGGTTACCAATCCCTGCAATCCTATCGGGTAGCACATGCTCTCTGGAGTCAGGGACGGAGCATATTGGCCTTGGCATTGCAAAGCTGTATAAGTGAGGTATATGCATGCATAGCCAATCTTCATGAAGGCCATATATTGAACTAATATAGTGTCTAAAGTTACATTCTGGGATTCTAGTTTATCACCTTCTAATGCTTCTACTGCTATATTTTGTAGGTTTTTGGAGTTGATATACATCCAGGTATATCCCTTAATCAATAGATTCTTCTTTTGAACACTGAAAACAGTGGAATATGTTTTTTCTGGAGAAAATTGTAGAAAGTACAACTGAGACAACATATTAGTATATAGATTTTGCTGATGCAACTCTAGAAGTATGAATGAGTTTTTTTTTTTTTCCCTTCTTTTTCTTATCTTGTTTTGGAATTTCTCTGTTTTGTCAAAAGGTGAAAGTATTTTGTATAGCTAGCATATATTGCCTTATCATTTTCATTTTGGTTTGTAGCTGCCAGAATTGGTGAAGGCATATTGCTTGACCATGCAACAGGTTTGGTCATTGGTGAAACTGCTGTGGTAGGAGACCGAGTGTCATTGATGCATGTAAGCAAGCCTTATTCTTCCCTTTGACCGTTGAGTAATGCTGCAATTTAACCGTTTGTGTTCATACAGTCTATGTTATGATCCTCAATATAAATTATGAAAGAAACGGGATGTTCTTGTTCCTGCCTGAGAGATTTTATTTGTTCCTTTTCATTTCTTATTTATCACATTTACATTAGAAAATGCTACTTGTATCGCCTTCTTCCTACTTCCTTAGATTGCTCTTTTGAAAAGCAATTGATGTACACTGTCATGTTCCAAACTTGTCCTGCCAATGGTACTTTAAGCTATATGGAATAAGATATGTTTCCAGCTGGGAAAGATTTTATGGATCAAGACTAAGGGATTGATGCCTTAATGGCTAAAATGTGTTACTTAACCTTCTTTAAAGATTATGCTCAAAATAGAGATGTTTGACAGGGTGTAACATTAGGAGGGACTGGTAAAGAGACTGGTGATCGCCATCCAAAAGTAGGCGATGGTGCACTTATTGGAGCTTGTGTTACAGTACTAGGAAATATAAAAATAGGTGAAGGGGCTATGGTAGCTGCCGGTTCTCTTGTGTTGGAGGATATTCCCCCGCACAGGTGAAGCAAATGAATTCTGTTTAAAAGTATCAATGACTTTGTTACTTGATTTTGAGATGATCTATATTGACGGGTTCTATTTTCCTTTTGCTTTTTCTTGGTTGCACTTAAAGCATGATAGCAGGAATACCTGCAGAGGTGATTGGGTTTGTGGATGAGAAAGCTCCCTCCCTGACAATGAAGCATGGTATGAGAATGTAAAAAAAGAAAAAAACCTCCCTTCTCCTTTTTCTTTTTCAATTTTTTGTGTGCATGTTTCTTGTTGCCATGGCTATATCTTGCACATCAGCAATGCCATTTATACTTCACATTTGTATTTGAACCTTGAATAAGGATTGTGTATGTTAGCACATAGTGTAAGCTTGTGTGAGTTTGAAATATGTATAGTATGGCAAAACATATGATATTGGATGTCTTATACTTTTGTCCTTTCTTCACAGATGCGTCCAAAGAGTTTTTCAGACATGTAGCAGTTCGTATTGTGGAGGGAAGAGATATAGTGGTAAGTGGTGTCTTTGTTATATTCTGAAATGAATAGATTCATATCCAGTCTCCTAATTTCCAGGGGAAACACAATGATGGTGCCTGAGAGATTTCTGCATGATGCTGATGATGGGGAGGACTTGTGCAACTCTCTCTTCCAACAATTTTATTTAGTAATGTTAATGGAGGTTGTAGCAGAGGCTAGGCCTCCATGTCCAGCCATATTCCATACCCATTTGTATGAGATTGTTTCATTGGCAACCCATTTTTTGATCTGGAACAACAGTGAACGAGCTTAATTTACTTCAAATTGATAATATATTATTCAATAAGAGCAGATAACTCATTAATGAGCATATTGTCTTCATTACAACACAATACTATCGTTTTCCAGTTATTACACAAAATGTTGATCGTGACAAGAAGCTCTAACATGGGCCCAACTACCCATTAGAAACATCGGCCCAGTTAAGATTAATCAAGTACAAAATGACTGAAATACCCCTGAAGATGACTGAATATTTCCATCCAGTAGCCCCAGGGATGCGCCACTGAATCATCCTCCTCCTCCTCAACCTTTCCAGTCCAGAAAGGATCTGTTGTTTTTGTAACGACGGAACGGCAAGTCGTTTTTCGTGTTACCGATTCGGCTCTCACGCGCAGAAGACTCGCGTGAGATCCCATTACGGTCTGTCAGATTTGTCTCCAAGCACTCACCTTCGCACAATCTCATCAATTCAATAGCAAGGTAAACGCTTGAAGCTAATCCATTTTTCACTCCGCCGATTTGTGTCTTTTTCACGGCTTCGGGATCTCCAGTTCTTTTATTTTTTCTAATTGATTGGGATATGTGATAAAGATCTTAAATTCGAAGATCAAGTTAAGCTTGCATTACACTTCTGTTAATTAACATCACATATCTTTCTTTAATTGTTATATATTTGACTTTCTCAAATTTTGTTTTAGTGTCTATTTCTGTGAAGTGGACAGTTATAGGGGTCTTGTTTCGATGTTGCTTACGTTGTTTAGTTCTTGTCTGTCAACGTATGGTGGGAATTGATGACGGAGTGATTTTGCAGAGATGTCGGTAGAGGAAAGTGATGCTGGTGAAATGCCAGTGGATTCTACTGAAGGCTCTAATGTAGAGCCTGAGAAGAAGTTGTCTGATGTGCATATCCAGAGCAATGGGAATGTTGCTGAGGGAAATGGGTCTGCTCCGCCAGCAGAGAATTCACATGAGGAGCTTGTGCAGATGGTTATTGAGTTGAAGTTTCAAAATGAGTTCTTGATGTCTCAGTTTAAGGGATTCAAGAGTTTACAAGCAGAGAGTGACGAATCACTGCAGAAAGTGGAAGTTGGAGATGAGAGAACTGGGGAATCTGCTGATGTGAAACAGCTTCATGAGACAATTGAGGCTTTGAATAAGGAGCTTATGGTAGAAAAGCAAACAAGAGGAGCTGCAGAGGAGGCTATGAAGCATCTTCGTGAGGTGTACTTTGAGGCAGATGCAAAGGCTCAAGAGCTCACTGTGAAGCTTGCTGAAGGTTTGATTTTGTCCGTTTATTGTTCATTATTGTAGAAAATCTATTTCAATCAAGTTTGATCTAGTTGTGGTTGTTGGAAAAGATAGTGGACCTGTTCCAAATTTAAAATGTTGACTTCCATTTGCATCAATTTCAGACTTCTGCAACTTGTTAATCTGGTCTTGAGTTATTTTCTGCATATGAAATGCTAGTCAAGAACGAAGCTAATTTCATATGCACATTTACATAATTGGAAGATCTGATCTGTTAGCATTCTTAGTCTGAACACATAGCATGGTCTCTTTGAGTAGCTCAACAGAAGTTGGACCAAGAAATTAAAGAGCGTGAAGAGAAATACTCTGAACTAGATACCAAATTTCAAAGGCTTCACAAGCGGGCAAAGCAACGTATTCAAGATGTTCAAAAGGTAAAGTCATGACTTTAAATCTTTTGTTTTGGCTTGCTTTTTTCCATACTGTCATATGCTTTCTACAGTTTATGTTCTTATGGTTCACATTTAGAGAAGACCATGCTCAAGGCATAATAACTTTCAATTGTATTTGCTTTTGAATTTTGCACTTTCTTAAAAAAAGTTGGAAAGAACATTTCACGTGGTTCAGAAATCAAACTCAGGTGTTATTTGGACGTTGTTTCAGGAAAAGGAGGATCTTGAAGCACAGTTTCGTGAGGTTAATGAAGCTGCTGAACGAGCATCATCTCGACAATCAGCTCTGCAGCAAGAACTAGAACGGACCAGGCAACAAGCAAATGAAGCTTTGAAAGCAATGGATGCTGAGAGGCAGCAACTAAGAAGTGCAAATAATAAGTAAAATCTCTGAACTCGTGATTGTGCTTTCTGTGATTGATGTCAAAGTTCCTTTATGAATTCTTGTTTCTGATCTGTTTTAAAAACAATAAAATTGACTACCTTGCAGACTCCGTGATAATATTGAGGAACTGCGACAATCATTGCAACCAAAAGAAAATGCTATGGAGGCATTACAGCAAACTGTTTTGGAGAAAGAACAGGTGGAGAATGACTTCTCTATTTTACAAAACTTATCTGAGCCCTACCTCTTGATTTTGACTTAGTTAACTATAAGTGTATATTTAGACCATTTTCCTTTACGTATACATATACATATATATCTTTTGTATTTCTTCAAAATATCTACTGAAGATGCTTTAATTTAGTTGTTGGAAGACATGCGAGGGTTACTAGAATCTGCGGAAGAGAAAAGGCAAGCTTCAATAGCAGAGCTTGCTGCTAAACATCAAAAGGTAACTTGTCTCACATGCACTGGATTTTCATTTGTTTTCTATTTACAATGGGTTTTTGTTCTTCTTTTTCCATTTTCGCTTTTTAGCGTGCATTAATGTCTTTCCTGTTTCTGTTTTTCCAATAGAGCATAGAGAATTTGGAAAACCAACTTGCTGATGTTATAGCAGATAGGAGTAAGGCTGGGGAAACTATATCTTCTCTTCAGGTGGGACTTACAATTTATATTGTTCCTTAAACATAAAATTTGTCGTAAGACAAATAACATTCTTGTTTAATATTGTTCTGTTGATGTCATTGAATTACTGATTTAAGCTAGAGAATGCTCAATGTAGGAGAAGATCTCCAACATGAAACTTTATTAAATGGTGAAATTTTTTAGGCTCTACTTGCTGAGAAAGAATCTAAGCTCACAGAGATGGATGCAGCTTCAAGTGGTGAAGCAGCACGACTTAAAGCTGCTTTTGAAAGTCTTAAAGGAGAACTAGCTCACCAGAAGCATGAGCATGTAAGGACTGAACATTTCTAAAGGCATTTCGGGACCAAAAATGATGAATACCTATTCCTGAGTTCTGTTTCCCCATCATTGATGCAAACTTTTCTATTTACTTGTCTGTCTCATCTGCATGATTTTCTATTAAATGTCCTTGGCACCTAATTTCCTTTATTATTTATAATAGTTATTTCATAAACAGATGCTTCTATTTCATCTGCATGATTTTCTGTTGAATATCCTTGGTACCTAATTTTCTTTATTATTTATATTAGTTATTTTATAAACAGATGCTTTGGGTTCCAATTCCGTGAGTTGTGCTTTCAGGAAAAGGAAAAGGAAAACTGGGAAGCTGCCTCTCAGGCATTTAAAATGAAACTGGAAATTGCTGAAAGTAACTGCATACGAGCTGAAATTGAAGCTGCTAAAATGCGAAGTACTTATACATTCTTGAGTGAATTTATTAAAATTTTGTCATTGATTGAGTGGCAGTCATCATTTTATATTGTGCAGGTCAATTGGAATTAGAAGCATCTATTCGAAAGGATATACTCAGTAAAAAAGAAGCTGAACTATCAACAGCGAAAGAGGAGGTGCAAACTAGTTTCTAACATAATTTCTTGTAGAGATTGTGTTAATAGCAGCTTTTACTGTTGGATATAATCAGGTCTTTTATTTTGTAACTGATACTCTCTGGTTTATGATACTCAGTGGTGACTGGTAATGCTTACATCATAATGGTAGATTTTTGCTTTAATAATATCTCCATCAATCTGTGTTGCAGATCAACCGCCTTGAAAGTGAATTTTCTTCATATAAAGTTCGCGCTCATGCACTTCTCCAGAGAAAGGATGCTGACCTAGCAGCAGCTAAGGACTCTGATCAACTTAAAGCTTTAGAGGAGGCTCTAAAGGTACAGTCTTATTATAAGCATATTATTCTTTAGGGATTAGTTTCATCTATCTTACATGAAATCTTTCTTTGCTAATGATTAATATTATACCCCAGGAGGCTGAAAATGAAATATCATTGGCATCTGCAGAACGGGATAAGGCTTTGCAAGATCTTAATGATGCATTATCCAATCATGATAAAGAAGTAGCTGAGAGGTAACCAGAAATCCTTTAATAAAGGTTAATTGAATGAAAATCCAATTTCTTGATGGACAAACAATATCTGGTTTCAACTAGCAGATAATTTTTTGTCAGTTATCCAAATGCATAGCTTCAACACCATAAGTTAAAAATTAGAAGTTGAAATATAAATCTGGATGAAAATAAAGCTGACATGTATGCATTCTAATTTCTGCATTGACCACACTGCTCGATTGCTCATGGCTTGGTAACTATGATTTGACGCCATAGTGCTCCTTATAGTGCAATTATTTAGATTTATGAAGTTCAGCCCCATAGGTCTAAAACACACAATTTATCACTTTCAGAATATTATCCTTGTTACAGAATTTTTTAATCATATGTGCTGCCATTCAGTATATGTTTGTTATGGTAAAACTTCCCAATGTTGTATCTATTTCAGGGATGCTGCTCTTAACAATGCTAAGCAACTGATCAAGAGCATAGAA
Source organism: Erythroxylum anguifugum (assembly GCA_027478595.1). Lineage (NCBI taxonomy): Eukaryota > Viridiplantae > Streptophyta > Magnoliopsida > Malpighiales > Erythroxylaceae > Erythroxylum > Erythroxylum anguifugum. The sequence continues at coordinate 18,289,336 of JANIPN010000219.1, forward strand.
ATAAAACTCGATTCTGCCAATGCTCGCCACCAATCAGAAAAAGAAACATGGGAGATAAATCTTCAAAATTTGGAGGAAACATGGCGACGTAACATGCTGATTTAACTTGTTTTAAAAATTTTCTTCTTACCTTTTCTCTTTCTTGCCCTAAAAGAGGCATAGGATTGAGTTATAAGTGAAATCCCTCGGAATAAATTTTGTAGTGAGATGTGAAGCACTGAAGGCGGAAAATGAAGTGTCTTCTGGACAAGATATACAAAGAGAGCTAGACGCGCTAAAACTACAATTTAAAAAACTCAAAGTACCATCCAGTTTTTCTCTGTTACTTTTCCTTGAAAAGTTTTTTAAATTCTTTTACTTTATGTTGTTTAACTTGGTTTTCATTCTGTAGGAAGAGCATGATTCATTTCGCGATCTTGCTGATAGAATGATTGGGGAGAAAGATAATGAAATCTCCAAACTTCTTGATGACAATAAGAATCTTCGTCAGTCTCTCGAATCAAGAACACTTGTATGTTATCTTTCTTATGCTCAAGGCTTGTTACATTTGGTAATTATGAGTACTTAATGGTAGTCAAATTTTAGGCCAAGGCCCTTTATTACGTTACTTTTGTCCTAACATATAAATGTATAGGCAGATTGCAGACATTGAATTGAGTCAATATTTAGAAATTCATTATCAACTGTAAAAATCAAAATGATTATGTAACCATGTTATAATTCTCGCCATTGTTTCCTTTTTGTAATCCTTGGTCTAATTGTCTGTCTCAGGTCAGTCACAATGATAATAACAAAGTGACAGGTGATAGTTTTTTTTTTTTTTTGGGTACTGTTGCAAATAAATTATCATCATTAGTCTTTGTTTGTTCTTAACCTTTTCTTTTGTATGACTTCAGCCTTGCAAAGACCAGATGCCCCAAATAATATATCCTCGGCTGCAGAGCAGCAAATTCTGGTTTATTTTTTCCCGGAACTATCTTATTACTTAATCTTGCCTTGATTTACTTCTTTTCATGTTCCCTTATATTACTTTTAGTGAAGTTCAACAAAAACTTACTTGAGATTTGGACTATGATCAACTGAAAAAGTTGCAATAACCAATTAGCTTATTGTGCCCTTTCCATAAATTTCAGGTTCTGGCAAGGCAGCAAGCACAAAGAGAGGAAGAGCTAGCGCAATCACAGCGGCATATTTTGGCACTTCAAGTATGTAATTCTAACAAAAGATTTGTGGTTAATCCCATCGTATTGCAGTCCCTTATACTTCTTTGAATTTAGGAGGAAATTGAGGAACTTGAAAGGGAAAATCGCCTCCACAGCCAACAGGTATTTCTGGACCCTTTTTTTCTCCTTCCTACCTTAATTTTTTCTTGTACCTCTCAGTGTAACAAGATCAATGGATGTCACCCAGTTTCTTGGATTATATGAAGGAAATTGGTTCTTGGAGCCACATGAGAACTTTTTTGATTCTCATGAAAGCAAGCACTTCATTATTATTGAATGTTAAATGAGAAGGCTCAATTTAGTCATTGACGATGGTCAGAAGGCAGGCTTTGGAATCCAAATCAAGTTGATTTTGGTCCAATTGAATGATAGTCAGGACTTAATTATCCTTGGATTTATTATTGAAAAGTCAAGAATATTTCCTGGACGAGAAAATGTGTTTGACATGATTTTTGACAATTAACATGTATAAGTTTATTTTCCTGATTAAGAAAGTTTTGAATTCCATGGCCGTAGGAGGCCATGTTGAAGACTGAAGTTCGCAACATGGAGAGGTCACAGAAGAGGGAGGGAGTAGACATGACTTATCTTAAAAATGTTGTCTTGAAGCTTCTTGAAACAGGTTTCAACTTGACTGACCACACAGAATTATTATGGTGCAAAAATATTATTGGCATTGATTTCTCCTGGTAACTTTCTTGGAGCAGGTGAAGTGGAGGCTTTGCTGCCTGTTATTTCAATGCTTCTTCAGTTTAGTCCTGAAGAGGTGATTTTCTTATTCCAACCTTTTAAGATATGATGGTGTTACGTAAGATTTGAAATCTAGAACCTACTATTTTCTTCCTTGCCTTAACGATCTGTAGTAGAGTGATGACATTATGTAGATCACGCTAGCTGTGGCTAAATTTGAATTTTAGAGCCTGCTTTTAATGATCTGTAGCAGAAAAATGGGTTTTCCTTTAATAGCTTAGCCTCAAAAGTTGCCCATTTACTGATTGTTGAGTTGTTTTAAGTAGTTTTCAGTTTGTTATGTTGTGATTGGGTAGAAAAAACATAAAAATTCGAAAAGTAATTAGATGTGTAAAAATTTGCATAATTGTAAAGGTCACCATTTAAAAAGGTCATAGCTTAATCTTCATGAATCTTTCTGCTCTGGATGTTTCCTTGTCATTTCTTTTCATTCCTTTTAGTTTCCTAACCCAGATTGCATTGTGACCGCTGCAAACCAATTGTTGCATGACATTATAATTCCATGGGCGTATGTAGTGGAATAGCCCAAGAGAACATTTGACCTACGTTTAGCATATAATTCTTTTGATATCAGCAATGTAACTCCAGAGATACTTGTAATGCAAATGTGCAAATGCAGGTACAGAAATGTCAAAATGCATACCGCGCAAATGATGTCCCATCTAGCCCGGCAAGTGAGACACCGGGATCTGCCCGGACCCTTTTCTCCAGATTTGCATTTTCATAAACTCCGAGTGAATGTCTTTAGAAACTTCTTTTTGTTGCAATTCTACTACCACCTCCCAGCTACAGCAGCCGATGGATTCAACCTCACAGCAGTCTTGTATTCTTTTTGTAACACTAGATCCCATCATCTTATCCTGAAAAGATTTACATCATCAAACATCCTCAGATATAGGTCAAGTATGCCAGATATCGATAGAAAGGATATATTGGTATCCTGTGTTTATACTTTCGCTATGGGGGACAATTTCCTCACTTTCATTTTTTTGTTCTTTTTGTTCTTGACATATTTGTATAGCCAAGAAGCACATTTCAACTGATATAAAACGGATGTTAAAAGATTTGATATGTACGTAAAATAGTGATGCATTACTCCTAAAAGCTCCTTGTTTCCTCTCTCCACCATTAATGGAGGCGCTATTTATCCAATTAGAGCTAAAGTCGGTTAAATAAGCACTCATCAAGTGGTGCAAGTATTGTCATTTTCAGACCAAGATAAATGGTTAACTTTCAAATGATACGGTGAACGCAAATCTACATCGATAGTCCATTGGAAGGACTTCCTGTAGCGTGTCCCAAGTTCAATCTTGGTCCATCTTGCTGATGCTTGCAATGACCCAACGCTCTATTGTTTTGTCATAGACCCTAACGAAAGTATCTTCCCGGTCCAGCAGTTGATTACAACAAAATGATTCAAGCTCCCGAGAACATGGGAATAAATCCTGTCCTCTAGTTGAAGAAGCAAAACTAAAATTTGCAAGAATATTGACAAAGAACACGTTCACGATTTTGTTTCCTTTTGTATTTTATTTTATAGTACACGTTCCCAATTTGGTTTCTTTATCTTGTTTTAATATATTGCTTGTAACCACAGCAATGACAATCACCCACAGGTCGTCGTCGTTTTTCTGGTTTTTCTGTGGGTGACAGTCAAAAGTTAGACTGCACAAAAGCCAAAATATGTGATCAACCCTCGTACCGTTGAAAATTCCAGGCCCTTCGCCAGATTTTATTTAAAAACTTTGACAATTTTTTCTCGAACAATAACAAAAAGTAAGTACTGAAAGCCCTGATAAAACCTCCATCTTCAGCTGAGAAAGAAAGAACTCGATAGCAATGATTTATTATATCATCCTTGGCGTATTGAACTTCTATCACAAAAACTAGGCATATCACAAAGATATTGCCAACAAAATGCATTCAATACAACAATTGCCTTCAATCAAAGATTTGAAATCAACAGAAACAGCATAAGATCTAGGTGTTACACTTCCTAACAATAATAATACTAGTCTAGAATGCAAGATAGGTGGTTATTTGCAGTCCCCAAAAACTGGAATTTGTGTCATCCAAAGCAATGAATGTGATTCAAGCATGCCTTGCCTGGAAATCCTTCATGAAAGCAACCAACTTCTCTACTCCAGCCAAAGGCATAGCATTGTAAATGCTTGCTCGCATGCCTCCCACTGATCTGTGACCCTTGAGGGAAACCATCTTCTCCTTGGCAGCTTCTTTGATGAACTCAGTTTCCAAATCAGACTTCTCAAGAGTAAAAGGCACATTCATCAACGACCTCACGGACTTTTCAACAGGACACCTGAAGAACCCGTTGCTCTCATCAATTGCATTGTAAAGCAAATCTGCTTTCTTCTTGTTCTTCTTCTCCACCTCCTCCAATCCACCCTGTGCCAAAAGATCCTCAAACACCAGTCCGCACATGTAAATGCAAAAGCAAGGAGGAGTATTATAAAGTGAGTTGTTATCTGCATGGATCTTGTAATCCAACATCACTGGAGTGATCCCTTGAGCATTCCCAATCAGATCTTTCCTGACAATCACAATTGTAACCCCAGATGGCCCCACATTTTTCTGAGCACCAGCGTAGATCAAACCAAACTTGGTAACATCCACAGGTTTTGAACAGAAATTGGAAGACATGTCAGCTATCAGAAGTCCATTCTTTGGAGTAGGGTAGTCCTTGAACTCAACACCATGAATAGTCTCATTAGCACAGATATGCAGATACTTGGCATCGGGGCTCTGCTCCAAACCATGAAAAGATGGAATCTTTGTGTACTTCTCAGATTTCCCAGACCAAATCACCTTTGGCTTGCAGAATTTTTGCGCCTCCTTGAACGCCTTATCACCCCATGATCCAGTAACCAAATAATCAACAGAATCATCAGGTTCACACAGATTCAAAGGGATCCCAGCGAACTGAGTGGTGGCGCCGCCTTGAAGAAACAGAACAGCGTAATCTTCAGGAATATTCAAAAGAGCCCTGAGATCAGACTCAGCCTTTTGAATAATTGAAAGAAACTCTTTTCCTCTGTGACTCATTTCCATGACACTCATGCCCGATCCGTGCCAATCATAGAGCTCTCCTTGGGCCTTTTTAATGACGTGAGCAGGTAAAGTAGCAGGACCCGCCGCAAAGTTGAAGACGCGATCGTCAGTGTCTGGAGTCTGAGCTTGGATTGGCGTCACCGGGGTTGTTGACGTTGCGGCGCATCTGATGGAAAAAGGTTTAATCTTGGCGGAGAAATGAGGGACGGCGGCGGTGTTGGAGATGGGGTTGGGTTTGCGATTAGGGTTTTGGAGGAGGATGGAGTTTGACGACGAAGCCAACTTTGTTGCCATTGTTGGAAATGGAGAGAGTGCGTATGCTTGGGGTTGGTGTGTGAATGCAGAAGTTCTGAATAGATATTATATATGCAGAAGGGGGAGGGATCTAAAGTTGGAAATTTGGAATTGTGCGCTTTCGGTTGGTGTAGTTGGTGAAGGATGTAGACTGAGAAACGATGCCGTTTCCTAGTTACACTGAATCTTCTTGTTTTTCACCTAATATTAATAAATATACCGGCAAAACAAGCTTTTTCAGTGCTTTTGATGTTATGGAGCTAGTAGTGGATATAATATTAACAACTATACTGGCAAAACAAGCTTTTTCAATGCTTTTGATGTTATGGATCAAGTAGCAAGTAGTGAATACATTCTTATTGGACAGAAAAATTAATAACATTTGCCTCCAACAATATTCAATTGCTGAAATGGTAAATTGTGTTTTCCAACTAAAAGACAGGAAGCTGGTGGAGGAGGCGGCTACAGGCTGAGTTTATTACGTCCCACTCACTCCACCAACCAAATAATGTAAAAGTTGCTGAGTATTTTTGTGTGCAACTCCACCAACCAAATCAATGTTAAAGTCAGTACTAGCTGTACCCATTTCCTGGCTCAGTTCAGTTGTTATCTAAAAGAAAACCTGCTGGTTCACATTTTGATGTGTGCCCAAACTTGGATGTGTTGTACTTTCTGTATACACCAGTGAGTTTCCCTGTTGCTGCCTTCTGATGAAATCCAACCATTAGCCTTGAACATTCTCTGCCACATTGTATATGAGTTTATTATCTTCTTTGTTCAAGGAATCAGACTTTTGACATAAAAGGAAATGAGAAGAAAACTCACAACAGTTGATCTTCTGAGTAGTTAGTATGCCACTCGCAGGTCCTACTCCACTGCTTGAAACCATATAGACTACACTGAGCAGTGTAAATTGCTGAAGCCGCTAATAAAGATGGAGGGTATCTGAGCATCTCATACTCCACTAGGGAAAGCTCAATCAAGAAGAAGGACATTTGTTCCAGCTGCATTTGTGTCAGTGTTGTCTTTTTCAGTACAAGATCCTATCTTCTTTAAAGGAGATTTATTCAAATGCAGGGAGGATATTGGTGATGTTACCGACCTTTTTATCCGACTGAGCAGCCTTGAGAAACCTTTGCATGAATACGTATGGTGTTGGTAATGACATGTTAAATTGCAATGTATTAAGCATCAGATTTTCCTGCAAAGAACAAATTTTACTTGCGGTTAGGTTATTTGAACCGAGAAAGATCACAACACAAGAAAAAAGAAAATTACCATTTCAAGCACTTCTTTCCTGGTGTAAGCCTTATCTGATATAACAATCAGATCTCCCACTACCGGAACAGAAACCTCCTCGTATTTACATGCTAAGAGCATAGCAACTAAGCCAACCAGCTGAAGCTTCTTTCTTACCACCGTCTGTTTGGACAGAAATCTGTCAATAAGATTAACCGTCAGAAACAATGTCTCCTTCATGAGGTCAAACTTGTCATGAACCTGTTGATTCAACCAAGAAATTAGTGATGATCTTCACTTAGGGAAACAGGACAACCATTTAATAAAGATTAATAAAGAGGTCATAGTTATGAATAATGCTGAAGGCAACTTCTGAATTACCTCAATAAGCCAGTCAATCAATATAGCTCTCATCTTCTCGTTGATGTCAAACTGTTGCGCCATATATGTTGGTACACAGCTAAAACTCTGCAAAGATTAATTGTTGCATTGGAAGCATGGAGTCAATTCTGTTACATCCTTATTTGGTGACTAGAACATATTTCAATTCGTACAAAAGTTTGGAAAGGATGCTTTTGAGTATTGGAAGCCTTGAGCCTGAACGGTCATTGTTTCACACCTACCTTTGTCGTTATAGTTATAAAGAAGGTCATAGAATTACTAATTTGAGATCCACTAACAATGCCTTTATCAGGTAACTTATTTAGATCATGCCATAAATTATGATTCATATGCTTATAGTAGAGTACATCTTAGTTATTAAGAAATCTGTGTTAAGCAACAGAAATTAGAAATGTGTTGTTGTAATGAAAACCTCCTTTCCAGCATAAGCGAATTCATCAAAGTGATTCTTTCTTTCAAGAGAAAAACAGTCCAAAAGAGCAGTCAACAAATTTTATTTACCTCCATTCTTCTGTAATACGCATAGACTTCTTCAACGTAGTCAACAACTGCCAGCGGATTCTTTGCTTCACAGCCATCAATATCCAATACATGTTCTTCAATTATATCTTCCATTTCAATCTCCTCCTGTCATTTCCATTACCCAGTTTTGGTTATTGTGATCAAAATATTGACATGACCATGATGAGACTCGGAAGTTTGAATTGAGAGAAAGAGATAATACCATTTCATCGATTTCATGAAGGCCTCCTGCTGTCTGTTCTAAGAACATTGGTTCTGGACAGTCTGTTGATGACTTGTTCTCTTCAACATCTATATATATACAGTCTCCAAATGTGTTACTGCTAGGAACTGATGGCTTCTGTTTCTTAATTTCCTGACAAAATTAAGCTCCAGGAAATTACCTGTGCCGTCCATCAATAACACACAAGATTTAAGCAATTCTAAAATAGAATGGAACTTACCTGGGGGCAATGCTGGTCTGTACTTGACAATTGTGCAGAAAATTTCCTGACATGACAAATGATCAAATCTGGATGTGTAAGAACTGAAGAGGTGAAATTTTTATTCTTTTATGATCTCAAATTCAATCAGTTAGTTTTATCTCAAATGAAGATGTAGTCTTGTTTTGAGATCTCTTGAACATAGTTTGAATTTGGATCTCTACAATGATATTTTCTCGCCTTTTGACCCCCTTTTTCTGGCAGACTAAAGTAGATCAAAGTGAAAAATAAAAAGTTCCTCAGCAATCTCAAACCTTGTAACTGCTCTGTGCACAGGGTTGGTTGGGTTTGATTCACAGACTCCATGACTCCTGAGCAGGAGAACAGCCAAAGCTATGTTCAGAAAACAAAGGAAAATATTCTATCTTGAAGCATCAGATGAAATTTAGTATCAAGAAAATTACTCTGGGAATCCTCTCTTGTTAACAACAATACGGGGGCATCCTTGCGCTCCAACAACATTCTGGTTTAACGCACCTAAAACTCTTCTGTTGTGTCTAAATTCTTGTCCAGACATTCTGCTGCCCATCTCTACTCCTACGAAGAAGAGAAGTAAAAACAAAGAAAACCCCCGAAACCCATATTAGTTGAAAAGGTTTTTAACAGCAAGAATCTCCAACATTGCTCAGAATAACATCAACGTTCTACCTGGAAAATTTGCGGGTTTGATAATGTTGGGATTGTTCTCATCAGATATATTCATTTTTCCAGGAGACAAAAAGGTGAAAGAATCAACAGGAGAAATTGAAGCAAAAAGCCTCCTGCAACAGAACTAAAGAGTGTAGGTGGGATGGTGGCAGCATTTAAGAGAGTCTTGAAAGCAATCGAGGATTCTTCAAGAACACCACACATACATGGTGAAATTAAAAAAAAAAAGATGTGTGTAAAGGGAGGCGACTTCAAGAAGCAGGTGTCTAGTAAGCTTTTCCATTTTCTTTTTTGTTTCCTCCTTTTTTTCAAAAATGTGACCGTTAGATGACAGGTATTAGGGCATCAACTTTCCTTGTTTTGTCCTAACAACGGCCAGTTGGATCCCATTTTTTAAAACTCATCGTTTGAGTAGTTTCTGGTGCCGCTCCTATGCGCTCTTCCCCACTTGGGTTTTTGTGGGTCCGGCGACTTCTGGTCCCTGATCGACCAATGGGAATTTGCCATTTTAGCATCGAGGAATCCAATTGCATTTGACAGCAGCCACTTGGATTTTGTTTGCTCACTCTCTGTCTCTCCTCCCACTTGATGAGTTCGGATCCTGTCCATATCCAAAGTGACGTCTTCTGTGAATTTAGAAATTATTAGCTAAAACGACGTCATTTTAAGCAATGTACAAGATTGGACAGAAGATTCGTACAGGAATAAACTTGCATATGTCAAAAAGTGCCGTGTTTCTTGATATGCAATTAAGAACCTTTTAACATAATTGTGACCACATATAAGCTCTGATTAAAATACAGCATTATATCCATCTTGTGGTTCTTTGAGACTCTGGGCTAACATTCACTAACTTCTCATAATCGGAGATACCAAGATGGTGAAATAAACATTGGTACTCTTCACATTCACTGGAGAGATTCTTTGTAGGTTTCATAATATGAACAGCTCCGCCGAGAAAGCATCAAACAACATGCTTTGGAGAAGTAACTCATTTTTTCTAATCTCAAATGGATCAATTAATCAACAGAGAACCTCAGATTCCTGAGGAAAGTATACAGCGGTATGCATGTCCTTTCCTGCCAGAGAAGATGAAAGTGAGATAAATACTAACATGGGCCGTCTCATTCCATTCTATACCTAATCCCCACCCCTTTCGTACCTTTTAACCTTTCCACAAATTTAGCCTTTTGACTGTACATAACTAAAGGTTTCATCTTTCAGAACTCTGGAAGTGGACCATGACCACTATTATCTTAAACAGCCCAAAATTGAAATATAACATTGAGTGATGTTACTCCAAAGTAAGCCAATGTACAATACCCGCGTCTAGCTACCATCCAGCCGTTCAGGTCAGGAAAGACCTGCAACAAAATGGAGAATCATAAGTAAAAGTGTCTATATAGCCTGTCCATGAGAGCTTGGCACAGAAAAAACCAAAGAGTTACCATTCATTCGTTAGTTTACAAGAACACCATCTCCACAATTGGACGGCATGTTAGTCAACAACATAGGATGTCATCATTTGAAAAGACTAGATAGCAAAGGCTGATCCTTTTTCTTCTTCACCAATTCTTGCTTTGTGTGCTGAGTATTCTCCTTCGCCACCTCCTCCAAGATAGTGTGAAGATGTTTCCTCACTCCCAGTTTGATTTTCTCTTCCTTGCTTAAAGTATGCTTCTGACTTGCCTCCATATGCTCCAACACCTCATCCTGATTTTCGGTGTCATCGTACCTTTGAGCACTCATCTCTGATAGTAGACACTTTTTATCCTCATCTAAACTCCTGCTTTGTAAGACATCAAATTCGTCATCAGGTAGCTGAGTCACTTCAGCTAACTTGTTGTGCATCTTTGTTGTCTCTTGGAATATACCGTTCTTGACCAACTTTACATTCTTCACGACAATGTCATGTTCAGAAGAATTTTCTGTCTTCGCCAATTTCTGTTTTCTATCCATCCTCTGCAACAAAATATGTTTCTTGTCCCTCTTGATCACAACTTCATCATGCTGTAGATTAGACAGAGTTGAATCACATTCCTCCTGAATAATCGTTGGCTGATTCTGAGTAACCTCCACACCTTCAACAACATCACCACTTAAAGTCTCCAAAATAACTTTTCCCATAACAAGTCTAGTCTCATGCAGATCTCCCTTTCCAAGTAGCACATGGTCAATCGTGAAATTCTCTCGTCTATTGTTGTAAGATTCCACATCATTCACCAGCACATCAAAAAGTTGAGCAGCACGATGTGCTGTTTTCCCAGTGAATACCTGATCCACCACAGACAAGTTGTCAGTAGAAATGGGAAGATACGTGCTAAACAGGGTATCACTTGCATCTTTTTAATTTATAATCAAGCTATAATTTTCTTCATTATCACTGCACAATCATGAACTCCTAAATGTAAGGAACAACAGGATAAGTTTAAACAACGTTTTCAACACCAAAACTTGATTGTTAGATATAGTATTCAGGCTCTAAATATTAAGCATAATGGCACTGTGCTGGTGCAAAAGAAATAAAAAATCCCTATTTATGTAGCTCAATCTGCAATCCTTTATTTAGCTGCCTATAAAGTACATGGAATGCAAATCTAGTCTTAAAATAGCAGATTTTGACAACACACGTCACTTAGGAAGAATAGGGAACATTCAAAGAGCAATCCAAGTAGAAAAATTTGCCTCATTTCATTCAGGTAGTGCTGCACTACAGTAGTTTGCTGGCAACACATTACTCGTGTTCTCACACAAGTGTGCAGCTGCGGTCAATTCCAATGTTTAGATCCTATTAAGTTTGCCAATTATGATTCTTTTGTATAAAAGCCTCTCTTATAACATCTAAGTATAGACACCTCATACAACATGAAATTAACAAAAAAGTGCCACTGCTTCTCATGCATGTCATTTTACATGAATCAGTGTTACCAAATATTGGGAATAAACCCAAAACTTTATAAAATTATGAGTGTAACATTTTATATTTTTAAAAGGGATAACAAGTCAGCTCGAAACAAACATGAAGAGGATCTTCAGACCATAATACAACAGTGGCAGTGTGACTAAACGAAGTAGTCAACAGTATTTTAAAAAAAATATGCAATAAACCTGTGCAGAAAGTCAAATAATAAAATTGATGAATATTCTGCCAATCACCTCAATAAATTTTTATGTATGTTTCATTTAAATAAGTGGAAAAGACACCATAGAAAGGGAAGTTGGGTGGATAACATTTCTTAAGCATTAGCCAGTGCAAAGATCAATTATTATCATCAACATACACATGACAAATTAACACATACTTACCACACTAGAGAATGGAGAATCTGGATTACCATCATCACTGGTGCAAGAATTCATGAATTGGACTAAAAATGCTAGATGAGTTACTTTTTCTGCAAGCTCTGTATCTGATTTAATTTCAGAGAAACCTGAGATTTCAGGTAGAAATTTTACATCTGTCTTGGCATTATTCCTTGCAAATTTAACGCCATCTTGCCACTCCCCATGATATAGTACAGAAGCAAATGCCCAAATTACAAGAGAATCTTGTGGATTAATTGCCAATGCTTGATGAAATGCCAATAGGCCAACCCTGTACATGTTTATGCATAATGAGCAGAAACATATCAACCAGAAAACCATGACTGCGGGTAAGTTTATGGTAAACAACATGGTCACCCTTCAAATTTAGGCTAAGGGAGTCTAGGTAGCTCTATCAAATTTCTTATATTTAATATGTTTATATTGGATATATACATCCCAACTGTTGGGAGACTCCAAGCTCAGAAAATACTGGCGATGTATTTAATTCCACCCCTCCAGGCAAGCATTCAATTATAAGACTCAAAGAAAACAAATCATACCCTTTTAAATAAGTTATAACAAGTAACTCCTCCTCATATCTCTCTCTCTCTCTCTCTCTCTCTCTCTCTGAGAAAAGTCAACTTAAGTAGAAGACATGTTCAAGTAAAAAAGTCTGTAGCTAGAAAAGTCAACATGTCAATGGTTAAATAACTCAATCAAACGTGGTGATGCCAAAAAAATGTTGGATGATGTAAGTTACGTATGAATTTGATTAGTCCCATCAGAAACATTTGGAAGTGGACAGGAAAGGGATTTGATGACCCTCACCAGAGAAGGCAATCACAAGGTCGATCACAACTAACCAGCTTGTCCAAATTGAAGAATAATTTCTGCCAGGGAGAACACAAATACATATTAATCAAAGTAATAGCAGAAAAGGTAAAACAAACAAGTACATTGCTCAATTTTTAACACTGGGTGAAGCAAACTAGAATTTATTACACTCATGCAAGCACCACAGATATTGAAGATTCTGGACACATTTGCTATTGCACTAAGGTACAGGTTTCCAGCAGAATCTCTTAGAAAATTGTATTCAAAAGAAAATTTTACCTACAAGCAATTACTATTTTAGAATTTGAGATAGTTTCCTGATGTACATAAGCCATCTCACATACTTTCCAAATTTGTTAGGGTTATGCAAGGTCCCTTGTAACTGAAAATATCATCTTGACAACTCACAAAAGCAAAATCCTAATTATTTTATTAAACCATCATTAGCCACCTCAACAGACTCAAACTTAGGCATTGACAAAGTCATCTTAAAAGACTGAAACTTGGGTATCTTTATTGTCAACAAAGTCACCTCAACAGACTCAAACTTGCGTATCTTTATTGTTGACAAAGTTTGACACAGTCGACGAAGTCAAAATTTCCACTGAACATTACCAATAGCATTCTGGAAGTCCAAGCAGATCTTTTACCACTTTTCCGAAGGTAGCTTGCCTACAAGCAAGATTTTAACATCAGAATTGAACTAATAGCCACAACTAATATAAAACATATAGTAAATCAGAGATTGAAAGTTACAAACTTGAAATGGAAGAAACATTTCAAGCAAGTTGAATTTTTGAAGCAAGCAGATCGTAGATACAGCAGCTCCATAGGATAGCATGTAGTTCAATTCCATCATTATCCTGCCCTGAAAAGAGAGAATATCAATTTGAAGGGAAGATCATGAAGCATTTACTTCACTAAGAAATCAGGATCCATATAAAGGGAATAAAATATCATAGCATTTCTAAACAATCAATAACGAAAACAAACAGAAAAAACGGAAAAAGCGTAAAAGAAGTCGTAGTTGAGACTCACGAGTACCTTTCCCAAATTCTCAACAGAAGACAAGAGTTTATGCATTGCAGTTTCAGTTTCCTTTGAAATTGACAAGCCCAAACGACCAGCAAGCCTTAAGCCCCTCAAAATTCTTGCTACATTACATAGTTTATATGTGCATGTCAGATACTAAAGAACTCCACAAAGCTCTGTGGTGTCTAAAATTCATATATATTAGATTCATATCCCACCGCAATCCTCTTCAAATGATAGTCGTGCAGGGGTTATCGTTCTAAGCTGAAAACATATCAAATCTATAGAGTGAGCATAATACTTGAGAAATTAAATTTGAAGCCAAACTTACTACCAAGTTATGAGGGGGGGAAAGATCACCTTTAAGGACCTTAAATCTGACATCCCATTGGTATAATCATAGATTTGATGTATGAAAGGGTCAAAAAACAAACTGTTCCCAAGCAAAACCACAGATTAATCACAAGATCTAAACTAAAAGTTCAAGTTTAACAGCTTTAAAAATTCGAAACATAACTGAGAGAGCCCAAGAATTTTAGCCAACACTTTAACAATGACCCCTTACAAACAGCTACATGAACTATGAAAAGGATCTTGGAAGAAGAAAATATACCTGTTAATAGTAAAATCCCGGCGCATGCTATCTCTCCAGAGGATGAAGTCTCTTTCATCACACCCACTTGGCCTTTCAAGAAAACAAACTTTTTCGTTCCCATCAACAAGTGATGCCGTTTCAAAGCTGGATACCTATCCAGGCATGAAATCAGTTCCAGTTAAGTACAAGTCAGAAATCACTAGTATAATGTCTGCACCAACCCAGATAAGGTGAAATGACAAAAAAGGAATCACTCAAACCACTGCACACGACCAGACCTCAAGTACTGAATCTTTGACAAACACCCTGCATATAGGAAACCTCCGTCCAATGATCCTAGAACGAAAAAATTGCGCTTTGATCTGTGGTACAGTATGTGAAAAAACAAAGTCTCATTCATCCAATAATCACGAGTTCTGGTATACAAGAAATATAACTATGAACAAAAAACATGTGAAAAATACACAGAATCCACCAAAAACCTCTTGAAGTTTAGCAGTGGTGATAATATCAAAATCTTTAGGTGCTCTTTTCAAAATTAAATCTCTCACGCATCCACCCACTAAGTAAGCTTCAAACCCTGCATATTAAAGTTGCAATTCATGTATCAATTATCAATAACAAAATTGGTATCCTGAGGGCCATATGGACTAGTTAAGCACATACCTCTACCACGAAGAATATTCAATACAGTCCAAGCCGATGGGGGAATCATCCCACGGCCTATACCCAAAAGCCTCGCGTTTATCTTTTTCCATTTTGACATGTTAACCACTTTGCCTACACAAGTTAACACTACCAAGTTAAAAATGTCAAGAATGTCAAAAACCAGCACACTACAAAAGGTGAGTATGGTTCTTAAAAGATAACTACTTTGTTGAGTAAGCAAATCCTAACCCATTTCTGTGTAAAAACGACTTTGCAGACCTTCCTCAGCCAAACTGTGGTTAAATTGTCGTAGCCGAAACTCATACGGCCGTGAGCAACTAAAACAAGCAAGGTGTTCGACCAAATGTCCTAAAGAAACTGTAATAGCTGGAGAACTGGTAATAAGTGAGCAGTAATACTTGGTTCCGAAGAGTCGGGCCATCAGAATATGAAAATCATTGGCAGGCCACTCTTGTTAAGATCGGGAATAGCAAGACACCGACCGTCGTATAAACTATAACCCATTAACCCATGAACCTAAGCGCCACTGTCACTGGAGTGTGTGAACTGTGACCTGTGAGACTCAACCGCTCCGGAATGTCTCCAAACTAAACTCAAAACCATTAATTTGGGTCTTAAGTCTTAACCTCTCAATATGGGCTGAGGCTTTTTGCTTTGAACGAGCCCAAAACGAGGAAAAAAGTTTAGTTTTATAAAATATTTTTAAATAAATTCAAAAAATAGAAAGCATTGGTAAATAATAATATTATACAAATGTCTTTTATAATATAATTTTACTAAAATTTATCCCAGAATTTTCTTTTTAAATAATTTATAAATTTTATTATTATTTTAATATGATATAAAAATATTTTAATAGAAAATCCAAGCTTTGTTTATTTTATTTTAAAATAAATAATGCAATGATAATAACAAATTCTTACATGCATAGTCTGAAGATGTTCAGTAGTATGCAACTTTATATTAATTAGAGATTATTTTTAATTATGTTAAAATAAATAATATTAATTTTGAATTTATTTCATAAAAATTTACATATTAATTAATAGAGAGATTATTTTTAATTATGTTAAAATAAATAATAAATATTGATTTTGAATTTTTTTCATAAAAAGTTAAATGTTAGAGTATACATTATGCAAGCTTGGTCTAGGCATTTAGGTGTGGTTATGTGAAAAACACAAACAAGGAGAGCGTGGACGGAGTGGGAATGATTTTGCAGCTTCCTTTTAGACAAGGACAATTAAGTGTGGCGTTCTTGTTTACTATGGTACATACACCGTCTCAAGAGGGAGTCACTCGCGTATCAAGGCACGTAATAATCACGCGCCTACTTCCCACACCCAAAACTCTAAAACAACTTTTGTCATGACGTTATGGTATTATTAACATACCTTTCTTTCTCAGTCTAGTTTCCTTCATTTCTTCCCACCTCTAACTCACATTTTTCTTTGTCCCCAGTTTTCTTCTAGGTTTTGTTAATTAGGGCTTCCTCAATTTCTCGATTTGATCTGTCGATTTTCAGCTTCTGACTACTGCGTGTTTATTTGGGTGTGAAGAGGGGGGAGAGAGAATAATGGGAGGAGATGGAGCTGTAGATGCGGTCAATGAATCGAATTCGGGAGGGAGCGATTTGGTAACGGTGAATGTTCGATGCTCTAACAGCTCTAAGTTCTCGGTTGAAATCAAGCTATCATCCACCGTAGAAGCTTTCAAGAGCGTTCTTGCCGAGAAGTGCGATATTCCCGCCGCTAATCAACGGGTTATTTATAAAGGCCGGATCTTGAAGGACGATCAGACTCTTGAGAGCTACGGTATGTTATGTTTTGCTTTTTTTCTTTTTTAATAAGTTACTGAAACTGTTGATTTTGGTGATTGAGAATTAAACGGCTCTGGGTTTGATTTTTCTTTGGAGATCTAGGATAATTGGGGAGTGTTATAGGAGAAGGTTTACGTATTGATTCTGTTTTAGGGTTGGGTGGCGATTTTTGATCTGAAATTGGGTGAAAATTATTCACATGGTTTAACTTTTTTTTTTTGGCACATAGTGTTTCACTGTGCAAGAAAATAAATAAAGCTACTGGACGTCGATTCTTGTAGGGAAGAGGGCATATGCGCGTAGATGTTTAATGGGCTTTTTTTTGAAGGATTACTATTTTGATTTAGCTCTTTTGACTAGCAGAGTTTTAATTTCTTTCTGCTTATGTTGTCTTTTTCCTTTATCTATCCCTTGTATTCTGTTCCCACAGCGGTTTAGAGCCTGGTTTCTTGGTTCTGTTCTTTTGGTTTAGCACGAACGAATTATGCCTCCTGCGATTTTCTATTCAGATTTGAGATTGACTTAGTCTTTTCTAGTCTTGAATTTATTGAGGTATGGCATTGATTTCTAGAACATCATTTCTAATTCGGTTGTTCCCGGTGGTGCTTTTTTCTGGAATCATATTGAGTTTTGTAGTGTTTCCTAGGCTTGAATTTTATTTTCAGTTGTCTATGATCTGGTGTTGAAATCTGTAGATATGAGAATATCTAATCCAGGTTGGATATTTGATACGGCCATGCCATTTTAATGATTGGTATAGACACAAAAGCTGGCTTGTAGACCATGTTGTTGGGTGTCTTTCTCATCTAATTTATAGTTAGTACATTTTATCACGAGCCTTCACAAGATAAAACACGTTTAGTAGCCAAAGTATTGTTAATATACATGAGTATTTGATTGTTCTCGTTGTGTTGTGATTGATGTAGGGTTGGGGGCAGATCAAACAGTCCACTTGGTTCGTGGTCTTCCACCTAGTCCATCTGCCAACACGACTGCACCTACGAATACTGGAGTCACAAATGCTACTCCAAATAATCCACATGCTACTAGTCCCGCTGAAGGTGGGTCAATTGGAGGGTCTGGATTTGGAGCTTCACTCTTTCCTGAGCTTGGTTTAGGGGCCTTGGGTGGCAATGGTGGTATGTTTGGAGCTGGACTTCCAGAGTTGGAACAGGTGCAGCAACAGCTGACCCAGAATCCAAATATTATGAGGGAAATAATGAACATGCCTGTAGTGCAGAACCTTATGAACAACCCCGAGATAATGAGGAATTTGATTATGAACAATCCTCAAATGCGTGATATCATTGATCGAAATCCTGAGCTGGCTCATATACTTAATGATCCCAGCACTCTTCGCCAAACACTTGAAGCTGCACGAAACCCCGAGCTCATGCGGGAGATGATGCGCAACACTGACAGAGCAATGAGTAATATTGAATCTTCTCCAGAGGGATTCAATATGCTTAGGCGCATGTATGAAACTGTTCAGGAGCCTTTCCTGAATGCAACTACAATGGGCGGAAATGCTGGAGGTGATACTGCAAACCCTTTTTCTGCCCTTTTAGGAGCTCAGGCTAGGAACCAAGCTAGAGATGGATCAACTAACCCATCAACCACAAATACTGAAACAACCGCTGGTTCGCCTGCTCCAAATACCAATCCCCTCCCTAATCCCTGGACTGCTGGAAGTAAGTATTTCTTCTCTCCTCTGAATGTAGTTCAAGTTATTAGGATGCTTTATATCTTGGTGTAGACATTGTCCTAAATCTTTCTTTATCTTTTCACCATCATCCTTTTCATCAGCATTGAGAAAGATAAAACAGTGAAGATTGTTCTCTTTAAGTACTACTTACCAAAGTTACCCATGGACATACAAGGAAACAACTACTTGAGGCTACATCTCTGTATATCCTCAGTGATTTTTCCTAGTCTGTTTAGAATTTTATTGTTTATCTGTTTACCACGAAAGTGTTCTTTTATATGCTTCTACATTTCCTCGTGATTGGGTCAATATTTTAGTCTGGAACAGACAAAGATTTTTTATTGTGTTGAGTTGTATATAGCTGTATAGTGATAAAATAGGAAGGTGTTTACTACTATTGATTGTATTTCCTATTCTAGGGTTAGACATAAACTATATATACATGTATTTTCAACGTATAGTAAGCATGAATAGTAAAAACTTCTCTGAGTTTCACGGATTGATTGCTTTTAATCACAAATTACTAACACAAATCTGGCAGCTGGGGGTGCCCAAACCAATACCACGAGGTCCAATCCTACTGGGGATGTTAGACCACAGGCACCTACTGGACTTGGCCTTCCAGAGCTTGACAACATGTTTGGTGGTGCTATGCCTGATCCTGCTTTGATGACCCAGTTGATGCAAAATCCAGCTATTTCACAAATGATGCAAAGCCTGCTATCAAACCCTCAGCACATGAACCAGGTAAAAATATCATTATCAAGCTTCTTTGTATGTAAAACTGTTAGTTATTGACATCAAGCAATTAACATCTGCCAAGTTTCAGGTTCTTGGTATGAATCCCCAATTTCGTAGCATGGTAGATTCGAACTCTCAACTAAGAGAAATGATGCAAAATCCTGAGTTTCTTCGTCAAATGACTTCCCCTGAGACAATGCAGGTAGAGTTGTTCTCAGTTTGTACAATTCCTCCTGACCCCTTCCACGCTCACTGATAAGGAACACAAAGAGGAGAAATCCCACTTGAATGGATGACTACAGTGCAATGCCCTTGAGAACTTATAACTTTCAGTTTCATTGAGATGTGTGCTCTTTCTTGCAATGAGATATGGAAACATTTACTTGTTGAAGTTATCCATAGCACTTTCTTCTAACTGTAGTTTCTTATAGTAATATCCATACTAATTCTGGTTTGTTCTTCAGCAACTTATGACTTTCCAGCAAGCCCTTTTGTCTCAGCTTGGTCGACAGCAATCAACCCAGTACGTTGTAATATGACCTATCTGTGTATTGTTTCTGTGAAATGGAAGTGTAGATCCCTGTTTAGTTTGGAATTGGCTAAATGTCAATGGCAATTGGTTGTACACTTGTGTTGGAATATTATTATGACTGATTTTGCTTCAGGTTTATTGACATGATATTTTCTTACAGGGAACCAGGTCAGACTGGTGCGGGCACAGGTATTGAGAACTTCAAAATTTGCCTTCTCATTGAACCACAGTTTTGGTGCAACTTTCTATAGCATATTGCATTATAACTTCATGATTTGAGTGTCTTCATATGTAGGCTTAGGATATTTGCTGTATTGGTGGTACATTAGGATAGAAACATTTAATGGAGCAACCAAATAACACTGGATGCTTGCTGATCCTAGGACCAGCTTAATCTAGTTGTCTATGTACTGCACAAATTAAATGTATTAGATCACTTTTTCCCCCTATTCCTTCCCCCTTCATTCTGTAGAAGATTTTTGTGCATTTTCAGGATGTTTAGTTGATCATGATTGCAGGAACAGGAAATAATGCAAGCTTAGAGATGTTGATGAACATGTTTGGTGGACTTGGGGCAGGCAGTTTAGCAGTTCCCAACAGATCTAATGGTTAATAGTCTCGCTCGCTTGCTCCTTCTCTCTCTCTCTCTCTCTGTCTTGTTGACTCATTTATTTAGTTCTTTATTGCAGTACCTCCCGAAGAACTATATGCAACCCAGTTGACACAGCTACAGGAAATGGGTTTCTTTGATACGCAAGAGAACATACGGGCGCTAATTGCAACTGCAGGAAATGTACATGCTGCAGTGGAGCGACTTTTGGGCAATTCTGGTCAGTAGGAATCCTTAATATGGTTTGTTTCCATTTGGACTGCTTTGGTCAGTTTCGACCTGAGTTGTATTCAAGCCCTCTTTTTGGGAATGAATAAGTTCGACTATGATGGTAAGGGTAGTGAATATTCATGTGTGTCTGTGACAGTTGGAAGTATCATTTTCTCTACTACAGTTTCTGTGGTGGCATCTGTCAGGCCAAACATCTTGTACATACTTATAGACTTCACATTAAGATTGATAAGAACGATTTACTTTCCAGATTCTTGTACTTTTGGAGCTTGTAACAATCTTAACTCCATTTCTTGATGGAGTTAGAATTATTTCTATCCTTGTTTACTCGTTTCTTGATGGGAGCTTGCCAAGTACTGACAAGTAGTCAGGAAATGTAGTGAATTATGTTGATAGTTTCCTTTTTTCATTCTCCTCCCCCCGTTTTCAATTCAATGAGCATCCATCCAGAACTTTAAACGACTTCATGTTATTTAATGCTAATCCTAAAAGCTTTAGCAGTTCTCCATTTGCTTTTTTTTTCCTCCCTTTCATTGACTCGAAATATGGTATTTGTGAAGGAACGAAACATAATAGTGCGCCATAGGCTCCGTTTGGTTGACGGGAAAATAAAGTGAATTTGGAATATGATTCTTCGGAAAATAAATCTATAAAAAGTAAAGATATTCATATGTTTGAATATTTATAAGAATTCTAATAGAAAAATTAGATGAATTCTGTTTTTTTGAGAAATTAAAAAATTCTCATTAAAGAATGATAAGATACAATAGATAATTAGCTTGGGGACCATTTGCTCCCATAACCCAAATAAAACAAACGACGACGTGCGCCCGTTACAGGAGACCATACATCCAAAAGAGTAAAACGGTTGACACCTTTACACAAATACACCCGACATTTCCAATTAGGGTTGGTGAAGGAAATCAACGAGAACGAGGAGCACAATCACATGACGACTTGCAGCGGCAGTCATTGACAGGTAATGGTCATAGAACCTCGATTAAGTTAAGAATCGTTCCAGAGCGCAACTTATGTTCTTCAAACAGCATATTGCATTGATGCATTTGCTACGGTGAGCCCAGGTTGGAATCAACTTATGTTCTTCAAATATCGAGGGGGGGGGGGGGAGGGGGGCAGCAGATTGCATTGATGCATTTGCTATCGGTGAGCCCAGGTTGGAATCACGATCTAAGTAAGTCACTGGATTTCTTATCCTTCATTACTCCTTCTGTTGACTCTCTTCTCGGAGAGCTGATAAGCTAGCTTCTACTCAGATCCTGTGCCAGGAGGGGAGGAGGCGAGCTTGGGTTATTGCGTTGAACGAAGTAGCAGATCGCTTCAGATGCTTCTCAGCTCTCCGAGAAGAGAGTCACCAGAAGGAGT
>JANIPN010000219.1:18312468-18340312 GCA_027478595.1 Erythroxylum anguifugum
AAGAGTAAAGATCAATCAAGTTATTTATTAATTATTTATATAAAAATATGGATTACAAATAAAAATAAAAGATTGATTATTTTATTTATTATTACTATTACCTTAAAAAGTTTTTAATGAAAAAGTTAATTTATTATTATTTTAAATAACTTAGTTATTTTTATTATTATATTTAATATAACAATTCTATATATATATGTGTGTGTGTGTGTGTGTATTTATATATTCAACATGCATTCCATGTAATTTACAATCTTAAGTATTTTGTGATTATGTTTATGTGAAGTGTTCAATAAAAGTTGACAAAATGATTTGTTCTAGACTTTTGATGAAATACAAGAATTTCTATAAAAAAAATTAAACAGGTAAATTTTATAAAATTATACAGAAAATATCTATTATACCTTTGTTTCTAATAAACAAAAACGTGAATACCGACAAGGTATATTCTTTGCCTTTCCTCCCACATCAACCATGAACTAAAGTTTCTTCAGCTAATCCAACCTATCATTAGACCTTTCCATTTGACGGCAAATGCTTGCCTTTCTATTACGTATATACCAATTTATGTCATTTCCTGAAACATCTTCTTAACACCTTATTCATATTTATCTCAATCTATCACTACAACAAAGTAGGGAAAAGGTTACATTTTTCTTGATACAAATAATTATGAACTGAACAACTTGTTTATTATAAAGAATAGCCTTTAAATAGGCAAGATTACAACTCAAAAATTGAAATATATGCAGAAGTGGAGCTTAACTCCTAAAAACTAGGTAAATACAACTGAATGACAAAATCATGCTTAAAACTAGACTTAGTCAATCTAATTAAATGACAAACAGAAGTTATTAATGAGAGGTGTCCTTTTTAACACCATCCTTTAAATTAATATTACTGAACATTACATCATTTTAGTAAAGCTTGATTCCAAAACAACCTTTCCTTCACAAAATCTTCCTTACTGCAAACAGCAAGCAAGTTCTTGAGCTTTTGAAATTTAGCAAATTTGAGCGACTTTGTAAACAAATCAGCAAGTTGATCCTTACTTTTGCAGTAAATGAGTTCAACTATTCCTTCTCTTGAAAGGTCACGCAAGAAGTGATATTTAACATCAATATGTTTGCTCCTCCTATGGAAAAAGGAATTCTTGGACAACTGGATTTTTGAGTTATTGTCACAGCAAATAGTGGTAGAATTTTCTAGATTAAATTGAAGCTCACGACGAATATTCCTTAGCCAGATTGCTTGAGAAGCACATGCTGCTGCTACTACAAATTCTGCTTCAGTTGTTGAGAGAATGACAATGGGTTGCTTCCTTGATGACCATGAGATAGCTTCTGACCTCAATATAAGCACATGCCCAGAAGCACTCTTCCTATCATCTTGATCTCTTGCATAGTCACTGTCAGTAAATCCAATCAAATGTGATTTTTCTTCTTTCTTGTAACATATTCCATAATCCATAGTTCCTTGCAAATACTGCAAAATTTGCTTTGCCACCGTAAGATGCATCTTTGTTGGATTTTTCATAAACCTGCTAGTGAGACTTACAGCAAGCATTATATCAGGCCTTGTAGCCGTCAAGTACATTAGACTGCCCACAATTTGCTTATAAAGAGTGTTGTCCACCTTTCTTCCTTCAAGATTTTCCACAAGCTTGATACTTATGTTTGCTGGTGTGTTGACAGGATTGCAATCTTTCATTTGAACCCCATCTAAAATTTCTTCCATATATTTTTTCTAAAAGATAAAAATTCCAACAGTAGATTGAACAAGCTCGAAACCAAAGAATAATACATCAACCCAAGATTAGACATGTCAAATTCAGCCATCATAGATTCCTTAAATTGATTAAACATAACTTGATCATTTCCAGTGTAGATTAAATCATCTATATATAGGCATACAACAAGAATCTTTTCATCATCTCCCTTTTTTACGAAAAGTTTATGTTCATTTGGGTATTTAAAAAATCCTTCCTTCAAAAAATTAATATGATTGTACCAAACTCTTGGAGCTTGTTTAAGTCCATACAAAGCTTTTTTTAATTTATACACTTTTCTTTCTTGTCCAACCTTAACATATCCAGGGGGTTGATCAATAAATACCTGCTCCTCCAAGTCTCCATATAAGAAGGTTGATTTGACATCTAATTGGAAGATGGACCATGAATTTTGTGCTGCCAATGCAAGGACTAATCTGATTGTGTCATGTTGAGTGATAGGAGCAAACACTTCTTTGCAGTCAATCCCAAACTCCTGCTTATATCCTTTAGCCACCAAGCGTGCTTTGTATTTATCAACTTCACCATTTTGCTTTAGCTTCGTCTTGAAAATCCATTTTAATCCAATGGTTTTCTGCCTTTCTAGAAGTTAAGTTAACTTCCAGGTGTTGTTTCTTTCAATAGCTGTAATTTCTTGATCCATTGCTTTCCTCCATTTAGAATGTTTAACAGCTTCATCAAAGGTTACGGGATCGCAATCTGTAAACAAAGCAAAATAAATAAGAGGATCTTCAGTTTGATCCATTCCAATGACCTCATAGTCAATTATCCATGCTGGCTGTGCCCTTGGTTAAGTTGTTGCTCCAGTTGAATTTGGGATTGTCACTTTTTGATTTTGAGCTAAAGTTTGTTGTTGCATATTATCCCCAAGTTGTTGTGATGACTTTGTTTCTTTGCCATCAAAATCTACTGGAATGCTTTGATGTGATGCACTATTTTCCCATTTCCAAAAGCTTCTCTCGTCAAAAACCACGTCTCGACTGACAAAAATCCTCTTTGTAGTAGGATTATAAAACTTGTAGGCTTTAGAAACATTACTAGCACCAAGAAAGATGCACTTCTCACCTTTTTCATCCAACTTTTTTCTCTTTTCATCAGGAATATGTGCAAAAGCCACACATCTAAAAATTCGAAAATGATCCACCACTGGTTGGTGACCACTCCATGCCTCTTCTGGTGTCATGTTTTGAACAGCTAGAGTTAGGGGCTTCTGTTTAGAATGTGAACACTCTAATTGACAACTTCTAGCCAAAAACTCTTAGGTATTTTGCTCATCACCAGCAAGCTTCTCACCATATTCATAATTGTGCGATTTTTCCTCTCATAAAAGCCATTTTGTTGTGGTGTGTAGGTTGTTGTCAACTGCCTTTGGTTGCTATGAGTGTCACAAAATTTTGCAAATTCACCTGATGTATACTCGCCTCCACGATCTGTACGTAACACTTATATGAGACAGCTAGCTTCTTTTTCAACAACTGCTTTAAAACTTTTGAAAGCTTGTAAAGCTTCAGACTTCTCCTATAGGAAGTAAACCCATATTTTTCGACTTAAAAACCCATGTTTTTCGACTTAAGTCATCGATAACAGAAATAACATATCTTTTACCTCCATTAGAAACAGGATTGATTGGTCCACATATGTCAGAATGTACAATGTCCAACAACTTTGTTGCTCTGCATGATTTTCCCTTAGGAAATGGATCTCGATGTTGTTTACTAACAACACATTCTTCATAAATCTTGGAAGGAATTGTGAAACTTGGAAGACCAGCTACCATGTTTTTTTTTGTTGAAGTGTCCTTAGGCTACTAAAACTAAGACGACCATAACAATAGTGCCAAAGCCAATCATCATCCTTCAATTCTGCTGAAAAAAAGGACTAGTTAATGTTGTTGAGATACAACGGAAACATCCTGTTTGCGGTCATCGACCGTTGAGCAATTAAACCCAATGTTTTAGCATGAATACAATGTATTCCATTTTTGATTGAGATCTCATAGCCCTTTTCTTGTGGCTGACTAGTACTTAACAAATTGGTCTTTAAATCTGAAACATACAGAGATTAGAAATTGTTTGAATGGCATCAATTTTGGTTTGGATGATTACCCGCCCTTTTCCCAGAACAGTAACCTTTGAATTGTCTCTAAATTTCACGTTATCTTGAAACAATTCATCTAAGGTGGAGAAGAGTGACTTGTCACCGCACATATGATTACTATAACCGGTGTCTAGATACCATAGGTTCTAGTTGGTTTGTTCTCCAATATGACAAACCATAAGAAAAGAAATCTCCTCCTCTATTTCTGCAAAATTAGATTTTTCTCCATCGTTTGTATATAAATTAGTTCGACATTCAGATTTGTAATGTCTATACCTATGGCATCGATAACACTCCACGTTTGATTTATTGGATGTTGATTGCTGGCCTCCACGTTCTCTTCCTCTGCATCCACCTCATCTTCTGCATTGAGTGTGTTCATTTTGGTGATGGTTTGAATCCCTAGTGTCATTGTTACCTTTACCTCGGCTTCTACCTCAGCCTCCAGCTTGGCCCCCTCTTAAAGACAATTTGTGATTTGATGATGCTTTGAGTGCTTGCTCCTCTTTGTCTTCTTGTTGTTTTGCTTTCTGCTCATAAACTAGTACAGAAACTTGTAGTTTGTCAATTGAAAGAAGGTTTAAATCTTTTGACTCTTTAATTGAACACACCACATAGTTGAATTTCGGTGTCATAGACCGAAGAATTTTCTCGACTACAGTCACATCCTCCATCTTCTCTCTATAAACCCGCTTCTTATTGACAATTGTCATTGTCCTTAAGAAGAAAATTCTCCATTTTTCATTCGGAGTAGTTCGAATTCTTGTCGAAGTGCTTGAAGTTGCTGCCTCTTTGCCTAAGTTGATCCTTGAAACTTCCTCTTTATAGAATCCCAAATATCCTTCAAGGTGTTCTTGGAAAGAATGGTTCCCAATATTGAACAATCAATTGCTTAGAAGAGGTAACTCTTTGCCTTGAGATCCTTTAGTCGTAGCCCATCAAGTTCTGAATTTTGCCCATCCGTCAATGTTGTGTCTGCTACTAGTTCAACAATTCCTTCAGAGACAACCTGCCAATATTCCTTTGATCTGAGAAAATTTTCCATTAGCATGCTCTAGTGGTTATAGTGACTGTCAAAACAAGGAATTGTCGGTTGAATGAATACTTCTGTCGACATTGCTATTGCAATGGAGTTATTTTGCTGCTGCTCACTCTCTTTGAAGCTTAATCAGTACCACGACTCTCTCTCAAGTTTTTCACTCACAGGTGTTAACTCTCTTGTCTTTATAAACAAGCTCTGATACCACTGATACAAATAATTATGAACTGAACAACTTGTTTATTATGAAGAATGGCCTTTAAATAGGCAAGATTACAACTGAAAAATCAAAAGATATGCAAAAGTGGAGCTTAACTCCTAAAGACCAGCTAAATACAACTGAATGACAAGAACATGAGTAAAACTAGACTTAGTCAATCTAACTAATTGACAACTGGAAGTTATTAATGACAGGTGTCCTTTCTAAAACATTTCTTGCTAGGATTTTAAAATTGTAGCTAAAGATCGATAATTGGTGACGATTTTTAAAATCGTCACCAAAAGGATAACTTTTAGTGACGTTTTGAAAAATAGTTCCTAAAAGGTTTACTTTTCGTGACGATTTTGAAAATTGTCACCAAATATCGACATTTAGCTACGATTTAAAAAAAAAGTCACCAAAAGTTAGTCTTTTGGCTACGATTGTAAAAATCGTTGCTAAAGGTCAAGCAAAGAAACGAATTTGGCAACAAATTTGAAGAAACGTCACCAAATATTTGGCCTTTGGCAATGATTTCTAGAATCATCACCAAATCCAAATTAAGACGGTCAATTAAGGGCAATAAAGGTTAGCGACAATTTATTGAAAGCATAGTGAATTCCAGTGTTTATGAACGAAAATGACGATTTATCCTCCTCTCTCACAATTTTGAAGCATCCTCCATTGTCCTCCTCTTTCGCCTTTCTAGCCTCCTCCTCTATAGTCCTCCTCTCTCGCGTTTCTAGGCTCATCCACTGTCTTGCTCTCTCACGTCTCCAGCATCTTCCATCATCCTCTCTCACATTTCGAGCTTCCTCCAGCATCATCCTTGCATTTCTAGCTCCTCCTTGCGTTTCCAATCTCTCATCATGTTCTAGTCGTCGCCTTCTAGTCGTTATGTTCCAACCTTGTCCTCGTGTTCCAACCTCTCGTCAATACATCATCTTCGCTACATTTTCAAGTACCCATTTACTGTATTGTTTAGGTAATTTAACAAAAATGATTCATTTTCACTAAGTCCTTTCATTTCTTCTCTCTGTTAAGTTGGTGGGTTCCTTTTCAATTCCTTCCCCAGGTAGTGACAACCAGTTAGTTGTTTGGATAAAAAGAAAGATGGTGACTATTGCTTCAAAATCCATTTTTTATTGATACCCTCTTTTAGTTTTTAACTAATTGTTCAGGTATTACCATTTTAGTGCCTAGATGACCTTACTCTTTTTTTTTTTCTGGGTCGTATGAAACAAAAAATTGAGGTTCTCATTTTCGGGAACTGAGTTAAACAAGAAATAAGATCTATTTACAACTGCAATTTGGGTTGTCTTTGTATTGTGCAAGAAAATCTACTCAATTAAGGAATTGTATAAGAAAGAAGATCTACTTACTTAGTGGGTGGATGTGTGAGAGATTTAATTTTGAAAAGAGCGCCAAAAGATTTTGATACTATCACCACTATTAAACTTCAATAGGTTTTTGGTGGATTTTATATGTTCTTCATATGTTTTTTGTTCACAATTATACTTCTTATATACTAATACTCATGATTATTGGTTGAATGAGACCTTTTTTTTTTCACATAATGCACCACATATCAAAGAGCAATTTTTTTTGTTTTATGATCGTTAGACGAAAGTTTCATATATGCAGGGTGTTTATCAAAGATTCAGCAGTTGAGGTCTAGTAATGTGTTGTGGTTTAAATGATTATGTTTTTTGTCATTTCACCTTTTCTGGGTTGGTGCAAACATTATCATAGTGATTTCTGGCTTGTACTTAAGTGGAACTGATTTCATGCCTACATAGGTGTCCAGCTTTGAAATGACATCACTTGTTGATGGAAATAAAAAAGTTTGTTTCAAGATCCTTTTCATAGTTCACGTAGCTATTTGTAAAGGATCATTGTTAAAGAGTTGGCTAAAGTTCTTGGGCTCTCTCACTTAATTGTCAACATGTTAAAGCTATAAAACGTGAATTTTTAGTTTAGATGTTGTAATATAATCTATAATTAAGGGTAAACCTTGTGCTGCAATAACAAAAGCACATATAAAATTTTTTTTGTGAATGTTCATGTGCAAGCATATTGAATACAGAGATTGAAAGTTTTGGAACAATATTTGGGTTCATCAACCATTAGTTATGAACAAAATAGATATAATGAAATCGTATAATTGGCCTTCCTTTTATATCACATAAATTAGATAATTATGATTTAACACTTTCTTATGTTTCATGTTTAGAGGTGTCAAAGGCAGAAGGAAGGATTGGACAAACCACGAATGTGGTTATTGGAGGTACAGTCACAGATGATTCTACTAATGAGTGGCTCACTTTAGATCAAAAGGTAACTATTGTTCACTTCATTGATTATTGCTTCCTGTAAATTTGTCATCTCATTTACCTTTGTATGGCTTGACTTTTAGTGCAAATATATTGCTTGTGCTAAGCATGAACTTCAGTAGCTTACAAAGATATTCCACATAAACATCTTTGGGCAAATTTCTTTTTGATTCTATCATGATTAATGAAGCATTATATTATATTATCAAGGATTCATATATCCAATGAGTATGCTAAGCTTAATGATTCCAAGTATCGTTGAGTTTGTAATTTGTATAATTTAACTCCTATAATCTTGTATTCAGCTGCTGGAGTAATTATTACATGCAACTTACACTATTGGAGTAATCTTTTATGTTATGGCATGCTTGTAACTGATTGGTTGCAGACTTTAGTACTAGTAAACTTGATAGAAAATGGGTAATATATTTTAGGAGATAGTCAAGTAAATAAACACCTATGAATAATGAAAGTGATTTTATTTATTGCTCTAGGATTTTCTTTTTAGTTATGCTTATTTTGAGGAGAAATATCATAATAATAGCTTATAATAGCATTGGATTTCAGTACCCTGTTGTCATAGCCAACTTTTGTGCTAAAAATTTAGGAACAAGAACAATGGTATTTAACTTGTTGTAGTTGTTATGCTAAAATTCCAACAACCCAAAAAATTTAGATTCACTTGTAACTTAAAATTCATATTAGTGATTATAGTCTTGGAGCTCTAGAGATAAAGTGCTTTAAAACTGCCATGTTTGTCTTTCTTCATCAAGCTTTATTCTTATTATTTAAAGTATTCTTAACCTTACTTTAGTTATGGATGCACACAATGCATATATGTTATAACACTTGCTTTTTATTTTGCTCTCAGGTTGGATTATTGAGTGCTTACATGATAAAGAAGTTGTACTTTGGAAAGTACTTAATGATTTTCAATGAATATTTTACTGAATTACTTTCCCAGTTCATTGCCCTCTTTTCTTGCCTAATTGAAATCAAATTAGCTTAATTATGCATAATTTCATGCACTTTACTGAATTTGAAGTTGCTTTCATGATTCTCATGATTAATGTTTCGTATATGATGGTTGACGTATAAAGTTGCTTTCATCGACATGGACAAACCAACAGTCATTCTAGTTATGTTGTAATTTTTTTGTAATCTTATTATTTATAATTTGTAAACGTCTCTGTATTTATTATTTGTTTATAAGGATTGTTAAAGTTGTAATTAAAATCTTGTATATGAAGAATATTCTTTTTGTTGGTATAATTTAATGATATTTTATTTTTTATATATAATGCTTCAAATTATCAATTGTTTTTATCATATTTTTGTATAATAAATTAACACAAAAAATCTAAATATTATATACAATACTATGGATTAAAAATGTCACAAATAATTTATGTAGTCAAATTTTTAGTTTACATGATATAACATTTTGTTAAAATGTATACTAAAAATTTGACTATATTTTATAAAACGTAGTTAAAAACATTTGGCTGTATTTTCAAAAACTTAGCTAAAACTTTTTAGCTATGCTTTTAGAAACGTAGCTAAAAACAATTAGCTATGTTATTGGATATGTTGTTGAAAACTTAATTGTTTGCAATGAATATTTTGCTGGTTACTTTCCCATTTCAGTGCCCTCTTTTCGTTCCTAATTGAAAACAAATTAGCTTAATTATGCATAATTTCAGGCACTCTATCAATTTTGAAGTTGCTTTCATGATTCTCATGGTTAATGTTTCGTATATGATGGTTGACGTATAACGTTGCTCTCATCGACATGGACAAATCTATTGTCATATGTTGTAATTTTTTAAATCTTATTAATTATAATTTGTAAACTAGTCTCTTATTTATTATTTTGTTTATAAGGATTGTTAAAGTTGTAATTAACATCTTGTATGAAAAATATTCCTTTTGTTGGTATAATTTAATGATATTTATTATATATATAATGCTTCAAATTATTAATTATTTTTGTATCATATTTTTGTATAATACAAAAATATAAATATTATATACAACAATATGGATTAAAATGTCACAAATAATTATAATTATAATTAATATGATATAATATTTTGTTAAAATGTATACTAAAAATTTAAGTATATTTTATAAAATGTAGCTAAAAACATTTGGCTACATTTTCAAAAACTTAGTTAAAACTTTTTAGCCGCGTTATTGAAAAAATAGCTAATGATTTTTAGTTACGGAACTTAAATGTAGCCAAAATGTATTGGCGTCGTTTTCTTAAAAATTCACTAATATTTTCTTTGTTGCTAAAATAAAGTGTAGGAAAAAACTATTAGCAACGATTAGTGAAAGATGTCGTCTATAATTTCAAGTTTCAAAGATTTGATAACGTTTTTTACAACAAATATAAATCGTTACTAATAATTATTAGCGACAATTTTGAAATATTTAGTGACGAATTTTTTCGTAGCCAAATGTTGTTTTTGTTTTGGTGTATATTATGTATAGTCCAAGGCGAATTGCAGATGAGAAAGATCCAGCACTCATTCATGTCCTAAGGTGATGGTTCAAAACTTGCAAAATGGTAGATTCATCAACAATTTATATAGTCCCATGGCAGTTTATTACTTTCCCGCCTTACTCAAAGCAGTGCAAGTTTCGGCTGACTATGAAATTATGAATCGAATCGGGATCAACTCTTCTAAAATGGAAATGGAAATTATGATATCGCCCATCTCCTCCGCCCAAACTAATCATCATTCCACGTGTACGTACGGCTACTGTTTCTCAGGAACCCCTTCGTGCATGAAACATCGTACCGTTTCCAACATACCTCCGAAGTTGGCGGGGGAAAACTGCTAACTGTCAATAACCGTCGACTTCAGGAAACACCAAGACCTCTATATAAGGAGACGACACTGCACCATGCTTCTTCAGGCACCACAATACACATATGAATCTTTTCGTACTCTTTTTTATTTCTTTTATTTTCACTTTCGTAATTCTCATTTCCGTTCTGTTCACGGGGATGACTGGCTCCGGGGCCTCCTCTACACCTGGCGACGACAAGCCCTCCGATGAGGAACAAAACCAGGGAAATACCTCTGGAAATGCTGCTCAGGAGAAGGCCACACTTGAATCTGGAACTACCGCTGGGGATGTTGATGCTCCTTCGGGGACTCCAACTGAAACTGGCGCCGCTCCAGGTGATTCCGGAAAGGACAAGGGCATTGCCGAGAGTGCTAGTGCTGCTGAGTTTCAGGAGGATGCTCGTGGGAAAAAGAAAAGAGATTCAAGGGATGATCTAGGTGACGCTGGTGCTGGTGGCAGTGCGGTGAGACCTAAACGACGATCCACTGGAGTCGTCGGTGCTGATGTTCCTCCTATATGTGCTGTTTGTGGCAAGACATTTTCTTCTTTCAGGGCAATGTGTGGTCACTTAAGGGCACATACTAAGGAGGAAAAGCCTTGGAAAGGCGCATTTCCACCTCCCGTGTTTGTCGCCGACTGGGGCGATAACAAGAGAGGTGAAGATGACGACGATCCTGAGGCCGCTAGGAGCATTATTGAAGAAGAGGTGGTGCCTGCTCTTCTTAGTGTTGCTCAGGAGGCCGTGGCTAAGCTCCAGCAGGAACAAGTCGGCTCTGGCGTGGACCTGAACGTAGTCCCAGATGATGATGAGACTCCACAAGAGCCTGCTGCCGCTGAAACTGGCACCAGGAAGCTTCCCGCAGATTTCGATTTGAACCTTCCACCTCCGGAGGACAGCGATGACGAACCGCCTGCTGCTTGAATGAGAGTTGAGCGTGTTCCGGGCACGTAGAATTTTATATTCCCTAAATCTGTGGACTGTGCGGTATCCGCATGATGATAGATTGTAATAAGTTGCCCGAATAAAGACTTCCGAACTGAATGGATTTGATAGTTATTATATGTGTTTTCTCTCTCCCGTCTATTTTTTCATGCATTTTGGTTTCGTCGTTTTACTGTCATGGACCCATCTCAGCCATGCAAGAGGAGAAGAAATGTACGTTGATTTCATCTGTTTATTCAACGTTCAAAAAGTCTACTATCGCTCTTGCATGGGCATTTAATATGGATTTGTAAGTATCGCGAGGACAAAGAGTGGTACGCGTATGCCACATAACACATCTCGAACTTGAGGTTCTGAACAGAGCCACTTTTGCTGTCTTTCTCCGTTATAAATAGTGGCTAATATTGTTGCATGGCCGATGAAAAACCCTTGTACATTTTTCCAGAAAAATGGAACCAAGAACACTGATAAATAGCCCAAATCAACCTCTGCCACGAAGGCTGAGATTAGATAAGGAGCAGTGGTGGACGGACGCCGTTCTCATAAAAATCACTGGACCAGCTTTTTTATATCAATAATCCTTATCCGTAACTTCTTACTAACATTTGCTTGTACTGAAAGGCAGCAGTGATGGTTGTGTCTTCACTTTCCTTTCTTTTTCATCTTTTGTGAAATGAAAATAGTCTATATTCCTTGTTTTACAGTTTAAACTTGGTTTGCCTCCCAACTGACTTGCATAGGATAAATATAGTTAAAGAGGCTCTCTTCTTTATTCATTGCTGGTTAGCCTCTACTGTCACAAAAACTTCCTCTTTCCCTCTTCTTCTGCTGCTATGGATCCCTACAAGGTACCGACTCTTACTTAATCCCTTCACCACTTCTCTTTCTTGGAATTGAATAAATGGTCTACTTTGTTTTTCTCCTACTCAATTTCTATGCATACTATCTTGTTCTTATTTGGCTGAATTTGGTGCAGTACCGACCTTCAAGTGCCTACAATTCTCCTTTCTTTACTACTAATTCTGGAGCTCCTGTCTGGAACAACAATTCCTCACTTACCGTCGGATCAAGGGGTAAATTGCGTAGCTCTCTCTACTTGCATCAACCCGTTTTGTTCATTGCTTTAAGTTGCACCTAGCAACTCTAGACTGTTTTTGTCTTTGATTCTGTTCCTTGCGTATTGTTAACCGTACACTACTAAGTGTCAATAAGCAAGATTTCTTGAAGACACAAGTTTTTCCATCCGTAATAATTCCAAAATTTTTTTTCTAACAGGTCCAATTCTGCTCGAGGACTATCATTTGGTGGAGAAGCTTGCCAACTTTGATAGGGAGCGCATTCCAGAACGTGTTGTCCATGCAAGAGGTGCTAGCGCTAAAGGATTCTTCGAAGTTACCCATGACATATCTCATCTCACTTGTGCTGATTTCCTTCGTGCTCCGGGAGTTCAAACCCCTGTTATTGTCAGGTTTTCCACTGTCATCCATGAGCGTGGCAGTCCTGAGACTCTCAGAGATCCTCGAGGTTTTGCTGTGAAGTTTTACACCAGAGAGGTGACGTGCTCTACTTTATAATTTTTAAGTTATAGTACTCACATATATAATTGTTAAGTTACGCACTTGTGATTTACTAATTATGCTTTATCGTTCTGGTCAGGGTAATTTTGATCTGGTGGGAAACAATTTCCCCGTCTTCTTTATCAGGGATGGCATGAAGTTCCCTGATATGGTTCATGCTCTCAAACCCAACCCCAAATCACACATTCAGGAAAACTGGAGGATAGTTGACTTCTTTTCACACCATCCTGAGAGCTTGCACATGTTCACCTACCTCTTTGATGATGTTGGTATTCCACAAGACTATAGGCATATGGATGGCTCTGGTGTTAATACCTATACTCTGATCAACAAGGCTGGGAAGGCAAACTACGTAAAGTTCCATTGGAAACCAACTTGTGGGGTTAAGTCTTTGTTGGAGGATGAGGCTATAAGAGTGGGTGGAGCCAATCACAGTCACGCCACTCAGGATCTCTATGATTCAATTGCTGCCGGAAACTACCCTGAGTGGAAGCTTTTCATTCAGACTATTGATACTGCCAATGATCATATGTTTGACTTTGATCCACTTGACGTGACCAAGACATGGCCTGAAGACATCTTGCCTTTGCAGCCAGTGGGCCGTTTGGTGTTGAACAAGAACATTGATAACTTTTTTTCAGAGAATGAACAGCTTGCCTTTTGCCCTTCTATTGTGGTTCCTGGCATCTATTATTCAGATGACAAGCTGCTGCAAACTAGAATTTTCTCCTATTCCGACACTCAAAGGCACCGTCTTGGGCCTAATTATCTTCAGCTCCCAGCAAATGCTCCCAAATGTGCCCATCACAACAATCATCATGAGGGTTTCATGAATTTTATGCATAGGGACGAAGAGGTACTAGAGTCATGTTAAAAACTTGTACATATGATCACGTTAAGATCCTGTATAACATGACATTGCGTTATCACCATTGGTTTCTTTAATCCCTTCTTTCATTGTGTTGGAATTTTCTCATTTTCTGATGGTGGGACTTCTGTTAGATCAATTACTTCCCTTCAAGGTATGATCCTGTTCGCCATGCTGAGAAGTTTCCAAATCCTTCTGCAGTGTGCACTGGCAAACGCGAGAAGGTTTGTTCTTTGCTTTTGAAGATTAATTAGAAGGAACTGGGTTGACATTTGTTTCAATTTGAAAAATTGAGTGACGTTTTCTCAAGATTTTGTGATAGTTTCTGTTTCAAAGCCTCTGGCTCTGTGTACCAAAGAACTCATTTTGTATCAGATGAAATCTGAATATTATGTTCACATCTTTTTTAACAGTGCATCATTGAGAAGGAGAATAATTTCAAGCAGCCTGGGGAAAGATTCCGTTCATTTTCACCAGACAGGTAGCGAATGAGAGATTTGCCAGATAACCTACAACAGATTGCTCATTTACTAATCCTACTCCCCTCTTTTGTTTTGCTTAACATCTCCAGGCAACAGCGCTTTATTCGCCGTTGGGTTGAGGCTTTGTCTGATCCGAGGGTTACACATGAACTTCGGAGCATTTGGATATCATATTGGTCTCAGGTGCTGTGCTTTATTGTTTCAATTTATAGTGAAGCGCATAATGAATGTTTGGTCGTAGCAAACTGAATTAGGTTCTTTCTTGCGGCCTGTTTCTGGTTGATATTAAATTTCACACGCAATGGCCATGTCATTAAACCAATGATTACTTAGGCACCCGTCTGTTTGGGTTGTGGTACAGGCTGACAATTCTCTGGGCCAAAAGATTGCTTCTTACCTGAATATGAAGCCAAGTTATTGAAGATGACTGAAGACATTTGAAGAAAGAAGAAAGCTGTCAAGTATTGAAGAATGGCATCGTTGTGCTTTCTGTATACTTAACATAAAGAGGTCTTCTTGGACTTGTATCCTAGTTAAAAAGGAGATACTGTAGTATGACGATCTATTGTGTCATTAATTGATTGTTCTAATAAGACTTGGATACATTTGTTGCTCTCGGTACACTCCTGCATGGAAGAGGAAATTATGGTTTAACTGCTAACCATTTGTTACTCTTGAGGATGCCAGTTCTGTCAAAAGATTTGATCTTTGGCCGAAGAACGGAATAAAAAGAAAAAAAGATCTGATCTTTGAGTAAGTCAGAGTAACAGGTTAGAAAAACTTTATTATTAACTAACTTCAGTCTAATGAAAAAACAGTAGACATTGTTAAGGAACCCGACTATGAAAGAAAATTACCTTACAAAGATTTAACTACGTTAGGCGTGTGAACGTTGAATTAAGATCTAACGGTTCGAATCCACTAACAGAAATAGTGATACGTAAATGTTTGACAATGTCTGAGGGTCCCTTGAGAGGTGGAGTGTTAAGGAAACAGCCAGCATCTACCAGGCTGTGCTTAATTAAAGGCCTGAAATGCTGGCATAGTGGCTCGGCTTTGGCCTGAAATGCTGGCATAGCGGCTCGGCTTTCTTTTAGCCCAAACCCGTCGAAAGTTCCGCCCAAACAACACCACCTCACGACCACGACTTTTCATAGTACAGTCAGACATCCAAAGAGGGCAAAAAGCGAACGAGGGAAGTGAAGAAAGTGGCAAAAGCCAACTTCTAATAACGAACAAACAGAATTGATGCGCTTGGGGAAAGATTCGTCTTTTTTGGGTTTGTAGTATCGCTTTTTCAGAGCAAAAGCATTTACTTTTACTGGTTTAGGCCTCTTCTTGGATTGGATCTTGAAATTACAAGTAGCTTTCACGTGTGATCTTGTCGTGTCAAGGTAATTATCGAACCTGCCTTAATATGTTTGGTGCCTTGCAATGCATGGGACTTTTCACAATTTAGAAATATTAATTTAAAGTATTAAGTTGTAACTGGGATTGAGTTCCGATAAGCTTTGGTTTAACTTAAAATCTTACTGTTAAAAAAAGTTTATCAATTTTGGATTTTGAACTGGTAAATTTGTGTTTTGTGTATGTTCGTTTTCTTGGTTTTTGTTGGCAGCGAGTTGGAAATCCAATAATGATGGAGAGAGCAGAGTCGGGGCAGAAGCTGTATACACGTATGCGTCTGTGGGAATTTCCAGATCAATATGTGATTGAACCCACTGACGGATCCTCAGGTTCCCCTTTGGCGATCAATCGGGCCGATGGCTCCATGAATCTGATAGGTTTATTATTTGCTTTTGCTTTTAGATTGTATTGTCTTGTTGTTTCTGCGGGCTTCTTTAGATTCTTGTAGATAATGATTGTTGTTTCTGGGACTCTAGATGAAGTTCCGGAGTGCAATGCTCTTCGAGTTCCTAAAATTCAGACGATCTTTGGGGTTGTTGGAATGCTAAAGCTTGTGGCAGGTAATGCATTAATTAGAGAACTCTTCTTAAACTAAACAACAAAAGAACCTTTCCAACAATCATCTGTTTGCATGTTTTTGTAAGCTCAACAGTTTACGTCTCCACTGTTCATAATGTCAATTTGCTAGTTTTATTTGATTATCTAATGTTGCCTATAGGATATTACTGTAAAGTGTTCTGCTATATTCTTTTCAACTTCATAATTACAAGTGATTGTCTAACCTTATTGTCATATTCTGCTATGCCTTTAGGATCGTACTTAATAGTGATAACCGAAAGGGAGTGTGCTGGATCATATCTGGGACATCCAATCTTCAAAGTTAAATCTTTGAAAACTTTTCCATGTGACCATTCTTTAAAAAATTCCTCCACAGAGCAGGTAACTCTTATCTACTCTTGCATTCTCTAGGATGATATTTTCGGTGCTACAGAAGAATGATTTGACCCCATAGTCTTCTCATTTCTGCCTTATTTTCTGCAGAAAAAGGTGGAGAATGAATTCTCCGCCCTGCTTAATGTTGCTGAGCACACTTCTGGCTTGTATTTCTCATATGACACCAACTTAACGTTAAGGTTAGTGTTTATTCAACTTCAGTCACATTATTAGATTTTTAAATTAGCATTATGAACCAAACTATTAAATTATTGTGAGGCCTGTATTTCTCATAAGACACCAACTTAACACTATGGTTAGTGCTTATTCAAATTCAGTCACATAATTAGATCTTTAAATTAGTATTATGAACCAAACTATTAAATTATTGTGAAACCTTAGTTCACACTCTCACCTTGTCCTCCAAATGCATTGGCACTTGACGTGTATATTAATTACCAGATCATCCTTTCTAGCATGTAGGCCATGCTAAAACTTCAGGTGTTGCAATGCAAAATGAGGTGTGAACTTTAAAATTTCACTGCTCAGAAGTAAAATAAAGAACTAAGCTAATTTCAAGGCTTAAAGGGGGGTAGGAGTATAATTCAACAGTTAAGCTAGTTTCAAGGCTTAAACAGGAGTAGGAGTATAATCTAACATTCAATTATACACCATGATGATAATTGTTTATACAGTGTTAACTATTAGGAAACTACCAGCATTTGTAACAAGATGCTAATTAAGAAGCAAAGACTCTTTTTAGATGGTACAACTAAAGTATACGATCTTCAGTTTCTATGCATGCTTATGAGATTTCTTGGCTAAATTAAAGGGATGGTCTCTTATGTTAACAGTGGACAACGATTACATGATTTGGGTGATGAATCTAAATTGCTTCCTCTTTGGAGACAGGTGATCACAAGATTTAAATTCATGAAAGTATCTCCCTCTCTTAAAAGTTCTCCTTTTATTTTCTTGGATGTTGATGGATTCTTATGCAGCAGAAGTAGCCTCTGTAAATATAAGCCTTCAACTTTGTAGTTTTCTTTCTCATTGATGTTTCCTATTATGTCTAATCATCCATAAATATCAGTTATGCTTATGTCATATATTTGTTACAGGCAGAACCAAGGTTTCTCTGGAACAATTATATTTTGGAAATGCTCATAGATAACAAGGTTGGGTTTCCTTAGTTTCTTTTTTAGTTACATTCACCATCTTCCTCATTAGTTACATTCACCGTCTTCCTTCAGATTTTAATGCTTGTGGCTAATAAATTGAAAATCATTCATTTGATCTTCTTCCTGCAGCTGGACCCATTCCTTCTTCCTGTTGTCCAAGGCAGTATCCTTTTGAAAATTTCAATGTTTGATATAAAAATTATTGGAAAAAAAAACTAGTTTGGCTCCAGCCTAACCAATGCTTAAGCTTCATCCTTAAGAGCTGACCAGGCTTTCAGAACTTCCAAACAGCCATTGGAAAGGAAATTGCTGATGTTACTCTAATTGCTAGGAGATGCACTCGGAGAAATGGTATCTTTTCTATGTTATAAGTTGTAGCCAGTTCATGAACTCTTACTCCACTTTTGTCATTGTAATAACTAAATAAGACAACATATTTATTGATTTCGTGACATTCTGATGAATGCTGATGAAAAAGCATCATTACCAGCTAAGTTTTTTTCTGTGATCCAAGTGGCACCTAGCAATATAATGCCTGGTGCACTCTAAAATCCCGATTGATTTTCATTATTGTAACTTGTACAGTGTCAGATATAGATAATAAGTATCGTCTTTATGTTTTTTTTTTGGGTGAGTTCATTTAGTAATGAAAATATTTCTCTTGGAAGGCACTCGCATGTGGAGAAGAGGAGCTGATTCTGACGGTTATGTTGCTAATTTTGTGGAAACTGAGCAGATTTTACAGATGAACGGGTTTACTTCATCATTTGTTCAGGTAAACATATGATATAGTTTGTATATTATAAAACTTGAGTAGTTACTATGAACACCCTTCTTTGTTTAACAGGGCACTGAAATTTCTGGACAGTCCTAATTTCAAAAAAACAGTAACTTTGACCTTGTTATTGAGAATTGTTGATTTTTCAGTTGCCATGCTTGGTATACATGTCGTGCAATGAGTAATTAGGACTGGTTCTTTTCTTTTGCTTATTGTATGCTGAACAGGTTAAGAGGTATCAAAGTTAATCTCATCTACTTTTTTCATTTTATTGTTTTTCTGAAGGTTAGGGGATCTATGCCATTTCTTTGGGAGCAGATTGTTGACTTGACATATAAGCCTAAATTTGAGATCGTGAGACCAGAGGAAGCTGTAAGTGATGGTTGTTTCTTGCACAATCTGTTTTAACCTATGGCACCTGTAGTCCCTTGGTTTAATTCCTGTTGCATCACATGTTAACCAGCCACGAGTAGCAGAGCGACATATTCTTGATTTGAGAAAGAAGTATGGGAGGATATTAGTCATTGATCTTGTCAATAAGGTGCACACCATCTTCAACTACTGGGTTTGGAGGATTAAAGTGTTCAATTAATTTTGTTTTCCTTTCGTGCAACATGCTTTTGTCAGAAATGTTATCTTGGTCCAATTTTGTTGTCTTTATGTATCCCATAATTATACTTGACAGCTGGACCTGAACACATGTTTTTAAATTATGGTTCTTGGTACATGCAAGTGTCAAGGAGCGGCAGTGCATTTTGTTTCTAACC
Source organism: Erythroxylum anguifugum (assembly GCA_027478595.1). Classification (NCBI taxonomy): domain Eukaryota; kingdom Viridiplantae; phylum Streptophyta; class Magnoliopsida; order Malpighiales; family Erythroxylaceae; genus Erythroxylum; species Erythroxylum anguifugum. The sequence goes on from JANIPN010000219.1 coordinate 18,331,721, forward strand.
AAATTAGGACAACTGTTTTTATATTTATGCACTTTGATCTCTTATCAGCATGGAGGCGAGGGGCGGTTAAATGACAAATTTGCAGAGTCGATGCAATCTGTGATTAGTGATGATGTAAGGTAGAACTTCTTTTCTTCTAACTTCAGCTTTGCTGTGCTGCTAATATGTTGTTCCTTTTGATGGACAATTGCTTCTGAATGTTTTAGGTATCTGCACTTTGACTTTCATCAAATATGTGGTCATGTCCACTTTGAGCGACTTTCCATCCTTTATGACAAAATAGCAGATTTTCTTGAGAAAAATGGGTAACACTTTTTCCCAAACTTTAAATAATTATTAATTTGACCCTCATGTCCTTTAAATGCATTGCATGGCTTGCTTTTTACTGCTCTTCTGTGATTGGCAGGTTCCTTTTGTTGAATGAAAAGGGTGAGAAAATGAAAGAGCAAACTGGGGTTGTGAGGACCAACTGTATTGATTGCTTAGACCGCACAAATGTTACCCAGGTAGTTGACATCCTGTTGTATATGATATGCCATTCGGTCACACGGCACAATTTCTTGCTTTCTTTTCGGTTATTTGCATTGCATAACAATAGCAGGTTATGGTTGCAGAGCATGATAGGGAGAAAAATGTTGGAAATTCAACTCAGAAGGATTGGAGTTTTTGGTGCTGAAGAAACTATTACTGCACATCCGAATTTTGATGAAAGCTTCAAAATATGTGAGTGTTTTATATTTGCTTCCAATACTATTTCAGTGAAGGCTGGTACTTTTCCTTCAATACTCTTCTGCCTTTTTGATGAATGTTTTATTCGTCTGTTTTACGTTTAGTGTGGGCTAATCATGGAGATGATATAAGCATTCAATATTCTGGCACTCCTGCTCTTAAAGGAGATTTTGTAAGGTACCATTCCATGGATGTTTCTTCAAATTCTATATGCCGAAACTTCACGCATCACACTGATAGCCTCTACTATGCTAACATTTCTGAATTTTCTCTGAAGCGGTAACGTCCTCTCATAATTTTTATTCTATGATGCTGTGCATTTTTGCAACTTAGTCAGACTTGAGCGGTTGTTGAACTTTATGAGAATTGACAAATCATCTTCCTTACCCACTCAATGGTTTGAACTCCTCAATATAGTTCCGGACTAGGTTTATAGCCATTATTATCAAAAGGTCTCAAATTGAAATTAAGTTAGCCGTGCATATAATAATTCGACATTTCACTTTCGCCACAAATTTAGATTGATGCTTTATTCATGCTCATGAAAATTCTTTTATGTACAGTTGAGTGTTTTAAGAGTTGGAAGAATAGAATTAGAAATTGATAGGAAAGTAATATGATTCAGCCTCTTGTTACCACATAGCTTTTTCAGTTCAATGATTTTTTTGACAAATTGATGACTCATCTTGACACTCATGATCATATTTATCCATATTTGTCTGAGTGAACGGGAGGCTTAACGGTGACCTAAACCCTGATTGTCAAAAGGAAATCTGCTTGATTGGTTTAAAGGCTCTACGGTCTCTTAGAAGCAAGAACAATGATGAAAAAAGGACATAAGAGATCATCGAAATAGTTTAAAAGTTACTAGTGTGGAAAAGGAAATAACATACTCATAGATTCATGGTAGTCAATTTGTTTCACTCTTTTTGGATATTATATTGGTATCTTCTATTTCCTTTACATGCTCTAATCATCCTTTTCTGTATCCCATCAACCCTTTGTTAATGCCCTTGATTAAAATTTTTGTAATATACCTCTATGGGTTTACTTAGATAAACTGTGATAATGACAGTAACCTGTATGAAGACCTAATACTTGCCTGTGCAAACTCATATCCTGCTGTTAAATTGCAGATGTGGCCAGCGGACCATGCAAGGGATCCTTAAAGATGGTATGAACGCCCTTGTCCGCTATTACTTGAATAACTTTTCTGATGGAACAAAGCAGGTTAGTAGACTTCATTCTTGATTCAGATTTCAGGCACGGCAAGTGTTAGTACAATTCGTATCAGTGCTATCCTTGATTGTAAAAATTTTATATTTTGGGGTCTGTTGTCCCAGAAACTTAGTTTTGGCATCCTTCAGGTGTGGATAACCTTCTGTTTTTGGGACTCAACTAATCTTGTAGAAAGTTATCATTAGCACACTTTTTACTTACAAAGCATTTCATGAGGATTCATACAATATCCTACATCATAAGCTTAAATATCTTTCTTCGTATTTATTAACATGCGGATCATGACTTGTACTTTCCTTCGGCACTTGTGAAGGATGCAATTGATCTCCTGCAAGGACATTACATTGTTTCTGTAAATCGGGATATGACCTCTCCATCTCAAACAGGGGGTCTCGAGAGTGTAGCTGTAAGTGCTAGTCAAACAAACATATTTCCATAAAGAAATTTTTTGCATTTCTTAGGATTTTCAGTATGCTTACCAGAATGTATTGCAAATTTCTGAGATTCGGTACATCATGAAGTAACTCCAATTCTATCCTGTTCTTTTGACCATCCGGAGACTGTTGTTCTGGTTGCATGTGGCTCAAAATGAGCTACCTTGAACTGATGTCAAGTTGATTTTGACAGTCTCTTCCTCTGGCATTGTCGTTGGTCTTGATCTGCTTCATTTTGGCTATGATGTCACTTAGGCAAGGTGAGTGGGGTTTGTTCTTATTTGTCTGGAGAATTGGAGGGTGAAAACTATCTCTATCCCACTCATGACCTCCCCTTCTTTGCAGGGCCGTATGATGTTCGACATTTGTTCTTCTCAATTTTGTGGACAGGCCTTGGTGGGGGGATTGCAGCATTGGTTAGAGCAGATGGGAGAATTTTCTGCAATCGCCCTCGTCTGCATAAGCCTCGACGTTAATTCACAATGCTCTACCAAGTACAGATTTCATGTTAAACTTTAAAGCTCTGCTCTGCCACTTTATTTTGGGTGCAATTTTCAAGATCCTTCAAAGTGCAAAAGTTGTTTGAATATCTGTTATTAATATAAAGTCCTATTTATTATGTACACTCATCCAGACCACTGTCTACTTATAACCGTAATCGTAATATATAATGATTAAAAAATTTAATTAATTTAGTCGTTTAAACTGTAAAAATTTTGAATCGATTTATTTTACGGTTTAGTTTTTAACTTTTTGTTTGATTTACTTTAATAATTTTTATTGTTAAAAATCGATCAGTTTATTAATTAATCGATTAATTTTGTAAGTTAATCAATTTTTTAAATTAAAATAAATAAGTAAATTTTTATTTAATAGTTTTTTAATTAAATTTCAAATTCTTTATCAGACGAAGATAATTCTTTTCAATCATATTTAAAATTTTTTAATTTTATTTAATTTTATCCGATTTTGTAACGATCTAATACCAGTTGAATATTTTAAACCTTAAATTTTTTATTTTACTGATTTAGCTTTCACTCCAGTCTTAAAACATTAGTAATATCAATAGTTATTGCATCACATAATTATAATTACCATAAGAAAACTAATAATAACTTCATGAAAAACAAATTTTAAAAAACAAACAAAAAGAATTTAAAAAATAGAAAACATCAAATTTGACAAAAAAAAAAAGAGAGAATGTAGTAAGTTAGTTTTGTTTTAATGTAATATTTATCCTTAAGATGAATCTAATTTGGATTGTTTCATCTTTATTTCAATTTTTTGGTAAGTCATTAAATTTTATAAATAAGTAAAAGATATTGATTTGTATAAATAAGTAAAAGATATGTACAAGTCAAAAGATTGTCCATGATGCCAATCTCTTATCCAAACCAAAAGGGAACCCTTACATAAAAACATGAGGAACCTTACAATTATTCCTTGTGACCATACAAACCATAATAGCGAGCCTAAACATATCTACCAACCAAGATGATCATATAGATGACCATCTTACTAGTAACACAATCATTTCCTTACAATAGTCTCAAGCAGAAGAATAAACTAGTCAAGTCTACCTACTAACCCATAACTTCAAGACAATTCATAATTAGAGTTCTTCTCATTTTTTGAGCAATGTGGGATCTTCTTTGTGTAGGATATCAAAGGTGATGAGATAGGAGAGATAGAGCCTTACCACTTGCATCTCGCTTGCATCTTTTTTCTCTGTCAAATATTTGCTCAACTCTCACCCAACGTTCCTTGGTAAACCCGAACTGGACTTCCAGATTTTAAGAAACCAAACAGAGAGGAGTAGGGGATCTCCTACTATTAAGTAGTGAGGTTAACATAAACTTAATTGTGATCATCTTTTTTGCTGCTAATAAGGGTCTATTGCTGAAGGAGTGTCCCCCTATAGCTTGTGACGCCATGCTTCCAAGACTGCTTTTTGGAGATTGAGGCATTCCCTGAATCTGATGTCTCTCTTGCTATAGATACCGAAGAGGGATTGGATTTCCCTCTATTTTCCTGAACCTAAAATCAAAACCTACAGACATTACATTAGAAGAATAAAACACTCCAACAATTACCTTCTCTCGGTGTTTGAGCTGAGTTGTTCCATAACTTGAAAGATCACTCTCCTGTTGAAGCTCCCCACTTCCAAGGCTTCATCTTTGAAGGTTCAAAAGTTTCTTTCAGTCCATAATTTGTACACAATAACAGAAAGGATGATGATAAACATATTGATGTCACAGTTTTTGAAATTTGGTGGATGGTTGAACCAATTTAGAATGGAATGGAGGTTTTTCAGGTGAGGAAGGTGTAGTTGGAAGTGATTAAGATAGTTTAACCACACTGTTTTAGAGAAAGAACATTCAAAGAATAGGTGCTCGATAGTCTCATTGTCCAAGGCATACAAGGAGCACCGATTTGGGGTGTGAAGGTAAAAGAGTTTGTCCCTTGTTTGCAATTTATTCAGAAAGGCTAATCATAAAATGAAGGAGCACCTAGGGCTATTCCTTTTATGCCGTACTAGTTTATGCCAAGGTACACTCTGATTTGGAGGTTTCATGAAAATGTAGGCTGAAGCATTTGTATACTTTTTTGACGAGCTTGCTAGTCATTCCAAACTATCAGGCCGTGAACAATCTGGTTGATATTGTAGAGGCTCTAGATTACTTATGGTCCCGATTGTTGCCTCTTGCCAGCACCACTCATTACTCCTGATTACTTTAGACACTCTTGCAGTCATAGGTAGCTCTAACCCATTGATCACTCTAGAAGTTGAGAGATCCATCAAGATACCTCTCGGATGCCAAGGATCCTATTCTAAATCTGAATTGGTTCCTAATTTGATCTCTAACATGTAAAATCTTTCTCCAACTCCACGAACTACAGTTGTGAGGATGGGTGCTCCATAAACCTAACCCACAAAGCTTCCCTATCATTAAACATAATCCAAATTCTTTTCTCTATTAACACATTATTCCAAGTAGACAAATTCTTAATACATAAACTACCCTCTTTTTTGGGTCTGTAAAGGTCATTCCATTTAACCTTAGCATGAGCTTTTGTCACCACCTTCCCATACTATAAGAAATTCCTAAGTTTGATCTCTATTTCCTTGATAATGGAGGAAGGGAGATAGAAATGACTAGACCAATACACCTGAAAAGTAGAGAGCACTGAAATAACTAATTGAAGTCTATCAGCATAAGAGAGATTTTTATAGGTCCATTTGTTAACTCCAGCATCAATTTTATCCAACAAAGATAAACAATCCCTCCTAGACAACCGACCTGTTAAGAGAGGTACTCCCAGGTATCGAATGGGAAGGTGATCTCTTTTAAGACCTGAAATAATTTCCATTTGATGGGCCATCTGGTCCATATCAGGAGATAAAAAGAACTGAATCTTGGAAAGGTTCATGTCCATGCTAGATAAATTAGAAAAGGTGCACGAGCAATTAAGTAAAGTTTGGGCCAAAGCCAAATCGGTATGACAAAACAGCAAGGGATCATCAGCAAACAAGAGATGGGTAAGTTTAAGGGCTTTACACCTCCAGTGGTATTTAAAACAAGTACTGCCATCTATACAAGCATTCAACCTCCTTGAGAATACCTCCATACAAATAATAAAGAGAAAAGGAGATAAAGGATCCCCTTGTCTTAAGCCTGACTTTTCTTGAAAAAAATTTGAGGGAGACCCATTGATTAAAATATAATACGAAGGTGAGGTTATACACTCTTCAATCTATGCAATGAACTTAAGAGGACAACCTATAGCTACTAGCACATTTAAGAGGAAATCCCAATGGATCGAGTCATAGGCATTTTGTAAATCTACTTTAAAAGCACATCTCCTATGGTTATTAGCAAGATGGTAATTTTTGACAATCTCTTGGGCCAACAAGATATTATCCCCTATTCGACGATTCTTAATGAAAACACTTTGGTTTGGGCTGATAATGTGAGGGAGTAACTCTCTAAGCCTATTCACCATGATTTTTGCAATCACCTTATAAATCATGTTACAGCACGAGATTGGCCTATAATCAACCACTATAGAAGGATGTTCTTTTTTAGGAACAAGAGAAATGAAAGTATAGTTAAGCTCTTTGAGTAGTCTCCTATGATGGAAAAATCTTGGATGGCCCGAGTAATTTCCTCCTTTATAATATGCCATGTATGCTTAAAGAAAACCCCATTAAACCTATCCGGCCTCGGGGCCATATTTGGATTAAAAGAGTTGAAAACATCCCTAATCTCTTGCGCTGAGGCTTCAACAATGAGGTTGTTATTAAAATAGTTGAAAACATCCCTAATCTCTTGTGCTGAGACTTCAGCAATGAGGTTGTTTGTAAGATTTTCATAAATCGGATTAGGGAAAAGATTTTTCACATACTCTTTAGAGGGAAGAAGGTATTTTTTAATTCCCAACAGTGCTCTGAAAGAAACCTAGGAATTGTTCTTGAATCTCTTCAAAACCAACAATCCTATTGCCATTTCCCTTATTAGAGAGTGAATGTTGTTTATATTCCTATTTGACAATATCGAATTATGAAAAAATTTGGTCCTATCCCCCTCTTTGAGCCATTTGATATGGGAGGATTGTTTATAGAAAGACTCCTGATCATCTAAAGCTCTAATCAAGTTATTAATGGCTTCATTTTACTTGGCAACCAAGTGAGGCCTACTAGGAAAATGTCTGCTTTGATCTTGGATATTGTTAAGAACTGTTTGACAATTCTCAACTCTAACATTCACATCACCTATCTGACCAGAGTTAAGTAATTTGAGTGATTTTCTAACCAGTTTAAGCTTGGACACCACACAAAACATAGGAGTTCCTTGAACATGAGTAGTCCAAGCATCTTCTACTGTCTGAAGGAAATTAGGTTGCGAGACTAAGAAGTTGGAAAACCTAAATGGAGAAGGTCTCTTCGGTATGTTTGCTAAGGTCCTAATCACTACTGGGGAATGGTCTGAAATGTTAGGATTATAAATAACCCCATAAGATCTAGGAAACTTAGAACTCTAGGATGAATTGACAAGGGCTCTATCTAACTTCCTTGCAATAAAGAGGTCACCATATTGCTTGTTGGTCTAAGTAAAACTAGGATCACTAGAATTTAAATCATACAATGTACATTCCTCAACACACTGCCTAAAGTCACTCATAACATTAATAGCCGAGGGACTTATAGGCTCAGCCTCATGAGAAAACATAATAACATTAAAGTCCCCCGCTATAATCCAAGGTTGATTTCCAATTGTGTGTTTTATATTAGATAGAGCAGACCAGAGATTCTTCATATGATTATAATTATTTGACCCATAAACACATGTCACAAAAAAGATTGAAGAGCTATATATAGGAGTTACCTCTAAATGGATCAGTTGATCACTAGTGATTTGAGGAGAACACAAGAAACAATCTGGATTCCAAGCTATCACTAACCTAGCATTTGAAGCTTGCTCTAAATTACTGTAAGAAATCCATCTAGGAAACAAAAAGAGACTTAATCTTAGATTCAATCAAGCAAACAAAAGAAACCGATAACCTTTTAAGAAATGCATTCACATCTAATTGTTTTTTCGAGTTATTTAGACCCCTAACATTCCAAAAAACCAAAGCCACAACAAAAAAGGAACAACAAACCTACTACTTTTGTTTCCTCCTAGATTTCCTACTCTTTCTAACAGTAAAATCCCCCTCTGCCCCTTCCAAAAGACCCGGACTTTGAGAATCAGTAACTGGAACCAATTCAGATTTAGGAGAAGAAAGGTGGTTACCTGCTTGACTCACAACAAAGAGATTAGAATCCTCAAGGTATCCATTTGGATCATCTAGCTTCTGTTGAGTCTTGCTTTGTTCAATTAAGCTTCCAGAAGGACTGCTTTCTTTATCACTTTGTATTTCCATCTCAGGAACTTGATCATTTCGTTGGATTCCTTTGCTCTTACTTTGTTCAGTTGGGATTTCAGAAGCTCTACTGTCCTTATGAATTTGTTGTGTCTTTTCAGAGACTAGCTCCTTTCCATTCTTCTTTTGATGGTTTATACTGTTTGGTATGGATTCCTTCCCCTTATCCTGTAACGCCCCACTCCCGCGTGACCCGAACCCGACATCATTGGTGATATCCGAGTCCGTGCCCCGTGAGGGTGGCGTGCTACATCAGTCAGTC
>JANIPN010000219.1:18368434-18381992 GCA_027478595.1 Erythroxylum anguifugum
GTAGAGGATGGACCAATAGGCCCGGGGGTTGCCTTGAATGGGGTCCGGGTCCGGGCCTGGCACGGGCGACCCGACCAGACTTCAATGCTAATTCAATCTTTGCTCTTCATTTTGCATTGTTGTTTGAAGGTTTTCCATGTATTTGATGCATTGGTTAAGCTTTATGTTGATTGAGGACATTTGATGAGACAATTTGGTGTTCTTAAAACAACAGAGTTCTAATCTGACGCCTAATAATAAATCAAGTGAAGAAATAGTTTAGATTGAAGAAAAACAACTTTTTAAAGATAAGAGGATATGTTTGGATTCACTTCATTAAGACTAAATCAAGTGATAGAGTTGATCAGGTAGAGTGCAAGTATTTTTTATAGGATTTTGGTTATGGGTCCTAAAGGCAGAACATCTCGTTTAAAAAGACATATGGACTCATACATTAGGAGAAAGATAGTATTGAGAGATTAAAATTTTTTTACCCCTAACCTAATAAAAGGAAAAAGTAAAATAAATGCTAAGACGTATAATTTTAAGAAACCTCAGCATTTTCTTATGAAGATGATTATAAAGAATAAATATAAGTTGTCTATTGTTGATAAGAAAAGCTTCCAAAAAAAAAAACTTCACCTCATTTCAATCAACCTTTAACATGTTAACTAGTAATACCAAGAAGAAATATATCTTTAAGATTTATGAAGAACGAAAGAATTTGACAACAAAGACATTGTCGAATAATCACAAACGACTTACCTCAAATCAAATAAGTGGATGGCAACACCTAAAACCAGGGTATATGGTAGTGCTGACTCGTTATATTGACAATGATTAGACTTTAAGCATTCAAATCTTGAGGTAAGTAATATTCTTTATTTTTTAATTATTTGTTCATTATAATTGATACTAGTTCATGTTTTTAAATGGTAGATTTATATATGTCACAATGTTTCATATATAAGTAAAAGGTTGACAATTGTATTGGTTGATTGCTTAATAGATTGGAACATTGATACGAGACTCTTAACTATACTTTGGATGACTATAGTACGAACAATGCTATGATAAAAATCGTCAAGACCAAGTTGCGGGTTGGGAACTTATTGATAGAAGAAAGATTATTTTATATACACTATTTTGCATATAATGTGAATTTGATAGTGAAGGATGACTTGGAGATGATAAAAGAAAGGGTAAAGGCAATCCAAAATATCATAGTATATTGAAGAGTAACACCTAAATAGGTTGAAATTAAAGAAACTACACAATAACTATGTATTTCATGCAAAAAGAAGTTGGTTGTAAATTTCTAACAAGATAGAACTCCACATTCAGGACACTAGGGTTAACAATTAAGCAATTTAAAGAATTCATTATATTAAAACAACATGATTCTCAATATAATTGTTTACTGACATAAGAGCAATTGTTTAACGATTATCAATTAAGAACAAATAAAGAGCTAGATCACAATGATTCAGCATCAGTTTCATCTTTTATTGATACATCATCGGTAAGCATAGTTGAAAGTTTGGATTTTCGAAGGAATTCATTATGGGAAAAATAGTTACTTTTTAAAGTAGGATGAAGTTAAATAAATATTTGGAAGCAAATATTGTGTCTATGGTTAATTTTGACAAATTATTGTAATGGAAGTAAAATGAAGTTCAACATCTGACAAGGCAAACTATTGCAATGGACTTGATAATAATTTAATGAAACAAAGTAAGAACTAGTTTATGGAAATAGAAGATCTGTACTAAACTCAAGTCATAAGCAATTTGAGTCTTAACTAGATCTATTGTCATTCCTAGATCTTGCCGCAGCTAAATGGAAGGGAAAAATAAGAGAGTTTATTTTACAAAATCTTTTCCAATTCGATATACTAGTTAACCCTGCTAATGACAAGGGTCTATGACATTTTAACAAAGAAGTCGCTGTAATTGAATCTTGTAAAGCCCCTATTTTGCTAAGCCGAAATCTGCCATTTCTGCATTGTAGTTAACAGAAACTGCACAAAGGCGAATCCCCATTTGGTTCTTCTTGGTATTGCATGAAGATATCTTGACAGATTTTGTAACTATAAAAAAGCATGGAACTTAGAGCTTAAAATGTGGATGAGATAAAGAACTTTACAAATCCTACATAATATACCTGTTTACTGAAAATAAAACGAAGAGACTATTATTGCTTATAACATATGTATTCCGTACAAGTAATGAACAAACTTGAAAACAAACAAATGAACACAAGCTTATAAACAGATGGTTAGAATATCCGAAGAGGCACTGATCGGTATATATTGAGAAGAATATGCACGCAAAAGAATATCAAAAAAAGAAAAAGAAAACGCAAAACTATGAATACAAACTTAAGGGGCTCGTTTATCCTTCTCCGCAATTCGTAGTACTTCTTTTGCCATGGAGGAGAAAGACCTGGCAGTATCTTGCATCTCTGTAGCTCTCACATTGATTCCCTACGCCATTCAACAACACAAATTACTTATGAGGTCCTTTTAAGATGCAGAATCTACAGACTCGATTGTAATGAAGAATGAGAACAAGATGTACTCTAGGTCATCTAGGACCCTTTAACAGAAAAGAATATCATCTCAAGATGTTCACTTTTTGAGATGGTTATGTAAAAGGCAACTCTAAAGTGGTAGTACCTGCAACTTGGTTACATTGTCCTGCAGCTTGATTTGAGCTTGTTCTGCTGCACTTGAATCCTGCATTGAAAGAAAGTATCAAGTGTAAAGTCACTTACCTGTTTGTTTGCAAGATAAAGACTATAAGCATTCTAACATGAGTGTATAAAAGATGCTTACCCCAGTCGAGGAAAACCCATATTTCTTCTTGATTTGATCAACTGATCCAAATTTTTCATTGTTTTCCTCTTCCTTGTTTGCGTTTTTCTGAGTCTTAACCTTCATTTGTTTTATTTTGCCTACAAAATTCGAAAAATAAGTTAGCTAGGCAATATTTGCATTCTGTAATTATTGATCTTTTAAGTACTAATACGGAAACCATAACAATTAAGGCAGCATACGGGCCATATTTTTCTTTGTATTTCTGTTCTGTTTAGTATCAAGTGATAACTGGAAGTAAAACAATGACCTTAAACAGCTCACAACACGCTGGACATCACTCAATATCATCTTAAACTAACCTCCAAAAGCCTGAAGTTTCTTTGCCAGTTTCTGCTTATTAAGACCCAACAAGATATTCTGATCTTTGGGCTTTTCTACAGAATCCTCGAGATCGATGTCATCTTCAAAGACAAGAAATGTAAAGACAATAAGGACTAAGAAAATCTTTTTAACCATCTTAAGTTGCCTCAGAATTAATCGTCCTATCTAGTGCATGTGGAATTAATACCAATGTCTAATTCAGTCTCATCGTTGTCTGCAACTATAGTGTCTTTATTCTCATCATTCCTCGCAAAATTTTCAGTTGAAAAGATCACTGCCAGCTCTTCAATACTTTCTTTAGTATCCTCTGTTTCCATCTCCAAAACTTGTCTGGATTTGCCTCCTTTTATATCTCTAATTACAGAGCTAAACATACCCTATCATTCCAGTTAAGAAAAACGAATTACACTACTGTTAAGTCAGAAACGTAATGAATCAGTTTGTCTCAAGCATGTACCTTTTTCTTTTCCTTTTGAGCCACGGATCCTGTGGGAAGTCCTTCTCTTGATTTCAACAGGTCTTTCTGATACACTTGGCTAACAGAGTTCAAAAGCCTGAAAGAAGTACATTAAACGTAATGGGTCAAATGAGTGACTCCATGCGAATTCTATTAATCCAAGATCATCTTTTCATAGGAGTTTTCACCACAAGAAGACAATATAGTTCTGTCAGGAAAAGCCGTACAATTCCTATCAGAATAGAAAGGCCATGAAGAAAAGACTATATAGGGCCTCATTGTAACTCCAAACTGTGCCAAGAGTGCCAGTAATATTATTTTACTCCTTTTGATTTGTGTTCACATAACAGGAAGCTAGGAGAGGACCATGGAATGTAGCCCCAGCATAGACACAAACCTGAAATGTTCTTTCTGGAGCAAAACTGACACGACAAAAATTTCCTGATCGCTATTCACCTGTAAAAGTAGAAGATACAGCAGTAAATAGCTATGTGTATTGGAATATCTTGTTGAGCTACAAGTTTAGAGAAGTTACCACAATAAGTTCTCCATCTCGTGAACAGCATATGGAACTATCAGCCATAGAGTTCAGTTTGGGCACCGAGTGTGTGAAACCTCGTATTGAATACTCCTTTATCAATGATAACTCTGGCAACAACCTTGCAAATTTTCAGTATAAAAGTTAGGAATCATACAGATCCTACAATGTTCATAGCATAATCAGGAAGCAATTGAAATTCCTGCATCAACTGTTAGCGACACCTGTTGTTATTTATACTTTATTAATTGTGTCTTTCATTCATATGTAAAACCTCAATCCTAGAAATCTAACAAAACTTTGACTATGAGTTTTAGAAAGAAGATGCATTTCTATGTTTCACTCCATATTTAGTTATTGGAAGTTTCCAATTTTCATCAACAGTTATAATCTCCCTGCTCATATAACTAGAGTATTTCTGAATGGGACAAAGTAATGAACAAAAATCACCACCTTATCTCAATTCTCTCATTAGAGAAACAGAGTATTAGACCAATTTCAGAGTCACTATAAAATGTTGAAGCCCAGCAGCATGAAGAGGAATGGAACTTCTTCTTGTAATGAACTTTCTTGATTCCCTAGGAAAAGATAAAAAAGGGAATAGTTAAGATAGTTAAGCATATCTAAAATGCACAGTTGTGTACATAAAGAGGTGATGCACACAAAGAGGTGATTTACCTGAACAACGTGATTTAAGGAATACACATATACAGCTTTCTCAGAACATATCAGCACAAAAGACTGCTTTGGTACATCATCAGACTTGCTTGGATCTAGAACATTTAATGTGTGTGATCCTCCTGATGAGTCCTGACCTTCTGTTCAGTGGAAGAAACTATTAACCAATAAAAGATTTCTAAATAATGAAAAAGAACTGAACGGGATTCCTATTGTTGGAGTAGTTAAATTTAGGTAAAAAGGAAAATCATGACATTAATGCCTACCAAAAATTTGCAAGAATAGAGCTTTAGAGGGTTTTTTGGGTTGCACTATATTAGTGCTCAACATGTTTCCAGTTTCATCTTCAAGAGCAAAAATTGACGAGTCTTTGGTTACAACCAAAAAAATGTTCTTCTCAAAACCACGAATAGAGCAGGTTGCAGATTGCACCGAGACGATGCCAGTTGAAATTTCACTTGCAATATGTTTCTGATACAACAGTGTTGGCGCCTCTATGTCAATAAGTGATACCTACAAGGTGAATAAAAAGTCAATATCCCATTTTTCAACTTGGAGATGATGAAAAAGAACAAAATTATGCTCTTTCAGTTGAATGCATATTTCCACTCTAGCTTTAAAAGCTCTACATCCAATATATGCCAGTTGCAAGGGCTTAGCAAATAAAATAAACATTTAATATGGAAAAGGATACAATAAAGAAATGGGGATAGAAAACTTACATATCCTTGGTCAGAACCAACAACAAGACGCCCTGAAATGCGGCTTGTGCTAATGTAAATTACAGAACCATTCAACTTGATGAGTTTAACGCTCTGGATGATGTGGTTGTTTCCTTTCTTTGAAATTCCTGTCAAGAAAAGGATATAGGAGATTGATTTTTAGACATTAGTCATTAACCAAGTTTTGAAGCTCACTGTATTTAGATTGTGCATACAAGTCATAATATCCTAAATACAAACCGTATCATAGTATCATTGTATGGAAATGTTTATTATGTAGTTGCTAATGTCAACAGTAATCCTGTTCAGCTTCCAATAAGCTGTCCAAATGGTACAGTTTTAGGAAAACTATATGAGAACTGAAAATGTAGTGTGTATTATGAATGCATGAGATAACAACTTCTTCTCTTGCATCACAAGCGACATTGAAGATATTCAGAAATTACCTTGAAAGGGCATAAAAATGCTGTCAGTGGCATATGGCTCTGGCTTAAATTTATAGATGCGAACCTGCAGATAAATTGATGCTATGAAAACAGTAGTCAATGCACGTTATAAAATTATAGCAATCATAACACAAATGAGGACACTGCAAACATGAATATGTATACGAATATAGTATAGTCAAACTTGCATAAGCATCCAGACAAGCATAAATATGTTAAACATCATTCACTTAATACAAAAGAAATATCACTTCACCGTTCCGCTCTGATCTCCAGAAATTAGAAACCGAGAGTCGGCATCAAAATACAATGCTGTCACTGCTACACCACTTACAGAAAGATCATCTTCACTCTGCATTTGGGAGAACAAAAGAAAAAGGGTTGAGCAGTGAAGTAATTCGAACGCGGAAAAGAAATACCAAGTTATGAAATGGTACCTGTTGCTTTAATAGTAAAACTGGGGTAAAGAAGGGGGAAGTGGCATCCCAAAAATTTATGGAGCCATCACTGTGTCCAGTTATGTACAAGTTTTTAACCTTTGTAAACCCGGTAAATTGTATGAGGGTTCCATCTTTGGGCTTTGCCTCTAGAGGAAGAAATGATGGAAAATTTTTGGCCAACTGATTGTAGTCCTAAACAGAGAAAGAGAATTCTCACACGCTTGCTATCAATAAGTTAAGATGACCAGGAAAGCAAAACTTTGAATAACCAAAGATTTGCCACTATTTTACCTCATCTCTAGAAATTAAGAAATTTGGACTGCCTGTAATAAATTTTGCTACGGTGATGCTTGATTCAGCAAACGGCATCTTCACCTTGATTTCCTTCGGCAATGAGGGCGAGTTCCTAGTTTGGGATTGTAGGAGATACTTTTCAATAGAATGGTCATCATAGGCATAAATGTGCCCTGATTTACCTAATAAGATTAAAGAATCCTGTTTATGCTTATTTTGCTCACAAGTGCCACAAATGATCTCCATGTCAATAGAAGGCTCAGACAGATGAAGCCCCAACTTGATTGTGCGAGTTTCAGTTTGCTCATTTAATAATATTACCTGCTCACCAGAAAAAGAACCATAATTCATTTTCCTAATCAGTTCATAAGACACAGAAAATGGGGCAATGAAGTGTATACAAATTTACAATTCAGTAAAAAAGGCCTAGCAAATGGGAGATGAAACTTGGGATAAATCACTATCGACAAAATCATGGATCAACACAAGTATTAAAAAAAAGCTTTCATTATGATGTGACATGAAAATAAGCACGATTGCTTATTTTGTTTAGATATGTATAAACATTGGACTACCTGCAACATGTTCGAGGATGCAGAGTCAGAAGCTCCCATAACATAAAGTCGGCTTGCCTTCCCCTCTGCATGAAGCCATTTCATTGATGCTATTGGGACCTTGTCCACCTTGTATCCAAGATTAAGTTTAGTTGTTGGAATACTTTGAATGCTACCATCTGAAGTTGATCCAGATTTTAGGGTAGAGTTGTCAGGAACACCCCAAATGAGAATCTCGCCATTGCTGTACCCAACTGCAACTTTACTTCCAAGAGGACAAACCCAGCATGCATAAGTTACTTTCTTTGTTTCATTATTTTGTGATTGCAGCAAACTTCCAACTGTCGTGAAAATGGATTTGCTTTCACGAAGATCCCATAAAGTTAATACACCATTTCTGAATACAATTAGCATCCTGCATTAAATGAAACAGCCAGTTCAAACCACAAGACCTCGCATATTCATGTGAATGAAAAAGAATACAAGCGTGATTGTTAAGCCATGCATACTGATCAAATGGAAAAGGAAGTTAGCTCTGGCTTTTGAACCACACGCTGTCATTGTTTTACAGCGTTGTCATCTTATCGTTAGCTTTCAGATGTGCTACACCTACTATAGCAAATATATACCTTTTGATAAGTACTGTGATCAAACAGAAGTCCAAGAAGTCACTTCCATTCGTTGACGATTGCAAATGTCAAGAACTTACTAAAATCTAAAATCAACAACTTAAAATCGTCTTACCTCTTACTTTCAGCTGTTGGTTGAGGTAAAATGTCTACAACAGCTGTATCACTTGAAACTTCTGTTGAATTCCCTGATGAGGGCCACAATTGTCAATGATAAGCAATCATGAAGAGCTATTTAGTAGAATAGAGAACTTGGAGAAAAAGAAAATGGTCTCACCATGAGAAGCAGAGAGAGGCACGTTGTATGCCATTGGAACTATTTGACATGGTTCCTCGATCAGCCTGAAAACTGAAACATTACCAAGGGAGTCTCCAACGTACCTGCCCACATGAATCTCGTAGCCATAACTTGCGTGTAATAGGTACATGCATATGACTTCTCATTGAGCAGAACTTGAAGTGGGGAAACACTTACATGTAAAGACTAAGTTGCATGACAGTAAAAGAGGTAATGTCCTCTTTTAGAGCATGAACTTGGGACAGCAGCTTCTTGTCTACATCCCAAACCTAAGGCACGTTTGCGTTAAGCTGAATGTCCATATCTTCCAATTGTTGCGCTCATAATATGTTTTTACCAAGTATCGAAATACACAACCCCAGAACGGTATTTATCAAATAAAAAGCAGAAATAGCAATAGAATCAAGGAACTTGCCTGAATATGGTTGTTGGAAGTTACGTTCAGAAGGTAGCCTCTGTTATGAAAGAACTGAAACATGATAACAATGGTCTTCAACGTTAGTCCTTTAATAAGTTAGACCAAAATCTAAGCTACAAGGGAAGGATCACATGTATAAACACCTGAAGAAACTTGCTTGGTACAGCTTCAGGAGATTCAAGCAGAGTCTGTGTATTATCTTTACCAAATAGCTTAATTCTTCCGTCTCTAAAGGAAGAAAACAGTACTCAAGTCAGGAGAACACTTTTGCACCTCGAAGGGAGGAAAAAAAAACGTTTGCATATTTAGACAATCAAGCTCACTTGGTGGAGATGGCAAGTATCTTTTGAATAGGGTCATAAGCCAACATGGCAGCTCCTGATGGTATCCCATAGTGAAATGCCAGCCTTGGATCCACGTCGCTAGATTTTATGCCATCCCAATTCCCTGTCGTCTGCAAAAAAAGTCTGACTTATTTAGAAGTCAATGAAGCAAAACGCAACGTTTTGGGTTGTGATGGATAATACGGTGATTTAACGTCAATTCGTCGTCATTCTGGAGCGTGGAAGATTACCTAACGTCAGTCCAACCTGACAATCATGGCAAGCTAAAAGGGATCCAAGAAAGATGGGCAACGGGCAGTGCCTTAACGGCAACGCCAGTTGGCACATGTATGTTTCCGACATGGATAAAGAAAGACTAACTGACTAGGTTTCTTGGTCAAGCGCGAAAAATCTTTGCAATAAATTGATCACCGCCCATCACATGGACATAGGACACGTTGACAGTCCTAAAGCTATACTAAACCAATCATACTGAAAAGAAAAGGTCAAGATTGGTTTGGCACTAATTCAAAGAGGATAAGATAGGTTTCTTTGCTGTCATTGGATACACGTGGCGGCCGTAAGGGTGCATTCTGGTCTCTATCGAACTTTGTATTAAAAAGTTTATGAGAGAGAAGCCAATTTGTAATTGTAATTAATATATGTCTGTCACAATCAAAGAGGGTCGGCAAGGGGATCTTTTGGATAATTAACGTTAACAAAGTGGAAAATAAAGGGTTAGAAAGAAAAAGGTCACTGTAAATAGTTGATGAGCTACAAATAGATATGGGCCCAAGATATGTGCCATATAAGAAACGGAAGACTGTGACACTAGCATCGATATGTCGAACTGTGTCCTCAACCCAATCTCACCAACTCTGCGCTCATGCGGCGGACAAAGGTAAAATGTATCCTCCCAATCTTATTACGTAACAGAAAATTACACTCACTCTATGCTTTTCAAAACAGAACTTTAATTACTTTCCGGCACAAATCGACATATTAAAATAATCTAATTGCCATCAATGTCCCTATCAATCTTTTATCTCATTTCCTTCCTGTAAATGGAGACAATCTAATTTGCATCAATTCTCCAGTTCATCAGAAGCGTAATAATGAACAGAAACAGAAGGGGCTTACTGAACAAAATTTAATTAGCTAAGCAAATCCATTATACATCCTCCTATGTAAAAGTCCTAATATTGCAGTTAACGAAGCGTTGGATGTGAAACTGAACATACTGGCTATGGAAACAGAGAACAAGTAACAGACAGATTAATCTATCAATCAGAAATCAGAAAACGACGCTAAAGCCGATGACGAAGAACAGATCAAGAGAAAAAAGAAAAGGAACAGAAATGAGATGAACCTTCCTAGAAGCCTTCTCCACAAGCTTCTTGACGAACATAGTAACAACAAGGATATATGTGAAATTTAATGGAAATCTGAGATCTTAGAAGTGGAAAACGAGTAGAAGCAATCGCGATCGACTAAAAGAACAAAACTCTTCTTCAGACAAATCCAGTCAGAGAAAGCAATAAAGAGGGAGAGAGAGTGAGGGGACGGTTGATTTCGGTTCTTCAAGAAATAGACGCTTCTTTATATTATATAAATACGCGCGCGTGTGTGTTAGGGTGAGGAAGGGGTGGGATCCACCGGGAGAGGTTGTTTATCTGATTTAAGTCCAACCGTTGTCTGACGGTCTGACCTTGTTTTCCACCTGTGTAAACGACAAAATCTAAGAATCTTTGATTGAAACCGACAGTTTTCCGCCAAATCAAGGAATGACACGTTCTCTTAACTAATCAACCACTGTTCCAACCCAATGCCAGCCACTTGTTTCTCCTTCTCATCCTTGGATTCCAACTTTTCAGTTCCTGCTTACTAAAGTCAAAACTAGGCTTTAGCCCAAACTGATCCTTGCTGCAGGAGGCTTGGGCAAGGCTAGAGGCCTGACCGGACCTAGGATAGCAGGCCCGAGCCATGGTACAAAATAGCCAGGTCTGAATTATTTTTTAAAACTAAAATGTCAAAATTGTGTCATTTCGAGGAATGTGGCATTGTTTATAAACTTCTCTAAACATTAGGAAGTTAAATCATATTGTATTTAGATCTTTCAATAATTATTTTGATTAATTATATGCGTAATTTTTTTATTATTTTTTATTTAAATATATTAAAATTTTGTGTGGTTTGAATTTTTTAAATTTTGTTACTATATTTTGGAAAGCAGAAATTACCTCTTATAGTATTATTTAGTTGTCATTAATTTTTTAAGTTTTCATTTTATTTAATATTAGAGGTATTAAATTTTAATACAATGTTCGTTTAAAAATTATGAATAAAGAAAAAATTAATAGGTTATAAAAATAATTTTTAAAATAATTAAATTATACTATAAAGAGATAAGTAATATTTTTTAAAATATAATAATCAAAATAAAAATCAGTTTACAAAGAGGTGGAGTGTCTTTAATTCATACGGTGTTAAACTTGAGTCAAATGAGGGCTTAAGCCTCATCTCATATTTACCTGCTTACTATTTGTCCCATTATCATTGCAAACCTAACAGTTAGGACCTACAGAGTCTTGGATCAAACAAAAAGTAATGTTGAGCAAAAAAGTAGTCTAAGGCCTAAGCCTGTGTAACTAAACTTTGTGATTCGTATTTGGTGTCTAGCTTTCAAGAGTAATCCAAGTACTAGTCTACGCAGCTACTAACTCCATAGAAGACAAAGCATTATAATTTCACCAACCACAAACTTGTCCAAGCCCCGCGCGTCGGCCATGTGGAGGAAAATTGCCCAGACCCTAGTGGCCTGGTCCCATTAAGGTGTGGGGTGGAGGCCTAGGAGCAACCTCTCTCTTTCAAGTGTTCTAATGGAGTCTCACACGAACAAGAACTCGCGGCTCTGGTTTCATTATTACACAGGGAGATAGAGGTTTTAAGCAGATAACAAGCGACTATCAACATCATTAGGATACAACTTTTTAAGTTAGGAGCTTCTTCTTCTTCTTTTTTTTTTTTGCCTTAGATGAGGTCGCGGGTCGCGGGTTCAAACCGCATTCATATATGCAGTTGTTTAAAATTTGGAGTCAGAGCTTTGCCTCCCGCAAGGAACCTATCCGGTTCGAGCGAGGATTAATCTGTGTGTGGATAGCTTAAAGGTGCCTTCTCATAATTGAGACCCTCCTAGGACACCTCGTGGAAAAAAAAATGTATCACTTTATAGCCACTTTTGAGCTCATTACCTTAATAAGTTTTTCTTGAAAAGTTAAAGAATTATATTAAATGAAAATCATAACGATTAGAGAGTTATAGGTTAACTATTTCGTAACAACGAAACAACAACATATCATGCAGCCCTTTAAAACCAACCATAACAGTGACGTTTAAAGCCAGGCTTCTACATTTAACGCAAAAGCAAATCGTTTGACATAAATGTAGGAAAATCTCGGTGCGTGCATCATATACACGTAGTGTGGAAAACAAAAAAATGTTCCGGGATTTTCCCGAAGTCTAAGATATATGTGTCTATACAAATAAGTACAATAATTCTTAAACCACAATAATTAAAGGGGACCGTTTCTAACGGTATCCATGCAGAGGTCGAAGAATCTAATCGAATCAAACTCTTTGATCCGAAAATAGTTAGGACAAAAAAGAGAGTGCTAGCTCTTACCTTTATTCTTGGAGAATAACTTGAAGGAGAGAAAGAAGATGAAACTTGAAAGTAGATGGAGAGAGCTTCAGAGATGGCTTGAAATTTATTTTTTTTTTGAACTTGTTAAAAAGCCCTCTCTTATCTCACGATCCTACTACTTATTCACCTTACTTCTTTTGTCTTTTATGAATTTTGTCTCTTATCCATAAAAGAAATTAAATGTAACTTATGAAAGAAGCCTCTCTTCCTTATCTTACACGTTACCTTATATATATATATAATGTTGAGGTGGTCCAATCACATTAGAGTCGATCCTACCGGGTCTCGGGTGTAGAAAAAACACCAGAGACCTGTTTCAGCAATATCGATGTTGCGTTCTCATCGGGCCATATCCCATTCTCATCGGGATCCATTTAGTTATATTGCTCTCCATATAATAGATCTCTATCCAAAACTATTTTATGAATTCTTCGAGTCACTCTTATGCATATGACTCATTAGGTTCCCGGTTATGTTGGTCACTTAGATTAACACTTAATCCAAGCAAGTCATGAGCGGTGTCTAGCAACACATTATGACCCCCAATTGATCGGATAGTAAGTAGTTTGATGAATGAACTCGTGCTCACCACGAACCATCTCGCAAACCCTCTCATAGACAATTGCTATGCAATTCGTCCTTTCACCTTGCTATACCTCACTTAGTTATGAGTATGGGGCAAAGTGTCAACTCTCACTAGATTGACTACGTCAAATCTAGTCCAAGTGATATCAATTCTCTTCTTGGGACTCATTACTTTATATGTCAATGAAGACATTATTCATGACACATGTACTCCGGCCAGAGATTTCCAAGTAATGACCCTGACAAGAGGCCATGGGTATCATCTTCTGCTATCACAGAAGTGGTGAATCCTCTA
>JANIPN010000219.1:18385988-18412837 GCA_027478595.1 Erythroxylum anguifugum
GGATGATTGAAGTTGGATGAATGAACATAGTGAAGATTGAAGTGATTTTATGCAGGTTTGTAGTTTGGATGAGTAAATTGAAGTTTTGGCTAGAGCATTTTTAGGGAAGGTGCTGTCCAATTTTTATTAAAAATGGACAGCAACTTCGCTTAGGTTTTAGACCTCCTAAATGGATGAATTAGACTAGGAGGTCTTCTGGAAGATTGTATAACATGATTAGATCTTTAAAATGGAATAAAATGGGTCATTTTTCGACTTAAGATGAAAAAGTTATGAACGTTTAAAGTTTGCTGCCCACCATGCATTTTGGTTTCTCGAATTACTATTCACTGGGTACTTTGGGCTGAACCTTCGGAAGGGATTTTTGCCCCTCTAGAGCGGGAATCGGATTTTTCATCCTTCATGAAAGATGTAGAGGGTCTTTTTATCTTTCCATTGAGGTATGATAGGTCCTATTCGGAGTTAGGAGTAAAAAGTTATGAAGGTCGGAAGTTGGCTGTTCACTATTCATTTGGCTGTTTACTATTCATTTAGTCAATAGGCACTATTCATTTGGTCATTTTTGCATTGTCTCTTGTAACTTTCTCATTTGACCTCCAATTTGCGCGAAATGCGAACCATTGCTTTTGTCGACAAGTTTTCTACCCTCTCTCACAAAAATGTAAAGTTTTCAATAAGTTGAATTTTGTCGAGAATTTGCCCTCAAGTTCGTTTGAACCCTTTAGTTGCTATGACTTGGTTACATTGTGTTTCGATTTGTTCGCTTTACTTCCACCTTATGCCTTTTAGTTCGATTTCCATACTTTACTATTTGATTTGGTTTGTTTCGCTTTCGATTCCGAGCCTTCGATTCGTTTTTATTTCTGTTCTTTCGTTTCGTTTTCTGGTTGCGACCCGAATAATATATAAGTATGATGGGTTCGGATTAAGTAGTTGGGTTCCGGAGACGGAATTCAACGTAAGAAGTTGGACATCCGGTAACGAGTTCCAACAGCTATCATACTCAAACCTTTTATTATCCAATATTCAAGAGGGACATTAAAGAGATTTACCCACGTTGGCACTAGTCTCTTTTCCTTGCAATCAATCTGAAATCCTACTGCCATGGCTGCAAAAATAATGAAAAGTTTGCGACATGCCACGACTCTTGTTCTACTACTTTTAATGCTTGTGCTTTAGAGGAAAATATGAACAAAATGTTTTTGTCTTTTGCTATTAAACCTTCCATAAACCCTTTGTTCTTTTATGCTGATTGAGCCCATCTTTGGATGACAGGAAAATCAGGTCTTTTATCTCAGAAGAATCCAATGAGGGAGTTTTCCCAAGATTTGACCCCGTCTTGTAGTGTTTCTATATCAGGGAAAATGATAATCCGGCCATCTTCTAACTTGGGAGGGCAGAACTGCAAAGCAAGGTCTACAGAACCACCCGCCACTTGCTTCCAGGTTCTCCTCTCTATCGAAGGGATAGCAGGAGTTAAAAGAGGGTAAGGTAGTGGTTGATGTGAAAAGGGAGGAGGGTGCAGCTGATGTTTGAGTAGTAGCAAAGGATTGAGGGGCTTGAGTTGAGGCAAGGAGAGGTTTCGTAAATGCACCTGAGGATGAAGGTGAGGTAGAGGGCAAGGGTAAAGGAGAAAAATCCTCCCTGTCAATTGTTTGCTTTGTAATTTAAGCAGTCAAGCAGGAAAGTGGGTAGAAAATGGAGTGGACTTAACTACCCTTGCAGAATATCTAGTCTGGTTGGGGTGAATGGATGAAATGGTGATTCGGAGGAAGGAATTAGCAGAGAATGGATGACAAGAAAATGACGGTGAAGAAAGCTGATAGGAGGAGAGTAGCAGTAATGGAGGGAGGAGAAGCAAAGTTCGGAGAGTTATGGGTTAGGTTGAAAGTTAGAAGTTGGAGAGAGGACAGAGGCAGTGGCGGTGCGTTGTACGTTCATGACTATTATCCTTTTCTTCTCTCTCTTCTCAACTTTGTTACGGAGAATCACGTTGTTTCAGGAACTAGAACATACAGGTTTACTAGTTAATCTATCAAAACTTTAACATACTCTCTTTGAAGAATCGGGAGGATGGGATGGCAAAGCTCAAAATGAAGAATTATATTACGCACGCTACATGCAAACATGCCCAAACTTACAAAATAATTGGTATACGAGATTGTCCTGACTTAGCTAGACTAGACTGTACGTTTCATTGATGGCTTTGTCCCACCACCCATGTGCTTTGGTAAATAGCAAATTGAAATGTTATAGGATATTTGATTCACCCATCTGTCCCATTTATGCATCCTCTGAGGAAAACATATCCTCCCCTTTATGTTCCTTTCAATTAGTTAACATGCTGATGAACTTTAATTAATCGTAACGTACTACAATCTGGAATAGTTGATGAATACTACTTTTCTTGTCAGCTTCACAAATCAAATATCACTCGCTCCCTCCCTCCCTCTATCACAAGTTAATAATGACTCACACATTCTAGTGTGTGTAATCAGACCAGCTATGGTACGGCATTGCGGGTAGTAAAATGCAAACAATGTGTACAAGCCAACTGTTAGTTGCAGACCTTCCAGTTTTGTGTTTTTGTCTAGATAACCTATAACCCTTCCCCAGTGAATGTTTCCCTTCCACTTTCTTGCTGGTTGGAGAGTTGGATCCATGAAAGGAAAACCCTTTTGTCAAACTAATGTGCTTATGTTATCTGGATACTGAATTATTGGTTGTAAAACGAGCAATTCCTCCAAGTCTTTACTTGTGTTTCAGAGAGATGAGGATATTCCTGTACTTTGAAAGTTTAAGACTGGCTAGTCCAATACTTTGAAAGAAAAAGCATAATTGCTGAATAATCGAGTAAATGCAGTTATATGGAATGGAAGATTCGCTTTCTGGTGGCTCATTGCAAGAAAGAGACTTTGTCCACTAAAGATGTGTGATGTTTACCTGAATCATCATTATGAAGATCAGTTTTTATTACATTACTCAGCTCTGAAAATATACAAATCAAATCGCAGGCTTTTGAATTTCTTTCTGCTTCATCGTGCACTCCTCTGTCAAAAATATTCTTTAACTTAGTCCATGAATTTCGGGTTCAGATTTTCTCCAGCTTCGGAGGCAAGCGGTGGGTTCGTTTTGACTAATACGTGTGATTTTCTCTCCTTGGTACGTTTTGAAATTAAGCTCTCGTTTTGATAGTTATGCAATTCGTGTCTCGTTGAAGATTTTGGTGTAAAAAGAGAAGGAATGCAAGTTTCACATTTTTGTGCTCTTATCTCGATTGCCTTTTGAAACGTTGACTAACATCCAAAACAACTGTATCCGATCTATTCAGTTGCCTCAGTCTCAGTTAGCCTCCAACTTCTTTCCTTTTTCTAGTTCACAAGAACTAAATTTATCAAAATCACGTTGTATTCAAGCCCAGTGAACGCTATATGAGGAAGTTGATATCTTCTCTTCTTCTTCTTTCTTTCTTTCTTGATATTTTCCTTTCAGTTCTTCTTTCTTTTGAGCACCTTCTCAAATCAAATGCTTAAACGATTGTTGTTCAATTCTAGTAGATCAAGCATCTACTTTAATGTTTAACCAAGTGTTTAGTTCAATTCTGCAGAGCTTCTTAGAACTACAATTTCGTAGTTCTGATGCAAACAACTATTTTTACTTCTATCTTGGTTTTGTTTCAGCAGTTCATACCTGCAAAATACCACCATGGAAAACTTGGAAGGATTTTGGTTTGTTGCCAGAAACAAACTGCCTCACATATTGAATTTGCCGATTAATCATGGAAAGCTTGGTCAGATTGCAAGTTCATTTTTATTGATATTTTGATAAACTTGTGGCCTTGCAGATTACAAAAGTAGGTGGGATAAGTTGCACTATTTAATGAGTCAAGGCAGATGCATACAAGTAAATGGCAGAATTTTGGTAAACACATTGCTGCATGGGAGGATTATTTCAGCTTTTTGACCTCAATCAAGACGGCATGGCTAAGAAAATATCTACAAATAAGCGGCATGTTGATGGTAATCCCAATCAATTTTCGCCAATTATATTCAACTGAAGCTTGCACTTCAGTTCATTCTCTAGTTTTCATTCTTAAATTCAAGTGATAGCTGATTTTTTGCAGAATTATGACTAACGACAATTCATTTAGGGTTGGATGTTAAAAAATAACTAATATTCTTGGAATTGACTAACGATCCTCTATATAAGTTGAAGAGAGAATTCGATATGCTAAATCTTTATCCCTTGTTAATATGATCAACTTTTTATTGTGAGGGTACCCTAATGTGATAACTATCTCAATAATTTGCAAGAAATGAAATGGCCTCATATGCCTTTCTTGAAAATTACTGGGATGGTTTCTAGGGACAGTTATCCAGTGGATTGTTATGTTCTAAAAGTTAAAGAACATGGTCTAGTATGAGGTGGACTTTAGGCTCCATGATTATGGAATTATGGTAAGAACAGTGACAAATTCGAGATGAAATAGAAGCTATTCCTTTCCTTATGAGACTAAAAAATGAAGCAGTTTATTGTCTGCTTCGCAGGACTTGAAGCTCCTAGAAATAGCTTGGAACTGCAAGTTGAAACTTCTCAGCATTGCTCAGGTGCAGGAAATGCTCTGGTATTTATTGTAGTCTCTGCCTAATTGTGTTTTTCTTCCTTTTGGACTATGTTCTAGGTTGACCAAAGTTTCATGCTTGACCTGAGGATCCCATTACTTTTCAGTTTTATGCTATGGCTGAAACCTTTAACCCTGCAGAAACAACACTATCATGCATTTGTTTGTACTGCTTGACTATCATTCCGTTTAGTGTTGTTGAATTTACAGCCAACTTTATGTATGCAGGACTTCATACGTTTAATTAAAGATTTTGTTTCTGTGGTCTTTCCATAATCCTTTACATAGATCTTGCTGTAAAATTTTCAGTATTCCTGTCAAGTTGAAGAAGACTGCTCTGTGAAGAACTGCTATCCAATTGAACTTTCAATGAAGAGGTTAATCAATGAGGAAATTTCTAAACAATCTAATACAACGAAAAATGCACCGAGCATTGTAGCTCGACTAATGGGTCTGGAAATGCTGCCACCGGATACAAAATCAGTTGTCAAGCCAACTGATACAAGGAGTGAGAGCACAAAATCCAGTGTCTCGAAAAATGATAAGAATGGAGTGTTACTGACCAAAAATTTATCTTCCAAGTCAAAGTCTTACAGTCAGGTGGACCTCAACTTATTATACCCTTGTGAAGATAGAGATGTTGATAGATGGGACGACAGACAGAAGGTAGGAGAGCCAAGGTCCCGGGAACATCCACAAGAGAAGGAACTGAAAAAATTTAAGAAAGAGTTTGAAGCACGGCAAGCTGCCAGGTTCAAGGAATGTTCCAAGTTTGTTGAACTTGGTAGCATTTCTGACCATTTTCCTGCTCGGCATAATATTAACAAGCCAAAAGTTGTAAACAATTCATGTTTTCGCCAACCAGGAAGTCAGAAGTCGTTAGAACATAAAGGCTTTGAGGTGAAAGCCAAGTCACGTGAAAATTTTGGCTTCGAGCATTATAAGCTTAGGAGAGAACTAATCCCAACTGAGCAGAAGGAATATCTTTCTTCAAGTATACATTCTTTGTATTACGATCACAAATTGGATTCTCTTTCAGCTCCCACAAGGATAGTGATCCTGAAACCTGGTCCTTACCAGATTTGTGATTATGAAGATTGTTTGACCAATTCCTCAGGCACTTTAGAGGACAGAGGTAGTATGGAGGGTTTTCTTGAGGAGGTAAAGGCACGGCTGAGATATGAATTACAAGGAAATTTTCCTAAAAGAGGTTCTGTAGTCAGAGGAAGTGGAATTGGGACTCCTTTTAGTGCAAAGCCATCAGTTCCAAAAGAAATTTCTCAAGACACAACAAAACAAGTCAGAAAAATTGTTAGCGGTGAGCAAGGAATGAATTTGCCTCGATCAGATTCAATGCGATCATCTACAAGTGGAGTTGATTTCAATAATACCAGGAGATTCTTGTCAGAAAGGCCACGGAATGTTCTGAAGAGAAAGACACATCTCGATGCTCCAGTAGTTGTCAGTAGCAGCTCCATATCATACGAAAAGGGTAGAATAAAACAAGTTGCAGATATCTTGAAAACTCGAAATGCAAAGGCTTATGGGGGAATTATGGAAGATGAACAAGAAATCCAAACCAGATCTTTAAGGCATGAAGATGGTGATTCATTGCTTCGTAGGGGTTCGTCTCCTATAAACTTGATAAGATCTTTGTCAACTCCTGTGTCTGGAAAATCATCTAGGAAGCCTCTTCTCGAGGATCGCCGCGTTCTAAGTGGCATCCATATCAGGAGGAAGCAAGAATCCCTTGAAAATTTGACTCTGGATATGAGAAAAAGGAAGAAGGAAAATTTTAATACCAAAGAAAAGGTCTCAAATTTTAGATACAGCCTCACTCTTAGGGGTAGGCTGTTTGGCAAGAAAATGCAATCAACAGCAGAGTTCCAGGGTCTTGAGCATGACCTCATGAAAGATATCATGAGTGGACCAACAGTTACTATGAACTTGAGGGAGAGGCCCATTATGGTACTACTAAATTATTCGTTTATAATCTTAAACATCCTATGCAGTTTTTCATTAAATAAATCCTTATGCTTATTTGTCATGTGTCTTAGGAGAACTCAACTGAGGTACCTCCAAGTCCTGCATCAGTCTGTAGCAGTCCTGAAGAAGAGTTTTGGTGGCCAGCAGATGATACCAGCCCAGCATCAACCCCTGATCGAGGAGAATACAATTCCGTGCCACGGGTTTTCAGAGAGATCAGCTCTAATCAAAATGGTTAGAAACATACATATCTTACGTCAATACAGATAGAATCTATTTCAATTGTTACACATATTTAGGTTTATGCATTATGCATGGATTCTTTATATTCCATGTACAATTTGAACTGTTTCGGTGGCCTTACCTCATTTGTCATAATTTCTCACGGTGCCCTTGTGTTACAAGACTCTAGGAGAAGGCAGTTTAGTAAGCTTTGTTTTCTGCTGGTGAGTATGCCGTGATTCTGAACGTGTTTTATTAGTCACTTGAACTTCCATTCCTCCAATCTGCTGCCGTCTTACTTATCAACTAGTGAAATGAAGCTCTTTCCAGTTCTCACTGTTCAAACATAAGTGTACAAGTTTCTGAAATACAGTTCGGTAGATTTATCGTTGCTGGATTGTGGAGCGAAGCTGCTGATAACTTGTTCTGTTTCTTGCTTTTTAAAGTTCTGCGGAGGCAACTAAACCAACTTGAATCAAAGGAGCCTGAGGACAAAACAATGGCACATGAGCCAGTGGAATTGCTGGTTGATTTGGAGAACAAAACAGAGGCTTACATAAGAGATCTACTTGTTGCTTCTGGTTTTTATGATGGACCATCTGACCATTATTTATCCCCAGTTGGAACACCTATGAGCAACTCAGTGTTTCAAGAAGTGGAAGAATCATGTGAAAAGGAGGAGAAGTACAAGGAAACTATATTGGATAAAAATGTGAAGGCAAACCACAAACTGCTATTTGACTTGTTAAACGAAGCGCTTTCAACAGTGGTTGGACCACCCATAACCATGTCTAGATTCAGAAGAAAGATTATCGGTAAGTCAATGCTGTCACCTTTATGTGGAAGGAAGTTGGTTGATCGTGTGTGGGAGACCATGTGCGGGTATATATACCCTCCAAGTGACAAGCCTTACTACTCACTAGACAGTTTGGAGGCCAAGAATCTAGAATTGATTCCATGGTCTACTTCAGTAGATGATGAGGTTAATGCATCCGGAAAGGAGGTGGAATGCCTGATAATGAGAGACCTTATTGAGGAAACTTTGAAGGACATGTGCGTATGAAACTGTCTGGAATTTTAGTAGGAGGAAGTGAAGAACGTGAAATACCTACAAATAGTTGCATGGGAAGAATCACGTTTGCTTGGTTTATGCAAGTGCGAAGTCTGTATGATACAGAAGGAAGTCCTTGTACCCTCATATTTAAATGAGTTGATTGCCTATATTAATATCATTGCGTAAATTTCTGAGGAACTGTTGTTGTCTTCGTCAAGTAAATTTGTGGAAGTTATCGTTCACAGAAATAAGCTTCACAATACCAAAGATAAAGGTCATTCCTGCTATTTAGTACACGCTATTTACAATGTGGGCCTGCTTCTGTTCTGTGGTTTTCGAACGAAATGTGCATATTTAACTCTGATGGCCCAGAAATCATTTAGTTCCGAGCGTGCATTATTTCCAAATTTGACTTTTGAGATTGTTCTTTGTGATGTGATGCGGCGGGTGTAGCTCCACTTCTTGTGAACATCATGGCCATTCCTATGATGGCTTGTTAGGTTGGAAAAACATGGGTACGGGCTGGTTGCTTTATCATAGAAAAACATGGAATGTAGTGTCCTCTCGTCATGAAAATGGACTCACCAGTTTGACCATTTCCCTTGTTTTCCAACCGGATGTCGATGGAGAAGATCAGCCACAACTTTCATGCTTAGCTGCAAAGCTTCCGTCTTTCTCACTGCAAAGAAAAGTAAAACGTGAAAGAAAGGTGGGGTCGCCCCAGATTCCTCGCCGCCTCTGTGTAGTGTATTGTTGCTCTACCACTGAGAAGTAAATTAATCATCGCCAGGATGAATTGCATATAAAGTACAGGTAAAGTGCAGGAACAACATAATCAAAGCAAGACCATTACAAGATCTCCCACTAATCAAGTTCATTTCTTTGAAAAGCAACCAGAAAATCAGTACCGAGAACTAGAATTGGGGCTTATGCAATCTTGTTACGTGAACTAGAATGTCCTGGTCAAGTAAGAATTCAATCAATACCCCTAAAGAAGGTAAAGAATATGATTTTTTTTAAAAAAAAAAATCCAACAGATCTCTTATCTTCACTTGATATGTAAGCTAAGTTATGCCAATAAAACCGATTGCGAGTGCAACCTCATACCAGAAAGACTGTTTGTGATAGGTAGATTGGCCCCATATTCCACTCTGTTTACTCATGCCAACAACATTATCACTGCACCAACTGCCTCAATTAGTGGCTTAGTTGGTTCTTTAGCTTCTAAGTTCTTTTACTATGGTGATCATACTAATACAATCAAGTTTCAATTCTAAATAACAACTTACCATCAAAACTACATAGCTTTGAAGAGATTATTTGCGTCTA
This sequence comes from Erythroxylum anguifugum, assembly GCA_027478595.1. Lineage (NCBI taxonomy): Eukaryota > Viridiplantae > Streptophyta > Magnoliopsida > Malpighiales > Erythroxylaceae > Erythroxylum > Erythroxylum anguifugum. The sequence goes on from JANIPN010000219.1 coordinate 18,395,201, forward strand.
AACTGTAATTGTTGAACTCAAAAGTGCTTGTTGAGAAATCAACACATGATCTAATCTTGCGTGCAGCGGAATAATTGTGAATTTTTTTTGAATTTGATTTCATGAAATCAAGATCATCTGAAATTATATAACATGATTAACACATAAGTCGTAAGAAAGTATAAATTGTAATTTATACCTTATTCTGAAACTTATTCCTATTCTTATCGTTTCCCTCCAATTATTTATGAAATTGACTCATCTCAACCACCTTTAACGGTATCTACAGAACATGCTGAGAGAATAAGTTTATTTATAATAATTTTGGACATTATAGTAATTTAATTTAATTTTCAATTAAACTTTGTTTAGAATTATAAATAAAATAAGATTCAATATCTCATATTGATCCTTATTTATTAAATATATCATATTTAATTATAAAATTTATCAAGCTTTACAATCAAGTCTAACATGATTATCTTTTCTCTCTTCAACTCATTCTTTGCGTGTGACTCATTGAGTTCCCAAATATGTTGACAATGAATACAAATTATAACCCTAAATCATATTTATGATTTTATTTCTCTAATCAAACAATTTATATCCATAGACCAAAATTGACATTTAGCAACACATCATGACCATCGAAATATTTAAGAAAGTCAAAGTAGTTTTCATAACATTTTCATATATGATTTTTTATATAATTCAATCATTTCATCATACAATGTTTCAATTAGGAATAAAGTATAAAATTGATGTCTATTTTATTTGAGTATAATCTTATAGTTCTCCACCATTTGCAATTGATTCAATTAATGACATTTGTAAACTATTTTATAAAGTTTCATTCCACCTTGGTTAAATTTTTTTCAAATTAATCCTAACTGAAAATAATAATACATTCTTCCTAATCACTTTAGGTGATGAATAATGTATTTATCACTCAACTATCTCCATATAATTCATACTATATTTAATGACTATTGACTGAACTATTCTTGACTAGAATATGTCATCAGTAGTATTAAAACGTAACAATCCTCATATGAGATAACTTTGGAGATTTAAATAAAATGATTACTTATATAATCATTACAATAAGAATTTCTATAGACATATAAATAATGTTCCAAATGTATTTCTCATATGAGGTCAGTTTAGTGATTGTTCTCTAATAAATACGCATGCGTTTGTTTAAGTATTTTGATACTTAATATATGAGATCAACTTCCTTGACAAAAAGAAAAAAAAAACAAGTGTTAATATTTTCACGTTTTATTATTATCCAATCTTAATAAAACAATAATTAAGAATAATTTAGAGAAAATAGATAAATACAATATAAATTTTATAATTATAATTTTATCATAATTTCATATATTTATCTTATATATCTGATATGTATATGATAAAAAATACCTTTAAATAATTTTATTACTTAATTAGAATCTATTAATTAGATGCACCATATAAACCAAATACTTCTTGAAAATAAAATAGTCAAGATTGAAAGTGAATTAGCATAAAAAGATGGCACCATTTTATTTTAAGTTTTGCCCCCACAAATTTTTTTTTACCCCTACAAAATTTTATTTTAAGTTTTGCCTCTACAAAAATCTTTTTTATTTTAAGTTTTGCCTCTACAAATTTTTTTTTTACTCCTACTCAAAAAAAGTTTCTAAATCCGCCTCTGATAAAGACGGTCAAGGTCAATAGATTTCTCAGCCCCGGGCTTTGGTCCTTGTCCTGAAATTCGCCGTTGGCCTACAATTGTGTTGCTCGTGGTCGACCCAAAACCGTCTTTTCTAGTGGCAAGAAATCCCTTCACAGATTGACGTCAAATTGTTGAGACTTGAGAGCTGCACATGGCCCTCGACCTCTAATTTGTCTTGAAAGAATCTCTTTCAAGCAGTACCGACTTGGACGGTAAGCATCCGTAAAACCAGAAAAATCCCAAGTCAAATGGTGGTAGGCCGATCAGACCATCTAAGAAGGCACACGTGTTAATGCAATGATATTTAATTGAATAGGAACATTTACCAGGAAACCACTTGAATAATAGCAAGCCACTGTCAGGGTAGAGATCGTAGACTATGTAATAATACCTACCAAGTTCGTTTCACAACGAGTTAAAATTGCAGAGACCCGCATGGTAAGGGTGATCACATGAACGCAATTTAAGGCCACATCAACTCCAATAATTCTTGAAGAACATGACATAACAGGAACATACCATACATATTCTTGTCACACGTACTGTGTCTGTACGCTGTACCCATTAAGAAAAAGAAACAGATAAAATACGGGGGGGAATCAGAAAATTAAAAAAGCATGTGGGATGAGAGGAGGCTGGTAAGAGAGTCAGTGGAGTGATGTGAGGTAAGCTCTCCTGGGCTATGGACATTATTTAAAACCGTGCATGTTTGTGTCAGTGACACGGTGCTCCAAAAGAACCACTTCGGACTGCAAAAAGTGCAAAAGTCTGCAGTTTTTTTTGACAATTGAGCCTATACCACCCAATCCCATTGATGTATGGATACATATGGTTTGATTCTTCGGCCTTGGCGTGGCGTCCTGTCGGTTAAACAGTTTGATGGTGGTTTGACGCAGGTAATGTTGACATCAGAGCATTCATTCCAAACTAGCCTTGGGTAAAACTTGACTTCCATATCCCAACTTTTTGGATTTTCTGCACCCATCAGCATTAATCTAGCCAAACTCTTGGATGGTCCAGCCCCGTCATTTATTGGAAAGAGAATTTTGACTGGTGGACTGGAGGGTGCAAGTCATCTCATGCAAATGTATTTTGATGCCGGTGATGATGGATTTTAGATGTACCAATCCCATTAACTCCTGGAAATATTGAACCATGGATCTGAAAAGGATTTAATACTTAAATCAAATTTAACATTTGGTTGAACAGAGAAAAAGTTTCTTACAACGCCCCCACAACTTGTACCAAAGACCAAACAATATTGAACTTTCTTCCTAGCCCTGTCTTTTCACCGTATGTTTGTCTGTTTCTTTCACCTTTCTTCTCCTGAGTAATTCCCCACTGACTACAGTACATGCCTTTCCTTCTGTGTTAAAGCTTTTCTTTTTTTCTTTCCCTTTTTTATACAGAAAAACAGAGACTGAGGACGTGCTTTTTGTGTGTGTTATGAGTAAGAAAACATGGACTGGGATAATAATCAAGAACACCATCAACAGCAACAATTAGCAGACAATCAAAGAGACTCTCGAAATGCCAGTATCAGTGTTAATGGAAATGGAGGCATGTTGTATGTTAAGGTTATGACAGATGAGCAACTAGAAACTCTCAGGAAGCAGATTGCCATTTATGCTACCATTTGTGAGCAACTGGTGGAGATGCACAAGACCCTCTCTGCCCAGCAAGATCTTGCAGGTCCATATCTTATTCTTATGTTCATACTCTCTCTTTCCTTCTCTATTGAATTTAGTTTGATGGTTTGGTGGTAATTCTTCAAAAAGATTGCACATGAGCAGATTATGTCTATGGACGTAGTGTAATCTTAAGTAAAAGTCTTGATCTTTCATTAGGTTTTTGTTCACTATGGGTTAAGTTGTTATTGAGTTGCTTTTTTTCTCTTTTTGTTTTTTTTGAGAAGTATTCTTTGTCTAGGGTTTTGATACTTTCACTGTATCTCCTCTCCATTTCTGTCTAGTATTTCTAACCTGCTGTTATGGGGCTTAACAATGTCTATGTCTACCTGTAGCGTCAATTTTCTTAGGCTACTCTGCATCTGGCACTAATTACAGCATATGCACTGTGCTCACATCTTTAATTTTGGCGCAGTTAAGTTCAGTGAGCCATCTTTTTAGAGTTCGAATCATGTAGATTTCGTCAATACGAGTGAAAGGTTACATCTTTATGTGCCCGTTGTTGTGTTTTTCTCTTTCCATTCGAAGTCACTGCAGATTGATCTGATTCTATTTTTGGCATTCTGAATGTTTTTCTTTGTATTTTCACATGAAAGCAAATTCTTAATGACATCCTCTGATGCTTGGAGATCACTCCATATGATCTAATTCTAATCTCAACTTTTCTGATGAGGCTCATCAAAATTTTCTCCTTTGGATTGGTTTCAAAATACTTCTGCTTTTTCCCTTGTAAACACAGAATTCCACATGCTGAATGCTGGTTCCTCTGGTTACAGTTCTTCCTGATCTTTTTCCATTTATTAACTGTCGAAATGATGAGACTGAACATCTACAATTGTTTAAACTTCTCTCAATCAAGTAACCACTTTCAATTTCAGGAGGCAGACTGGGTGCCCTGTTCTGTGATCCACTGATGGTTTCTGCTGGGCACAAAATCACTGCTAGACAACGATGGACCCCAACACCTCTACAACTTCAAATTCTGGAGCGCATCTTTGAACAAGGAACCGGGACTCCGACCAAGCAAAAAATCAAAGAAATAACCTCTGAACTCGGCCAGCATGGACAAATATCTCAAACAAATGTGTATAATTGGTTTCAAAACAGGCGAGCTCGATCAAAAAGGAAACAATTGGTTGTTTCATCCAACAATGCTGAGTCAGAAGTGGAGACAGAAGTTGATTCATTGAATGAGAAGAAAACAAAACCGGAAATGTTTCACTCCCACCAGGACCCTCCAGGGGCCGAAGACCTGTGCTTTCACAGCCATGAAATGAGTTCTGAACTACATTTCTTGGGTGAGTTACCTAATCCAAATACGCAGATTTGATTGGTTTCCCTTCTTTAGGCAGCATGTAACCTGGAAACTTAACACGTTACTATTGTCACGCATTAGCAATGGATGGCTGGTATCAGTTGGGGTAGTATTTGGTGATACTGTATTGATATGGATGAGTGTTTTATTAGGAGTATATTAGAGGAGTATGAGTGTTTTATTAGGAATTTATTAGAGGAGTATTTTATTTTTAGTAGAAGTCTATTATTTCCCTATTATTTCTGCACTAGTTTATGTTATAGTTATGTTAATAAAAACAGCTTGAATAGGATTCTTTCTAAGAGTCCTAAAACAACTTTCTAGGAGTCATAATTTAAGTGGAACTTTTGTGTTTCTATATAAGGCTATTACTTTATGCAATAAAGTAAGGAAGAAGTTATCATAAAAATTAGCTAATTAGGAGTAGAGTAATTTTGCCTAATCTTGGCAGATCTTGTCCTTTTCAAGTGCTGCCAGTTTTTCAACACCAAAAATAGGTTCTGCAAGGAAGGGAATCAATGTAAATAAGGGGAAAGAGATTAACTTTCCTACTCTTTGGACTCGATCCCAAGCACGAGCACATAACAATTTGGTATCAGAGCAAGAGTTCATGGATGAAACAGACATTCAACTGTAGAGTCGGTAGATTGGTAGATGGATCAGAGGATACGGGCATTAGAGATGGGGCAGTAAGAATTAAAGGCTCAATATGCAGAGATTATCCACATACTTGCAAGGTTGGAAGATGCAAAATCGAGCGAGTATCAGGCACCAACACCACCACCACTAGAGGAGAGGACCGATGGGGGCAGCGGGGCAAGAATGGTGCCTAAATATACTAAGATGAAATTTCCAATGTACGATGGCTCGATGGATCCGTTGGTTTGGCTTCACAAGTGTGAGCAGTTTTTCCTAAGCCAACAAACAACGGAGGAGGAGAAGGTAAGATTGGCTGCCTTTCATTTAATGGGGGAGGCCCAACTATGGTTCTTCCAACTTGAACAAGAAGAATCAGGGATGCATTGGTACTCTTTCAAAAGCCATTGCAATATGAGATTCGACCCTCACCTTAGCAACAACCCTGTAGGAGAATTGGCAAACGTCAAATAGACAAGGAGCTAGAAGAATATCAACGCCAATTCCAAACACTGCTAGCTCAAACCATAGGGCTTTCACGAGTCCTACAAGTAAATTTATTCACGGTTGGGTTGGTAGAAGGGTTGCGAATCGAGGTGGAGATGCAATATCTTGTTAATCTTGGGGCTGCAATGAACTTAGCAAGAGCATGCGAAAGAAAATTACAATGTATGCAGATGCAATACACCCAAGGGGAAAGAGGCAGCCGAAACACCACCATATGACCATCTTTGCAGCTGGACAGTAGTAGTAACAACATCAGCATGAGTGCAGCCACACTTTTAGGAAGTAAGATAAACTCATGGCCTAAAACGACAACCCCCAGTATAGCAAGTACTCCACCCCTGATGGGAAGACGCTTAACTAGAGCAGAAATGGCTGAAAGAAGAGAGAAGGGGTTGTGCTACAATTGCGACGAGTCTTATTCGGTGGGCCACAAATGTAAGAGACTATTTTGGATTGAGATGACAGATTTTGAGGAAGAAGAGGAGGGGATATCTTTGCATACCATCACCGGCATAACTTGATTTCGAGCTTGAGGGCAAGCTTGATGTCGAAGAGGGGAGTAATGATATGGATGAGTGTTTTATTAGGAGTCTATTAGAAGAGTATGAGTGTTTTATTAGCAGTCTATTCGAGGAGTATTTTATTTTTAGTAGAAGTCTATTATTTTCCTATTATTTTCTGCACTAGTTTATATTATAATTATGTTAATAAAAACAACTTGAATAAGATTCTTTTTGAGTCTTAAAATAGCTTGAATAGGGGTCTTTCGAGGAGTTATAGTTTAGGTGGAACTTTTGTATTTCTTTGCTTATATAAGGCTATTACGTTATGCAATAAAGTAAGGAAGAAGTTTTCATAAAAATTAGCTAATTAGGAGTAGAGTAATTTAGCCTAATCTTAGCAGACCTTGTCCTTGACAAGTGCTGCCAGTTTTTCATTACCAAAAATAGGTTTTGCAAGGAAGGGAACCAACATAAATAAGGGGAGGGAACCAACGTAAATAAGGGGAAAGAGATTAACTTTCTTGCGAATCGTCCTTGGACTCGATCCCAAGGACAGGCACATAACATGTATACATATCCATATTAGAGTTCCTACTTCATCCACAACTCGACCAAAATTATGGTTGGTGGAATTTCATGTTCCTTGTCTCATCACGCCCCACCATTTTCCATAACCATAATTTTATGTCCTTTTTCAACTTCAGTTCTTAAGGTTTTTTCATGGGCCTTTCTCTTATTATTTGGGCATGACATGATAATGAAGTCGGCTTTATCAATCTGTTAATTTATCAATATTCTTTGTTTGTTGAAGCATTTAGAAGGACAGTGTTAATAAAATGGTTAAAATTGTATCATAGATTTACACAGCGCTTGCACTGTATTTCTAGTTAAAGTGTTTGGCTTGTTGTTGTCTCATTGGGAAAGTATGAAGTCTACCAGATGGCTCTTTAGCAAATTATCTCCAGGATATATGAATTGCTATAACTTTCATTACTTCTTCCTTTAATGCTGCCTTTCTGAGTCCAGTCTGTGTGGACCTGAATGCCGTATCTGTGACACCAATGACAGAGCTATATTATTTACACTGAAATGAAATCAATGCAGGAGATGACCACCCAACTGGAAAGATGGAGTTGCCAGGAAGCTATAACCTATATGAACATGCAGAAGACTATGGCATGCAAGGTTGATGCTCAGTTCACCTGGTGATTCTAATATGTATGACCAAGTTATATAGTAGGACTCATCAGTTTTGCATTATTAAGGTCGTTAAACTAATGGACATGAAAAAAGATAACTTACTCGGACTGTTCAGCTGCACCATGCCTATCATATCAGTGTTCACCGTGACTTTACGTTGTTTCTGAGTTTGAAAGTAGACAGTCTTGTACTGCACTATACCTTTTTGTTTGGTTATTGCTTATTAGAGCTTCATCACTAGGATTTTGTATGTATGGAAAGAATCATATATAATGCTTATTTACAAATTATCTTTTTTATTTTTGGCTCTGTATAATCAGAAAAAGCTGTGCCCTTTTCTCTCTTTCCTTTTAATGAAGCCTTTGATGGGCCTAACAAGAATTCAATGGTGAAAAGGGCAGGTACATTGATGCATTGTCAATATTCATCTTTGTCGTTTTAATTTAGCCTCCTAGAGAGTCTTTCGGTTTCTATATATGTTGCACTTCTACACACTATCAATTTCAAGAATGCAGCTAGAACATTGTCGTTCTTTTAGCTATTCCGAAACTATACTGGTAGGGAAACAGGAGAGAACAATCAGAATAGAACTTAGACCTTGGTTGAACTTACCACACAGCCAAAAAGCTTCATCACATAATTCTTAACATTTAATTCATGAGAAGAGCTGGAATTCTGAATTCGAAAACCACTTTCAATGTAGAAGTAAGATCAGTGAAGCTCTTCCTCGCTATATATCAGGCAATGGAATGTGTCAAAGAATAATTACAATTACTAAATCCTCTGTACTGACATGTTACCTATGAATTTTGACAGCTCTTAGGGAAATTTAATGATATACAAGAACAATCTGAAATATACACCTTTGGACCAAGTGTAAGACCTTCTTGGGATTGTATTTACCTGTACTGAAAATTGCTGTGCCTCTTGTTTTTGTTAGCATTCAACCCAGATAAAATAAAAAGTAATCATGGACTTGTTTGACTAATTCTTTTAATTTCATTTTTTGTTCTGTGAAGCAGTCTATAAATCGACCTTTTAGGTGAAGAGTATGAAGGTGAAGAAGAGATGACATATAGCCCTGATGTAACAATGGAGGAGCCCGAAATAGTGAGCGAAGTCTAAAATTTCCATGGGTTGGTAACTTTCTACAGATGGTTTATATACCACTTCACTAAGTGCTTAGTGTTGTTAGCACGGGCAAGTATGGATCGGTTCTCTAATGACTAAAATTACTAATACTATCTATTATCTAATCTAACAAATTATGACGATAGTGATTTATAATTCAAAATTAGAACAATAAATCAACACAATTGATTAATTAGAAAAGCAGATTAAACTATGATAATCAATGAAAACAACAATACTCAAAATTCAAATCCCCTTATAACTTCTTATGCAATTATGACTTAACATATCAATTTAATCTAAAGTTCATTAGAGCATAAAAATTTCTTAGTTATCCTAATTTCTCTCAAGACTATTAATAACTTAAAAAATCCCTTTCTAATTAAAAATCTTATAATTATGTTAATTTGATTTATGAATTTCACTATTAGGTTTGACATAAATCTAAAAGATTTATATTAGCCTATCTCTAGGCTTGTTTGTAATTCCTTTTAGTTATGCTAAATTCATTCATACAAAGAAATTTTCGATCTCAGTTACGTGAAATCAAATATGAATTATCATACCATCAAGAATAATAAAGAATATATTGGTGGTTTGAGAGAAAAGAAGAGAGTTGAGCTAGGGTTTCATTTTTTCTAAGTTTTCTAGACAGATTTTGAGGTTAAGCAAGAAGGGAAAAAGATAGAGGAAGGAAAAAGCTTCCTTTAGAGCCAATAATCTCATAAATTGGTAAAGATTTAAGGTCAGTTTGATTTTCATACTTTGGAATATATGGAAGGGTTTTGGTTCATGAAGTTTAGGAAATACATGGGTTTAAGTTTTCTAGAAATAATTTTATTGAATATGCTTTGTGGGTTCTCAATTTTTGCAACCCTATGGAAGTTGGGATTTTTGCCTATGAATAGACAAGAGGAGTAAGAGAAGAGGCACATTTAAGCAAATCATAAGCAAGGATTTCAAGGTGGGTTACATTTTTATAATTAAATAATAAGTTATTAATGCCTCTTTCAAGAAATGGAAATAAATGATTTCAACTACTTTTTGAATGTGCATTTATTGCTTTTTGAATGCTTTGAAAATGTGCTACATGTTTAGTATATGAATTATGTTATGAATTATGAAATGAAAGATGAAAAATGATTTTTGAAATAATAGCAAGTTTATGAAATCAAGTTTCTAAAATGTGCCATTTGGGTAAACTGTTTTCAATTTATGAATTACATGTTATGTGGGTTTGTTATAGTTCATTCAAGTATGTCACGTATACGTTGACCAAGTTAAAGGCTTCTCCTGTGTCTTGCGTCTTGATCCTGTTGGCCTCAATGTTGGCATGGGGACAGAAACTCTTTACTTGTTTTAGAGGGATGAAGTCTAAATGCCACTCAGAGACTCCTTCTCTGAAGATTTGGGATGCCTACATGGCTTGCTTTCTTTGGTTCTATCTGGTGCAAATAAGCTGCGAAAGATATGCTGTTGTATTGTTGATTGAGGGTGCTACTGGAATTGGGTTTAGTATCTTGTGCTATTTGTCAGATATGTTAGATTCAAGTACTTTTGGGTGGAAAATGATATAGAGTAGGATGGTTGAGTTTGTTGTATGGTTCTAGGATGGAAGGAAGTATTATACATTCCTTTGAACTCTTTTGGTAGTTAAGAGATTTCGGGCTTGAAATCTCTAGACTGGACATATCTTCTATTATTTTTATAAAAGTCTTCTGATTTATCAAAAAAAAAGTTAAAGGCTTCTCCCACCTACCCGCTAGTAACACGAAGTTTCTTCATGGACTCCTTTAAGTTTATGACTACATAGGACTATTATGTGAAATTGTGTAGTTCGTCATGTTTATGGATCTACCCAAATCATTTTGATTTGGTTATGTGCTCATGTTAAGTTGACAAGAGTGATGCATACATACTATACATAAATGTGAATTTTTACAATGGAAATGACTATTTCAATGGTTTTGTTTGTTACTGGTTATAAAATTGTTACCCACGAGCTTCAAGCTCACCCCTCCCATTCCGTCCCATCTTCAGGTGAGGAGCAAGAGATCGAGTAGTCAAGGGTTACGGCATCACGCCACTTTTGATAGTATTTTTAAGCTAGTTTTGTAAAATAAGGCTTTAGTAACATTTTGAGCAAGTTCTAGTTTATGTAAACTTTGCAATTTTTGGATTATGATTGTATTTGTGGCTCAAAATGCCCATTAAAGCTTTGTAAAAATTCTTATATTTTGATATTAAGGAAATATGTTGGTGTTTTGTCCATGACTATCCAAGTCTTTTCATTGCATGTTCAAGTTTTTCATAAGTGTCGAAATTGTGTTCTGATTTCGGGGGTGATACTGCATAGGAGGTATATTTTTATAGAACAACTATACTAAAGATGAGTCATTTAAGTTGAGAATTGGGAGTTTAATACAACCAAATGACTAACTGAATATTTAAAGAGTGATATCGCATTAGAAGAAGCGAATTTGGAAAGACTATGAGAGAAAGGAATGTTAGAATGGATGTAGGAACCACTGGAGACGCTTTGGAGATTGTAGTTAGTGATTTAGAACTTTAGGTGATGTGAGGAAGACCCCTAGAAATCCCCTTCGTCTGATCCAGCTTTGACTTAATCATAGTCAGATTCAGCTTGGCTGAATCCTTCGTCTAATAATCCATCTGTCTGAGTCAAAGCTCAGCTTTGACTGAATCATCGTCTGATTCAGCTTTGGCTGAATCCATCATCTGATTTAGCTTTGACTAGATCATCGTCTGATTTAGCTTAGTTGAATCCTACGTCTGATAATCCATCCGTCTGAGTTAAAGCTCAACTTTGAATGCGTCTGAGTTAAAGCTCAGCTTTGACTGAATCATCATCTGATTCAGCTTTGGCTGAATCCATCATCTGATTCAGCTTTGACTGGATCATCATCTGATTTAGCTTGGCTGAATCCTAAGTCTGATAATCCATTCATCTGAGTCAAAGCTCAACTTTGACTAAATCATTGTCTCATTTAGCTTTAACTGAATCCATCGTCTGATTCAATCTTAGTCTAAGTCCTCCGTCTGAGTCAAAGCTCAGCTTTGACTTAAGACCTTCGTCCGTCTACGGCTTGCTTAGACGCGTGTCCTTCGTCCATCTGCATCTTGCTTAGACGCGTGTACTTCGTTTGCGTCTTGCGTAGATGCGTTTGATCCGTCTACTCCATTTGATCCATCTGATCCATATGTGACTTAAGTACGGAGGATGAAGACGATAGTTATAGAAGTTAGTATTGGTCTGAACAACCGAGAGAAATTGCAAATTGAACAGTCTGATTTCTTTTGACAATAATTTCTTCTCTAGACATCCGAATGAGATAATTTTTGATTTGGAGTAAATGAGAGACATAGGGCTACAAATTATATGAAGAAGTCAATTTGTAAATTCCGGTTCATGATTCTGAATGTTAGGCTCCGAAAATGGAGTCTAACATCTTATGGTATCAGATAAACGAGGTTTAGATCCAAGTTTGGGACTAGGTTCAGGAGTATCCTAGGCATGAAAAGGGTAGTTTAAGACATTAAGTGAATGTGCATTATTTTAAAGGAATAACTTGCATTGTTTTAAATTGTTTCACATGATTTGAAATTGTTTCGTACGATTTGAATTGTTTTGCCTACTTTGAAAATTGTTTTGCATGAACTAAAGGTTTTCAATGGTTTTATATTAAAGGAGTGAAAATGTCGCCTCGAAAGAGAACTTGAGGAGTTGTGACTCGATCTAGCTCTTGCCAAGGGAGCACAAATGAATCCTACGTCTCGCAAGATGCGGGCACACACTCTGCTCCTGATTTTGAGACACCTAGTGTACAGCATGAAGTGCCACCGCCTCCTCCTCTTATGCCTACCATGGATCTGCGGTTCTTTCAAGCCTTTGCCCAGGCTTTCACTTATGTCGTGGGCCAAGGGTCACAAGTTCCGCTGTCAGCTCTAGTGAAGAGGAGTGGGTAGTATGATAAGCCCTGCAAGTATGGAGCTGTAGATTTCAATGGGACTATAAATCCGGAAGAGGCTGAAGAATGGTTGAAGAGGACCAAGAGGGTCCTAATTCAGATGAAGTGCTCTGATGAGGAGAAACTAGATTATGCAGTGAGCTTGCTATAGGGGGAAGCACTTCATTGGTGGGAATCAGTGCCCCACAGTCAGGTTATGCCTCCGATGTTGTCATGGAGAGATTTTGAAGAAGTGTTTACGAAGAAGTATCTCTCCAGGGTTTATGTACAAGAGAATGCTATGGAGTTTCTAAATCTCACACAGAGGGACATGAGTGTGAGTGAATATGAGCTGAAGTTCACTCAACTGTCATGGTATGCGGCCAACATAGTTGCTAATGAGGAGGATAAGTGCCGCAAGTTCGAGGGAGGACTTCATTTGGGGATCAAGGAGAAAGTCCTGGTCCACAACTTCTGTGACTACCAGCAGTTGGTAGATGCTGCACTCCAGACTGAAAAACTGGAGAATATAAAGAATGAAGTAAACAGAAAGAGGAAGACCAGGGAGTAGTCTTTTAAGAAGGGAATGAGTGCTCCAATGCCTGAGAGGAGTACAAGGAGTTACCATACTCAAAGTGAAGTGGGAAGTAGTAGTTGTCACACGGATCGTGTACGACAGTTTTGACAGTTTTAAGTGGTTAAAAAGGGCAGTTAACGAGGAGGAGAGAGAGGGAGAAATTCGTGTGTGGAGTCTGAGGAGAAGACAAGAGAAGAGAAAGGAAAAGAATAAAGAAATCGTAAGGGGAGACTTGAAGATTGAGAAATCAAGATTCAAAAATCAACTGGAGTTCTTTCTCCTCCTCTTTTACTTGTTATTTGTCATGGATATTCATGTTTATAATTTTACTCCTATGTTGAATTCAGTCATGACTCTGAAAATTTTCTTATTATAGGATGTTTGTTTTAACTTGGGATTTATGTATTAAACCTTATGCCTTTACTTTTAAAATCAATGTTGTCTTGATTTTAGTCTAGTATTTTGATGTAATGAAGATTTGATCTTTCTAATCTAGGATTTCTTATTGAATGTTGATAGATATTAAACTAAGTATTGAAAAGTAATGTTTAATGTCTGAATTACTAGATTAGACTTAATTGAAGAACATCTAGAAATAGAATTCTTCATTAAAAGTATTTGAGATTAACCATTGTGTTCATTGGGTTGGATTCAATTTAGTCTAAGAAACTAGTTTAAAAATTAGAATCAACATGTCAATTACTATGTTAGAATTAATTGATAAGAGTGGGTTAATGAACTTAGATCAATATTTTATTTCATAAGGATGGCATAAATTCTTTATTGGAATAAATTCCTATAATATTAGGTTAAATTCTGTTAATTGTGCATTGATATTTCCCTTACAAATGAATTTTCATATTTAATTGCTTAGCAAATTTAGAAGGTATAAATTTAGTACTTTGACCTAGTCCTTGTGAATCGACACTTGATTGCTTCAACTAAACCCGTATACTTGCGGAGCCTATCAGGACGTAACTAGAATATGTTAATTTGAGTAAGAGATTACCCTTTTACAATTAATAACATTTTGAAAAAACCTTAAATAGGTCCTTTAATTTAAAAAAAGGTGTAAATTTATCCTTAAAAATAATATTTAAATTTAGAAAATTTTAATTATCATGTAAGAACTCATATAATTTAATGGATATATCAACTAAGTTTATATTTTATGAAAAATAAGTAAAACTTTCTATATCAAGTATTTAATAAAAATAATGAAAACATATTATTATAACTTTATAAATATTATTTTTTTCTTAGTATATTTAGAGTTTTAAATTTAGATTAGGATAAGCAAAAATCAATAATTTGAAATACGATTTAAGTACCAATTGCATATGAGAGTAAAATGTGAAACATAATTTATTGTAATGCATGGATTAGCCTTACTTTATACATATATTAGATTTTTATCTATGCAAAATAATAATTTTAAATAAAATTCTAATACCACTTTTTAATATAAAAGTACGGTAGAATAATAATTAATTGATATACTTCCACATGAACATTTTAAAAAATCAATCACGAATAAATTATAATTAATTACAAAATTATTAAAATTGAATTATTAATTAAATATAAGAATATTAATAAATGCATATAGTTTTTATTCATAGTTATATAGCACTAGATAGATAAGTTTGATACCAATTGTTAAGTTTGATTCCATACCCATACATTTTATCCCATTACCTCCAAACAAGCACGACCTATTAGATGTATTTTTGAAATTTGAATGAATTTATTATGCATGTGTGCATCAAATGAAGAATATAAATAATTAATTAATATCAAATAAGTGAATTTAATTTGTAGTATTTAAAAAGAACTTTTAAGAGAAAATAACTAATTTTTATAAAGTATTTAAAATATCATATAATGTACTAATTAAATTTAAATATTATTAATAAATAACTTGTCAGGTAAAGGTATTTTACATTCATAGTATGAAGGTAAGGACGAGCTTCCTTATTCCTTTACTTTAAAGGAATTTTTTACCCACACAGATGTTAATCTCATTGTTGTCCAACATTTGTTACCTTCTAAAATAGTGCATATTAACAATGTTCCAACCAGATTTTGTTGATGGACTAGATCAACTTATATGAATTCTAACGTCTTTTGGTTTCTTCACTTTTAGTTTTAATTTGTATTATAATTTTCATATTTGTTATCTTTTAAAATCTTAGACGCAATGGCCACGTCACTATATTTTTCACTTTCTGAGGTAAGGTCTATGTCCCCCTCCAGCTTGTACAAATCTTTTATTATTAATAAAATAGGGTAATTGTATGATCCCACTCTCATAGGGTATATCCCCGAATATATCGACAGTATTCGAGAACATACTCTATGAGGGTAGCATGCTAAAACAGTCTAACAATCATACTCATTGCAAAAATTTTGTCACACATCACACGCATATAACAAAAAACCAATAATCAATTCGAGCCCATTTTTTTTCATAACATATCACAATTATTATTACACTCATTGGCCAATCTCATTTACAAATATTTCCTAATTTGGAAAGTCATTACTACATAAAATTTATTCAAATGCCCGAGGTACAATAATTGTCGAATACACAATTTTGATACAAAAATAATGAAATACAAATGTAAATGCAAACTGATCTTGACCTCTATCTCTTACTCGAATGTGGTGGCTAGACTCCAATTGGTCTAACTAGAGATCTTCTCTAAGCCTGAAAAAATGTTGTAAATTTTAGATTAAGTTTTACGAACTCAGTGAGTGGACCATCCTCGATGGCTTACTAAATCACATAATACATTAACTCATACAATCACATATTCACATAATTTCATTTATCATCATGTAGCATCACAAAAACTCTTTTGTTCACAATCTTCACATTTCACATTCAGAGCAGTCATATAGTTCATTTAAAACATACATATCAATTATATAAGCAATGAACATGAGACTCATTTCCAGTTGTTATTGTTGGGACCGAGTACCTTTTTACTGGCCTATATCTCTTGTGGATACCGGGCCTGTTTTAGATATTGTTCCATATCCCTTGTAGATATCAGGTACATTAACAACTGAGTCAGAGGCTCTTATCACATTCTGAGCTTTAAGCTCTTTTTCGGTGCCTACTCCAGTCATAACAACCTTTATGTTGTCATGCATTCATGTAATGAAATGCATCCCATTCACATATTTTCATCTAGTCACATGATTTTAGTTTCACATTCACATTTATCATCGGACCTTAGTCCGACATTCAACAAAAATGTTAAGTAATCACTTATTTCGTCAAATTCACATTCAACGAGCACTTCCAATATGTATTTCATGCATCAAATGTCTCGAATAATCAACATACGGAATCAACACAATCACATTCATATAATAATTCAATAGAGAATTTAAATAGAACAGTCATTTAAAGTAAGACCATCTAGGTCGACTCACAGTACGCTCCAAGTTAGCATTAGCTTCCATGATTCGAAAACGTCTGGATGCGGACGTTTTATCCTGTATATCAACATTATGCAATTTTTGGTGAGTTTTGCGAACTCAATGAGAGACCATCGTCAATGGCTCACCCAGTCACATAATGCATAATTGACATAACATATAGTTCACAACTTTACATAGTTGAACACATATCACATTTACATGTAAGAGCAATTCAATTTGGCATTTCAAACAATCCACATACTTGACAAAATGCATATGAAATACTCATGAGACACTTTTCCAATTATTATGTTATTGTGACCGAGTGTCTGAACTGTCCCGTATCTATTTTGGATACCGGGCTCATTAATAACTGTCCCTTATCCGAAGAGGATACAGGACTCATTTTACATAGTGGGCCTTGGGCCCTTAATCACTGTCTGAGCTTGAGACTGTTTTCACTCGTTGAGCTTTAAGCTTTGATCGGTAGCTACTAAGGTCACAACTGTCATTATATTTCATGCATTCATGAAGTGGAATGCATCAATCACATTCAGTTACTTTCATCTATCATCGGAGCTTAGTCTGGCATCCAACACAATTAATCATATTCATATAAGCATTCAGTAGTCAATCAATACAAAAATTCAAACAAAACAAATAATGAAGTGAGACCATCTCGGTCAACTCACAGTACGCTCTAAATTAGCATTTTCTTCCAAATTTTGGGAACGCCTGAATACCGGCATTTATCCTGCATATCTCATTTATGTAATACACAATTCACACACGTTACAAAACTCATTTATGCACAAATAGTTATATGGACTATGTACAATGCATGCTCAATGCCAATCTCGGGTACTTTACCATTTTCATAACATATGCTCATTTTCATTTCATCAATCACTCAATCATGTGAATATCGTTATCCCCAAACATACTCATACCTTTGGTACTTTGATGTCAACAATTCAT
>JANIPN010000219.1:18477618-18492456 GCA_027478595.1 Erythroxylum anguifugum
TTCCAACCCTCATTTAATTATCAAACACTCTCCCAATCTTCCCAATCATAAAAATTGCAATCCATTTCCTATAGGTTCATTTAAACCAAACCTCTTAGCTCACATGCACCACACTGTTGGGTTCTAACCTTTAGTAGGAGGGCGGGATGTTACACAGTGAATAATCTAAGAGCCAGTTTGTAGCCTGACTTAACCGAATACAAACCATCCCTACTATGATGCCAAATCAACTGATCAGGGGATTTTATAATCGCAATGGGGATTCTAGAAACCCGTCCGACATCATAAGACGTAAGCAATCCTTCAAGCAGCTGCTCATCCCAATCCGAACCCGACTCATTAAAAAAACTCCCTCACTTTCATGTCCCCTAAATGTTGGATTGGAGGGGCAGTGATGAAAAAATTATCAGCTTCATTAATCCACAGATCCTTGAAAACATTAATCGATGATCCATTGCCAAGTCTTCACCGAACACCACGAATCAGTATATCCTTTGCAGCATAAATGCTCCTCCAAATGAAACTCGCATTGGCTCGATCCTTCACTTCTAAAAAGCTACCAATAGGAAAGTATCTCGCTTTAAAAATTTTACTCAGAAGTGAGTCTAAATAGGCGATAAATAGGCATGGCGAGATTGAATCAATGAAGGTCCCGAAAACCCATACCCCCATATTTTTTTGGCACGCAAAGGCGATCCCAACTCGCCCAATGTATATTCTTCCTGTTAGTCGTGCCCGATCCCCACCAGAAGGAACTCATCAGTTTTTGTATTTCATCACAAGTTCCTCGGGGGATAAGGAAGACGCTCATGCAGTAAGCAGGCAACGCTTACGGTCTTGATAATAACTTCTTTTCCTGGTCTAGATAACAGTTTGTTTTTCCAATTCATGATGCGCTTGCTAAGACGATCCTTAATAAAGGCGAAGACCTGTTTTTTCTGTCTCCCAATTAAAGATGGAAGACCTAATTATCTTCCATGGTCAAGAGGAGTACTTACACCTAAGATAGTTTCCACCGCATTCCTGTCAAGTTGTGTAGTGTTAGAGCTGAACATGATGCCTGATTTTTGATAGTTAATCACCTGTCCCGAAGTTGCTTCGTATATAGCAAGAATCCCTTTGATATTTTGCCTTCCCTCGCATTTGCCCGAAAGAAAAGAAAAATATCATCTGCGAAAAAGAGATGAGAGACGCTAGGACTGCCTGGACAGATTGTAGCTCTGTGTATATCCCCCCGCGCCTCACTTCTCTGGAGGAAAGCTGATAAACCTTCAGTACATAGGATGAATAGATACGGAGATGGCGGATCTCCCTGCCTCAGCCCGCGCTTAGGAATAATAGGACCAATTTCAAAACCATTGAAAGCCACTGAATACCGGACTGTGGTAACACACACCATAATAAGCTCCACCCACTTTCTATCAAATCCCAGTTTTAACAAGATGAACCGTAAGTAATCCCAATCAACTATATCATATGCTTTACTAATGTCGATCTTAAGAGCTGCTTCGCCAACTTTTCCTTTACCTTTGTTTCTCATGTCGTGTATAATTTCAAAAGCCACCATTATGTTATCGGTGATGAGATGCTCTGGGACGAAGGCCGACTGCATGGGAGAAATTATTCTAGGAAAGAGGGTTTTGAGCTGGTTCGCAATGACCTTGGCTATGAGTTTGTAAAGGACATTGAACAAAGCTATTAGACGAAGATCTTTCATACAGCTAGGGTTGTCTTTTTTGGGTATCAAAACAATCACTGTGTCATTTAGAGTGTCTGAGAGTTCCCATTTTTCCATCCAATTGCGGCAATTGTTAAACACATTTGTCGCTAAGATATGCCAACATTTTTTAAAAAATGCCAAGTTCAGCCCATCCGACCCAGGCGTCTTATCCGGATGCATGATAAAAATTGCTTTCCTGAACTCCTCCATCTTTAATGGTGCCAGAAGATGATCGTTGTCCTCTGGATTTACCACTGACTGAATAGAATCAAACTGCTAAAAATCTGAGCCTCCTGAAGCTAAAAACAATTGAACAAAGTAATCTACGTTAACTTTACTGATACCCTCATTATCCGAAACTTGTTGACCATTATCATCAGTGAGTGCGCTAATATGATTCACTCTCTTCCTTTTGGATGCTTGCGCATGAAAATATTTTGAATTGGCCTCCCCATATTGCATCCAAAAGATCTTTGAATGTTGCTTCCAATAGATTTCCTTTTGGGCAAGAAGTCAATTAAGAGCAGTTTTCTGTATTCTAAGTAAAGCATATTGATGTTGTTGACGCGCCAAAGTCATGTTCCTCTTAAGAACTTGAATCCGCTCGGAGAAGTTACTCCCCAGCTGCTTTTGCCAGTTAAGCAACCTGTTACCGCATTTCTGAAGCCTGGGAATGATGTTCAAATCCTGATTGTCGACCCAGAAATCTGATACAAATTCCAAAAAACCTTCTTCCGTTAACCATTTATTCTGGAACTTAAACCGCTTAGTCCTCTTAACAGGAAGTTGACGTTCAGTCACCAATTTGACAGGGTTATGATCTGAAGTAGCGCACACCAAATTATGTAATTTGTGGAAAGGGAAGATGGCCATCCATTCTTCGTTAACGAAAGCGCGGTCAAGTCACTCTAGTGTAAGCAAGTTTGTGTTTCTACTCCCAACTATACCCGAAGTTGAGCAGAGGAATATCAATGAGATTACAATCCAAAATACATTGGCGAAAACTCTCCATTAGAGAGCTAGGATACTCCCCTCCTCCTAGCTTGTCATTAAGGGACAAAAGATTGTTAAAATCTCCAAAGCAAACCCAAGGCATTTTATGAATCCGTGAAAAGGAACGAAGAAGCTCCCAACTAGCTCGTTTTCTATTCGCTTCAGGGAATCCGTAAAACCCTGTAAGTCGCCATTTGGGAGTAGTTGGATCATCAATACTAAGATCAATATGGTTATTAGAGAAACCTATAACTATAGCAGGAACGTCATGCATCCAGAACATAGCAAGACCACCGCTTCGACCAATTCGATCAATGCAAAAACTGAAATCGTACTTTAACAAAATTTTTATATCATCAACCTTAACATAGTTCGCAATAGTTTCACTCAAAAAGAGAATACGAGGCTTATTAAACCTAACTAGGTCTTTTAATGCTTGAACTGTCCTGCGGTTGCCTAGGCCACGACAATTCCAGGCTATGTAACTTATGGTTCTCGGCGGGTCTGCTGAGCAAGACCGGCCGTTGATATATGATGTGGGAGTTGAGGCAGAATTGAGTCGCTCATGTACGTCATCTCTACAGAGCTATTTGCGTTGTTGCCTTGTCTAAGACGTTTTTTATTTACCTCAATATCCATGATCGTAGCTTCTTTCTCATTCTGCTCAAGGATATTGATCAGGCTTTTTCAGTTGAGCTGCCGCTGAATGTAAGGTAATTATGGCCCAATCGAGAGCCATGATCTACATTGGATTTGAGCGTTAACTTCTTAGGAAAGAAGGAGAGATTATTGTTTATTTTGCAAGGATTTTTGGCTTCAGATTGTGGAGATTTCAGCTCCGGATTTTGTGCAGCAAAATCAGCTTCAAGATCATTTCCTGGATCACGTTTCCATTGCACCTTTCTCCTGGCATTCCGGGCCCGCACCTCCTGAATGTCCTCCGGCCATTCACGGTAGAGCTCCTCCTCCGCACGTTCCAGTAACTTGAGGCAATTGGTTTCACTATGTCCTATTATACCACAGAGGTAGCAGATGAGAGGCAGTCGCTCATAACAGAATCCGAACCCACATATAATTATTCTATGAGCTGTGTCTATGGGTAGAATCATATTCAAGGTAGGTGCCCATCACGTTTTTAATATTTCTTACCAGCGTCTCCGAAACAAAACCCAGTGGTAAGCCATGAAACTGTACCCAAATATCAGTATGAGTGAAATCTATATCCGCTGGGTTCTCCCCTTCCTTCCATTGGTGAACTAGCAGAATACATTTGTTGAATGACCACTGTCCTCCAACTAACATCTTCTTCAGATCGATATGGTGATAGAACTGGATGATGTATAGATTGTTGTCTTTCATTGGTTTGATGTACGCTCCCCTCGTTAGACGTCAGAGACTCAACAACGTCCGTTCCATAGCCTCTACGTTGATCGCTCTTTCTCCAACCAATTTGCCCAGCAAACACAAATCGTAATTGATCTCATCGCTTTGGATCTCTTCTGCGGGAATCACGAACTCAGCGGTTTCCTTCCCTCGGATAGAGAGATTCTGAAAGTCCTGATCCATACTACAGAGCAACAACAACTGAAAAGATCAGAGAATAGTTCTTACACAAAACTACCATACACAAATTCGAGATACCAAAACTTGCACTCTTGAGAGAGAGAAGGGAGGCAAGACTTTAAAAAAACTAACACTCAAAATATCAGGTCTACTGTTATTTTTAAACTTGGACAGACCCTGTCATTTTATTTGAATTAAAAATGTGTGTGTTTGTTTTATCAAATAAGAGTTAGAATCCTTAACCTACACATATAAAAAATATCAAATAATACGATAGAAAAAAGTTACGGGCGTAACTTGTAAAGCAACCCAATCCAATTCAATAATGTCCGCATGCCTCGAATTGTTTTCAGGCGGACCAGAGACGAGGAGTGTTCTCGAAGTCCCTTCACGCCGGTGGCGGTCCAGACGCCAGGCTCTCTTCTCTTTTCGGACAGCCGAGTCCATTTTTAATACCAGAAATTAAAAAATAATTAGAGTACTTAAGTTGAAGCCGACGCCGTTTTACGGAGGGATCACTCTCATTACCCACGTAGTCAAGTGAGCCGGGGTGTTTTGGGGCTTTTGGTTCGATGTCATTATTCGTCCATCTCACCTTCTCTCCCTAATTCTCTCCTCCCTCCCTCTCTCTCTCTCTCTCTCTCCACCTTTGCACGGAGTTGGCATGGATGTTTGATGTGTACCTTTGAAGAATGCTCAAAGTCTAACAGGAGAGTGTGGGTGCGACCTTTGGAATTATTCGATTTGGTGATCTCGCTGGGATTTTGGATTGAAAATGGCGGCGCAGAACGCGACTACGGATCTGTTCGACGCATATTTCAGGAGAGCAGATTTGGATGGCGACGGTCAGATCAGTGGACCTGAAGCCGTCGCTTTCTTTCAAGGCTCTGGTTTGTCCAAACAAGTTCTCGCTCAGGTACCTCTCTAACTCTCTATTTTAGGAATTTTTCTTTTGGGCTGGATCAGAGATATTCGACAAGTTTCTATCTAAGTTTAGATTCAGTTGATGGATTTGTTTTTTTTTCCGATAGATTGATACGGATTTGCTAGTGCATCGAGTATTGTGATTTGGATTGTTTCGACTATGTTGCCAGTCCGAGAGGCAATATATTTATCGTATTCAAATTCAGTCAATTAACGGGTGGTATAATTTGATTGAGATGAATTGAGAAGCCATTTTGGATACGTTCATGCAAGAAAATGACAAGAAATTTGAATAACGTTTTCGCTTCTCTTTGTTGTTGTTGTGTTTTACTATCCTTATGAAAGAACAATCAAATACGAGTATGTCAGTTTTTAGGGGCTTGTGTTTTACTTGAAGTAGTGCCTTTAGTGAATATTTCCAGGAAGGTGGAATTCATTGGGTTAGTGGTTGTAAGGTTGCTCGGAGAGTTGACTTATTATTATTATTATTTTTTGGTAGTGGAATTTCATTCCCTCCTTTCCGCGGAATTTGTAAAAATCAATTTAGGTGGATGGCTTTTACTGTCGTTGTTAGCTTACTTGATTTATTGTCTGCTATGGCATTTTAAAACTGCTCCTAAGTCGTTGCCTTTTAGAATTTGAAGTTTCCTTGACTTTGGTGGATCACTTATGAGATGGAGTTGCATGGTTATTACTCAACTATGTTATTTACCTGTCTTAATGGTCGTGTTTGGCTAATCATTAGATATATTTCACAAGTTCATGGTTTAGTGTTTGTACTTGTCAGTTCTATGAGATGTAAAAAACTTGGTTCTGCATTTGAAGGTGTGGAAAATTTATGCATTTTCCTTTGTGCTAGGATTTAGTCATGCTCTCTGTTTTCTTCAGTACGATATATATCCCACTTGCACTTTGTTTTTAAGCTCCTTCTCTAGTTGTGGAATTATTCATGTCACAGCAATGACAGTTTGTTTCATGTTCTGTCTCATGCAGGTGTGGATGCATGCTGATCAGAGGAAAGCTGGCTTCCTTGGTCGACAAGAATTCTATAATGCTCTTAAGCTTGTCACTGTGGCACAAAGTAAGCGAGAGTTGACCCAAGATATTGTGAAAGCGGCACTATATGGTCATGCTTCAGCTAAAATTCCTGCACCTCAAATAAACCTCGCAGCAACACCTGCCTCTAGAGTTGGAGTACCTGCTGCACAATTGACCGGCACCATATCTGCAACAGCATCACAAAACGTTGGCATCAGACCAGCACAAGCACCTGGAATTGTGAGCGCAAACCACCATTATTTTCCAACACAGCCAAATTTGCACCCTAGACCACCCCAAGCCGCACCTTCTATCCCTGCTTCCCCTTCTCAGCAACTTCCTGCTGGTCAAGTGATACCCAAAGGGGGTAATGTTGGTGCTCCTCGTCCTCCAAGTTCATCAGTCTCAACTAACTTTCTTGGTGGAAATACAAGTGGCCCAACTTCTGTAATTCCCAACAGAGGGGTTGTTCCACCAGCTACTCCTACTGTGGATGCATTTGGGATGGCAGTGTCAGGGTTGACAACTGTTGCTCAACCAAGGCCACAAATGACAGCTGGGCAGATGCATTCTTCTGTTCCAAAACCTCAAAATGCAACTCTACTTTCAGATCAACAAGCAACAAAGGATTCCAAAAAATCTTCAGAAAATGGATTTTCATCTGACTCACTTTTTGGAGATGTCTTTGCTGCAAGTCCTAGTGAACCAAAACAAGGTTCCTTACAAGCTGCATCTTCGACAAGCAACTTATCGGCCTCATCAGCAAGTGTTCCGTCGTCTGTTGAGCCCCAACCTTCTGCTGGACCAAGCTTCCACAACTCTTCACAGCTTACATATTCTCAACAACCTAGGGGTGATCCAGCAACAGGAAAACAAAATGAGAAGATTAACGCTCAAACTGCTGCTACTTCTCCTTCCTCTGGTTTTACTGTTGGAGCTGGGAATTCAGTTTCCAATCAATCCCAGCTTCAATGGCCAAAGATGACTCAATCTGATATTCAGAAGTATATGAAGGTTTTTATTCAAGTAGATACTGATAGAGATGGGAAAGTTACCGGTGAACAAGCACGGAATCTCTTTTTAAGTTGGAGGCTCCCAAGAGGTTGACTAACAAACTCAGTTACCTTTAGCTATTGATATTTGTTTCAATTGCATAGTTTCCTTGTATTCTTGTTCAGGCAAACTGTTATCTAATTCATTGAGAAAAATTTACTAACAATTTGAGTTGGTTGTCTTTGCTTAGCATTTTGTTAACGTAAGATGATGCTCACAGAGTTTTCTTTCGTTAACATTTTCTCTGCATTGGAGCTTTGAAAGTGCTGCTGTCTACAATTATTGCAGCTTTTTGTTTAGAATTTCCTTCAAGGAACATGTTTTTTGCTGCCTAATAATTAGTCTTGGTGCTTCAGAGATTTTAAAGCAGGTATGGGACCTGTCTGACCAAGATAATGACAGCATGCTTTCTTTGAGGGAGTTCTGTACTGCTCTCTATTTGATGGAACGTTTTAGAGAAGGCCGCCCCCTTCCTACAACACTCCCAGGCAGTGTAATATCAGATGAAACTCTGTTATCCATGACAAGCCACCCTACTGCATCATATAGCAGTGGAACTTGGACACCTGCTCCTGGTGCTGTTTTCTTTATGATGTCATCTTTTCAGTATTAGTTTTATACTCGTACTTCCACTGTAAATTCTCTTTTAAATGAGAAGCTGATGAATTTCCCCAGGTTTGAGACATCCACATGCTGTTCATGGTCCTCGCCCACCTTCTGCTGCTGCAGCAAAGCCACCAAGGCCACCATCTGTTCCTCATACTGATGAAAAACAACCTCCTCAGTTAAAGCCCAAAGTGCCAGTGCTGGAAAAGCATCTTGTGGATCAGCTAAGCCAAGAAGAGCAGGACTCTTTAAATTCAAAGTTCCAAGAGGCAACACAAGCTGATAAGAAGGCATTTGTTCTTTTTAATGCTTATCTTACGAAATTGCTAAATGTTGTATCCTTTGTGAAAATTGTCTGTATCTTATGTCTAGTGAGCATCTGTAGTAGGTCTTACTGTTTAAGTTTCAGCTGCATGCAAAGAATGGTGGATAGATGCTCCATTTCCAGTTGAACACTGATATATGTGATATGTCTCATTGAACTACAGTCTTGAAAATTTATTCCTTTTCTTGATTGAAGGTTGAAGAATTGGAGAAAGAAATATCAGATTCTAGACAAAAGATTGAGTTCTATCGTACCAAGATGCAGGAACTTGTAAGTCTGCCCCAACCTTTTTCCTCTTAATGTATAAGAAAATTTATGGTTATGATATTCTCTATTTGTTCTCATTTTCTTGTTTTGAAATAGCTTACTGTATCTAGATATAGGCTTTTAGTTCGAGGCTCAACATTTAGTATCAATGGCTCAATATGTTTTCCTTGAGTGATCCAAAGTGCAGAACTGGCTTTTGCTTATTTCCTTGTGCTTGAGTCCCATCACATCATTGTTTCACGTATGATGGAAGTGCTAAACATATAGCTTAGTTGATATCATGGAGGTTTGTTAAGGCCGTGTATAAGTAATAAAAGTTCAGATTGGTTTATTAGGGTCAAGATCCATTGGAAAGATATAAAGAAAAACAGAGTTCTGTTACTTATGAAATCCCTATTATGATCTATATGGTAAAGACTCTTATAGTGAATGAATCGGTTAATTTGATCATAATAAACTTACCCACAATGTGAACTAGGAGTTGTTATCAATTCACTAGGATAAATGATCAAATACAATGAAATGTCATACTTACAGCTTTTTGACCAATTAAGCTTTTCAACTAATTGAGTAGCAAAACTCAAAACTATTTAGACATTCTTTTTCCAGGCATTGTACATGATTGCTAATTATTGAGTTTTTCAACCCCAGATTTTGTATAAAAGTCGGTGTGACAATCGACTTAATGAAGTCACTGCAAGGGTGTCTGCTGAAAGGCGTGAGGTATCTTTTCTCCCTTTGTTGATTGACATACGTTTTCTGAAGCAGCACATTGCTAGTTGTAAGACTGATCAATTGAAGTCCTAATCAGGTTGATATGTTGGAGAGGAAGTATATAGAGAAATACAAGCAGTCTGGAGATGTAGCATCTAGATTAACCATCGAAGAAGCAACATTTCGTGATATTCAAGTATGTACTTTTTCTTCCTTTACTATTTACTTTTTTGATGTGGTAGATAATTTTTGGTGACCTCTTTCTCTATTAACATCTCAACCAAATAATTCCTTATTTCTTGCAGGAGAAAAAAATGGACCTATACAAGGCAATTGTTAAAATGGAAGAAGGAGGCACTGCTGAAGATGTCCTTAAGGTGCTTTGTGATTGTAGTTTAAGTCTGTGATTGTACAACAATAGTGTATAAGTCCTGTTCTTACTGTTTTTTTCAGGAACGAGCGGATGGTATCCAGTCGAGCCTGGAGTTGCTAGTAAAAAGTGTGAATGAACGCTGTAAGCAATATGGCTTGCGCGCCAAACCTACCTCACTGGTTGAACTGCCATTTGGTAACTTCAGACACATCCCATTCTAAGCTCATCTGGAATTTTAGTTTGCCTTTTCTTTTGAGGTGTATTGTAGCACATGAAAGTTCCCTTTCAAGTTATGGCTATGATATAGTATTTTGATATGTTTGTTGGCAGAATGCAACATTTAATTTATCTTATTGATTGTCACCGACTGTAAAGAAAATGATTTGTTGTGTGATAGAGATGATCTACATTCATGTGCCTTTTTTCTTTTTTTGCTCGCTTTCACTTGTGTTTTCTTTTTGGATTTGTTGTCAAGTATCTTAATGTTTTTTTTTTTCTGTATTCCTTCATAAATAATTATGTCTATAGGGTGGTGTTTTATGATTGAAAATCTAAATATTAGAGCAGTGTCTTTGCAATAATTTTTTGAGTTTATAAATTGAACATTAGTAACCATATGTCGCCAGTTGTTTAGCATGGTTCTTAGGTATATTATTTTTACTCTCTAGCTGTATTGCTTAGACCTTGTTTGTTGATAGTCAATGCTGACGTGGGATTGCCTTCATTCGAGACATTGCTTGTCTTATGTTCTGGTAGATAGTGAAACTTCTCCATGGCTGCACTTAGTTGTTTCGATGAAATAGTTTTCATTTTTTTTGGATAAAAATTTAAGAACATTCATTGTTTTATTTTTGCTGAGTTTATTTTTTATCATCTTTCTTGAGGCTGGCAACCTGGAATTCAAGAAGGAACTGTTGATTGGGATGAGGACTGGGATAAGTTTGATGATGAAGGTATGCTGAACTGTTTCCTATTTGAGCAATGGTTTTATTACCTTTCTGAATTTCAAAACCGAAACCTGGTTAAGTTTATCCAACCTCGTACCATCATGATGAATTTCATCAATGCCCTGACGAATGAACATATTCGACCATGTTCAGGGTACACATTTGTTAAGGAGCTTACTTTGGATGTCCAAAATGTTGTAGCCCCTCCAAAAGAAAAAACTTCAATTAGGAAAGGAACTTCTAGTAAAGGTGACATAAATGATTCACCCTTTAGTGCTGAGTCGAAGTCAGAGAAGAATACAAGTTCAGGTGAATTAAATCATGAGATAGAATCAGCAGATGATCAAAATGAGAATGGTGTGGTTGGAAATCCTCAAAATCCTGATCAGAAAAGTCCAACGAAAGATCAAGCTAATCAACTCCAAAAGTCTCCAATTAGAGAGAGTGCTGACAGTTCACCTCATTCTAAAGAGACCACAAGGTGCGGTTTAATTTATGACTTTTCTTGGTTATATCTTTTCTTCTATTTGTGTCTGAACTGATACCTCAATTAATTGTCTGATCATATCTTGGTTGTATGGACAAGGCCACTATTTTCCTTTGTTCCAGGTTTCTTTATTCGTAGATTTAATTGGATATCTGAAGTTCTTAGTGGTGTACTTGTGCAGTGAGGGAGGTGGTGCTGAATCTGTTCTTTCCAACGATAGAAGTGTTAATGAACCCCATTGGGGTACATTCGATTCCCATTTTGATACAGAGTCAGTTTGGGGCTTTGATAGTGGCAAGGTTAGTGAACTTTGGTGTTTTCATAAGATTTTTATGTTAGCAACTGGATTAATTTAAAGAATACTGTTTAAAACAATGTAAATCTGTATACATCCACATGCTAAAGCAAATGCATGCACAATGTTACTTGTGAGTCATGTTAAATCCTGAGTATGGGTTTTTGATAAGAATTGAATTTATTAGTCGATATATTGAGACTTTTATTCTTTTCTGGAGGAAGTGGTACGTCTCATAATTCATTTTCCTTGCTTTTGGCCCCCTAACCTACTTGTTCTATTGGCAACATTGTACGTTTGTCATTTTTCCCCCCCCTGTTTTTGGCAGGTCAAGGATCACGATGGACAGGAGGGTTCTTTGTTTGGTATAGATGGCTTTAATCTAAATCCAATTAAAACAGGACCCTTACAGGAGAAGAGCCCATTTGTCTTTGCTGATTCTGTCCCAAGTACCCCTGCCTATGATCAGGGGAAAAGCTCATTTGTATTTGATTCTGTTCCAAGTACCCCTGCCTACGGCCAGGGGAAGAGCTCCCTTGTGTTCGATTCTGTTCCAAGCACGCCTGCTTATAATCAGGGGAAGAGCTCATTTGTTTTCGATTCTGTTCCAAGCACCCCTGCTTATAATCAGGGAAAGAGCACATCCATATTTGCAGATTCTGTTCCCAGTACCCCTGCATATAAGTTTGGTGAAGGATCAGAGGACCACTCCTTTGATAGCTTTTCAAGATTTGATTCATTTAACATGCATGATGGTGGGTTGTTTCAATCATCAAACGCTTCATTTTCAAGGTTTGATTCCATGCGAAGTACTGGCGAGTCCAATCAAACTTATGGATTTGCATCAAGTTTTGATTCATTTAAAGATTCAGAGCAAAGTCATGGATTCTCAAGATTTGATTCATTCGGGGATTCTGATCAGAACCATGGGTTCTCAAGATTTGATTCATTTAGAGACTCTGATCCTGGCCAAGGGTTTTCATCGAGCTTTGACTCATTTAATGGATCTCGTGATCCTGATCATAGCCACGTGTTCTCAAGGTATGATTCATTTGGTAATCGTGAGAGTGAATTCTTGAAGGACAATTCCATGGCACGATTTGATTCTTTTCGTGGTTCTAAAGACACTGATAACAGTCATGGGTTCCGATCTTTTGATGACAATGACCCATTTGGCTCATCTGGACCATTTAAGTCATCAGTGGAGGGTGAAACTCCTAAAAGAAGTTCTGATAGCTGGAGAGCATTTTAGTCAGCTTATGGATGTTAAGAACACTACAAAAATTTCTTTTGGATGAGGCCTTTTCGTCCCAGATTTGTTCCCATAGGTGTTGTGGCCTGGTTCTACCATTTCCAGTACATATTAGAATGTGATAATGCATGAATGATTTGCCGTGTGGGTTCTAGCCCATGCTTGTTTTTGACTGCTCCCATTTTTTGCTTCCCCATATTGTTCCATATTATATTATTGCTTATGATGCTTTTTTACTGTTGTAAGTTTTCTTTTCCTTCACTTTTTTTTTACTGTGTACCAGAGGGCTTTTGAGACATGCAATTTTTTATTTTTTCTTTCTAAACGTACTGTTAAATATGCTTTTGTCATGGATGAAAATGTTGAATTGATCTGTTGCTCACTCTAGTTCTGTAAGCCTGGTTCATGTTTTAGGTTACTGTCATGCATATATCGTGTAATCTAGAATACTTATAACTATTTTTTGTAGGTTATGTATAAAAGTTTGGGGTATAGTGACAGGTAGCTTATAGTTTCTCACGTATGATCCATTATCTTTGTTACATAATTTAATTAATATAAAGGACTCTATTTGTATATAATATATCTCTTGGCATAGATAAAGGAAATGAATTTACGTTATTTTGTTATATAGAATTAATTACATATGTATATCATGTTAATTAACTAAAAGATAGCATGTCCATATGTTCACTAATAAACGATGTTAAGATTTAATAAGTTGGTAAGATTATAAAATAGTTAAAAGATATTCGATGTTAATATTATAATTTTCTAATTCAAATGGAAAATAGTTAATTGAATTTGCATATGATTATGCATTCAGTATTTAGATGTGATAGGAAATGGTAACAAAAAAAGAAAAAAAGGAGTACGGTAATTTGATGAAAGGTAAAAAGCTTAACGTGAAGTAACAAATTTGAGAATGTTCTAATTGTGTCAAATTTATCAATTTTTTATTGATAAATGTTCATCAAATTATTTACTTACATATACATCTCAAAAATTAAAATTAAAATTATATAGGTTTTGAAATAATCTCTTTTTAATATATAAATTTACTATTGATCTTGCTTACAATAATCTTAATAATTGTGCTTGTGCACAAGTACAACCGTGACAGAAATGAAATATCAAGAAATTACAAACACGATCGTGATAGAGAAGAAACTTCAAGGAGTTGCACGATCGTGTACAAGCACGATCGTAACAGAGAAGAAACTTCAGGGAGTTGCACGATTGTGACAGAGAGGAAATATTAGGAAGCTGCACCGGAGGTGCACTGCTATTTGACAATAAAATTAATAAGAATAAGGCATTTAATAACAATAATAAGAAAATTAATAATAATAAAGAATTTAATAATAATAATAATAAATTAGTAATAATAATAATAATAATAATAATTCCTTTGTCATTCTAAGTGTATGTTTTCAAACCAAACACTGGCATAGAAATTCTTTAGCAGTAAACAAAACAAAGTACTCATTATATTCTTTTTCTTATTTTTTCTAATCCAAAAAATAATTATTTTATTTTAGCCGTTAAATCAAACAGGCAAGATTGAAAATTTTAGAGTTAGAGAAGAGTAAAATAAGGGGTTTGTTAACTAAAGGGTTTAGTTAATGTTTAATTAAATTATTTTATTTAAAATAAAACAAAATAAAATAAAAGCATAGTTAATTATTTATTTAATCTTGGATATTTTAAAACGAAGATTACGTCCCATAGGAACCACGTGACGCATAAGAGTAAAAAGTTTAAATATAATATTAGTGTAATCCTAAATCTTTAACATTTTTCGTCTTAAACCTTTTTTTTATTTATTTTGTACCAAAAAAAAATGATAACCTTAGCATAAAACATATTATTAATATAAATCTTCGTCTTTATTAATTAATGAGATTAATAGTTTTTTCATGTTAAATATTAAAAAAATTATACACTTTGTATAAATCACTCAATTAGTTGCAAATCTATCTATAAATTATTAAATTAGTTGAAAATTTTTATTTTCTATAAGTAAATTTCTTATTATACACTTGATCATCAATTAGAAATTAAAGGGATGGCACTGTACTTTTTAATTTCTAATAAATATTAAAATCTGAAGCTACTCTTTAAGTATATATATTAAGGACGAGTTGGGATGGACGACCACGTAATCCATCCCAACCGCCCATCTAATCCAACGGCGACATTCTCCCCCCCCCCCTCTCTGAAAGTTGTGCAGCCATCCCGCTGCTTCATTTAATCTGACGGTTTAAAAGTTCTGGAGCTA
>JANIPN010000219.1:18730785-18742421 GCA_027478595.1 Erythroxylum anguifugum
GGGAAGGTCCCGGTAACAAAAATTTTTGTTTTCCGCACCTGGTACATGTGATGTACCTCCCGGGATTTTCCTACATAAGTATGGTTAGGATGATAAAGTTCACTATGAATATCTTCTTTTCTCCTTTTTAACTTCTAAACTTCTCCCTTAAAACCTTTAACAAAAACTATCTCTATTTATTTAGCGGACCTTCCCCACCTAATGTTATATGAATTCATGATATACAATATTATTATAACAGCCTCAAGTTGCTTAAAACTGTCAAACTTTATTCCTAACTCAAATGCTATAATTTTATGATCTACATTTGGGTTATAAATTTTTACTTTTTTTCTTTTAACTTTGTTATAACCACTAAAATCATCACGATCACTTAATATTGGGGTAGACATCTCCTTATTTGAGTCATCATACTCATAATGAGGCTCATCAGGTTTTCTCCTCTCATTCCACTTATACAGTTTTCTATTCAAATCACACTGGACTAGTCTTTTATACTTCCCATCACCATCGATCACATGATCAAACCTAAATTGTTTAGCATATTTCATAAGATTCTTCCTAACTTGCAAGTATTCTTCATCAACAAAGAAAATTCATTCTGATCTATCTCACCATCAGTGTAACTAATATCTATAGGAATATATTCAGGATCAAATTCATTTTTTGATTTTGAAGCATCATTCTCTCCTACTTTGTATATTGTGTTTCACTCAACCCTTTATTTTCATTCCTTGTGCTACACTTCACTGCATTAATCTCATCATCCCTAACTAGATTCATATTACCTACTTCCTTAGATGATATATCATTTATGCTTTTATCAAACCCATGATCAAATTATACTAGCATTAATCACATTAATTCCTAGAGTTTATATCTCATACATTATTGTTCATAAGTCATGATCGCATGTTCTACTAAAGTCCTTCAAACTATTACAAATATATCCATGAAATTTATAACTAACCGTTAGCAAGTTTGAATAGTTATGATATTTAGGAAATCCAACGATCAAGTACGTCAAACCTAAAATTCAAAGCCCTTAAATCACATGTAAGCTTGACTAAAAATGACAAAAATAAATACTAAATCCTAAAAAAAAATAACAATACAAGCATGCATAAGTAAAAACACAACAAAGTACAATAATGTTACCATACATTAGAAGGATTTTTTTAACATACTAAATCATATCATTGCGGATGCTAGAGTACAAGTATGAGTGAAAACAAGTGAAAACATACATAGAGATAGATATGATATAGTTAACACTTGTCGGAGTCGTTACTGCAAACTTGGTGGTAGCTAACCTGAAAAAAAGAGTTGAAGGGAGTTAGACCTCACTAAGTAAGTTCATATTGTCTTACGACCCCTAATAGTATACTCACACACAATATATAATTTATACTAGTATAAATACACATATATGATGTATGAAAAATCATATGCAATACTCAATAGATTGTGGAGAAGGAATATCTATAGGACCCTAGTCTTCAAGGGTAAATCCTCATAATTTTACACCTCAAATGGTTGCAGGGAGGTAAGCATCACCAATGACGTAGGGTACACCTATACTCATATAGTAGTAAGACTCTCTTAGTATAAAGGGGCTGTAAGGAGACAAGCATCACCAACAGACCATCTCTCACTCAATATGTCCAAAATCATAATCATATTAATAATATACATATCAAATAATGACCTGCCCGGAAGCCAAACATTAACCAGGATCGATCTGTATCATATTATAATCATCTCTCATAATCAAACTAGCAAGCATCTAGTTCTGATGCATACACATCAAATGACACGTCTTATAGATTTTTCTTCTCCATAATTATAATCAAACACAGCAATACACAATCCAAATATCAATCACGCAACTTCACAAGTACTCAATCATATAAGCACATCATAAATACATGCAATATGCTATAGGAACCCAAACCTTATGCATATACATAGATTTGCGGTAATATTCACATAGCTTCATGATAATGACTACACAAATTACATATGACATGTATATACTTGTAGGTACTTATAAAATAAATCCAACATTTAAGTACTCAATTCCAAGCTTTCCTCCAATTATTCATTGCCTCCAATGTGTTTGATCTTTAAAGTTAAAGTCTAATAACGATTATAAACAAACTTCATGTCTACAATCTCTACAACATAACATGAAAAATATTAGACTATCACCGTTGAAATGATAAGAAGTTCAAGATTAGCTCTCTAAACATAACCTATTGGAAATTTTATAGCAATCTCAACATCTTTAAATATGAATACAACCTATTTCTAGTTTATAAGTGCATAATCTAAACCAATTGTACCTAAATTATGATAATTAAAATATAAAGAAGTGAAGTTTCATGAAAATTGAGGTGAATGCACTTAAAAATGTATAAATGGTTTTACATGTAGTTATGAAATAATTAAAATGCTAACCATTGACTTGGGTTGAAAACTTATAATGATGGAGTTGTGGGAGAGTTAATTCATTGAAGAAGAGCTTAGAAAAAGTGATGAAAATGTCAAATATAACATACTTAGAAAAAGTGATGAAAATGTCAAATATAACATAACTTACACGCAACTATAATTCCTTCTTATATGCACCAAATTGTCTTACGATTAAAAAATCTTAACTATTGATAACCTTGTTATTTTTTCAAATAAGGGATTTTAAATTTTTAAGAAATGAGTTGAAAGTTAAATAATAGACATTATGATCATTTTATTTTTCTAAGGTGAGTAAAATTGTCACATCATTTAAAATTGTCAAAAAGTATGATGTGTTTTAAGGTATGTTTGCCTTAAATGCAACTCTTACTATTAACTTATGTTGAATATAATTGATCATATAATTTTTAATTTTTTTACAATTATCCATTTATTAAATAAAAATAAATCTATAATTTTTTTAATAAAGATAAAATTTCTTATAATAACTTACATAAAATAATATCTATTATTCACATTAAAACTAAATTAGATCAATACAAATAAAAGATTATAAGATCTAAATAATATATCACATCAATATTAATAATACAGGGGTAATTATAAAAAATAATTGTAAATTAAAGTAATTGTAAGTTACTTATAAATTTTGGGCTTGGACTTTATATATACAACATAAATTTTTTTCTTTAAAACATTTTGGATTTAATTTTTAAAACACATACCTGAATTGGTGATTGCTTTTTAAAACTTAACTATTTTAGTTATAGAATTTAACCATTGACCAATTTATACGAGTGTAAGCAACGAACATGTTTATCCATTTGCATAGGCTACCCGCATGAACTGTACAGCTCTCTTATCACATTGCAAATGCAACAGTTTTAGCAAGAACAAGGCATGGTGTTTAATTTAGTCCAGCACAAAAACAAAAACTTAAACAATATACAGAATGCTTGGATCAAAGAAATGAGCAAAATCTAAGCATAGGCATAGCCGGTGGGGGAAGCTTTTAGCTTGGGAGGGAAAAAAAAAAAAAAGAACAGTATGCTTATGTTTGTTGAACTCGGCTTCTTTGTACAGAAGCCTTTGGCTATATTTTGCTCACATGGCAGTGCCCAAGACACCCTTGAGTCGATCAAGTCCTTCTGCGGATACGCTCCTCCTCCTATGTAATCTTGGAATTACAATTTTAGGAGGTGGGTCTGGAGAGAAGCATACCACAACTACTGTCAGGTTGTCACAAGTGTTACGTTGAAGTGCCTCCTTCACAAGTGCTCTTGAACATGTAGTAGGATCATTGTGAATCATCAGCTCCTTTCTGACCATTGTAACTGCGCACTGGCTGCTCATCACATCCCACAGCCCATCACAGCCTATGATCAAGAACTCATCTTCTTCTGTCAGATTGATCTCCTCCAACTCCGGCTCAGCACTTAGGGGACTTTTGGATCCTTTCGAGCCCTTAATATGCCAGTCCCCAAGAGCACGAGCCACAGACAATTGCCCATTAAGGTAGCCATCATAGATCACACCTCCCAGCCTCTCTATTCTTAGTCTTTCAGAGGTGCAGTTCGGTTTGTGGTCTTTTGACAACTCTATTGCTCTTCCTCGTTTTCCTAGTACAGCTCTAGAATCACCAGCATTAGCAATGAGCATGTTCCTGAATAAAGATGGCAGTATCAAGCATATGATTATGGAAAAGGATCATCAAAATGGTTTACAGAAACCAACTTTATCTGGTGCAGTGAATGAGAAGAAAACTTTTCTAGGGAAAGAATTAACATGGACAATCACCCCTCTCAAAGCAGGTAAAAGGTATGAGACTACAAGCACTGACCTTCCCAGAATAAGGGCAGTCAAAGCAGTCGTACCACAGGAACTGTCAACTGATTTAGCATCAGCTAGTGCATGATCAGTCTTCACAAACGCACTCCTGACTGCCTTCTTCGTGCCTAATGGGAACTGGGAATCTTCCACAATATAGTTGAGTATGTTATTCCTAGTAAATGAAGCAGCATCAGTGCCACCGTGACCATCAAAGACCTGCAGAGACCAGCAAGCAATTACACCTGACTGAATCTAATTTTGTGCATCAGAACATGGAATTCTACATCGACCCCCCTCTCCTCTTTAGCTGGTCCATTCCAGTTCATAGGCAACCAACTTCTGGACTAGGACAGTGCACGTATGTGAAAGAACTTATATGCCATAGTCAATTTCACCTTCATTAGACCATTCCAGATTGACCAGAATGAATATAATTAATTCACATTGCAATGATTGAATGAAACAACCTTATTAACTTACAGACCCCATAAAATGCTCCAGGAGAAGGAAGATTTGAATCTGTAGCAGGGTGCTCCTGCAGATTGTCCACGCATATATGCTCATCTTCCATGTACTGTTTTGGTCCTTTCTCAGAGTAGCTTCCAGAGCGAAATACAGGCTGATATCCAGAACTCTCATTAGATGACGATTTATAGCCAATAACTCCAAATTTTGATTCCTAAACATGTAAGAAGAATGAAAAAATAGGTTGACCTGTCGTTTACGTAGTGGAAGTAACACACGAAGATAACAATGATCTAATCGAAATATAGTGTACCAAAGTAAACCACAGCGATTGTATCTCCGGATACACATGATTCCCCATATGGACTTACAAACAGACACAAGCACACATGCAAATTTATTTAAGGAAGATTGTTTAGAACACACATCCTCTAACAGTAATCCACTCATTCATTGCAATCATCAGTAGCAATTTTATATTTTTTATGGGACATCGATCATTTTCATATATTTGGAACTTTGTTCTGCGAACAATAATTGCAATCACTTCGCATTGCTGCTCCATCCGTTAGAAGTAAACAGGATAAACTTCTGAACAGCAAGAAATGCTTTTCTGGATTTGTTTCATGGACAGTGAAATCATGTAAAACAGTTGGGCTGATTGGAAAATCATTATGAGAACATATACATAGGCAATTCACATGGTTTGTTTTCCCAAGGTCTTCAAAATATGGGGAAACTAGTATTTTAATTGCAAGAAACTATGTTTGAAAAGTAGCAGTTTAATTCATATTTCTTCACCGGATTCTTTTACCATGAGAATCAATGCATATCATCTCATGTTGTCTTGAGCTTGATCCATGAAATAGATCTTCGTGAATCATTTGATCTAAAGCATGACCTCAGACCTTAATTTGTGTTGGACTTGGTCTAAAATTTCATAGTACAGAAAAAAAAAAGAGCCTAGTAAACCGAATCAACAAAAAGGTTAGGAATGAATTGACTCACAGGTTCTGCCAGAAACAGGGTGCTACTGCAATGGCGCATAGCTGTCGGTGGCTTGCCAAGACTCAGTTGGTTCGGACTCTCCAAATTTTCCTCATTCCGATTCTCCGAGATAAACACGCCGCTCTTGTTGGACCTTGGTATCTGAGGTGAAATATGCGTTCCTTGAGCCATCATCCAAAGGCTAATCCATTCTCAATTATTTTTATAAGTAAAAACTGCACCTAGCTGGACTCAGCCGTAGCTCCAGCGACAGGTTTGGCTTTCGGATACATACATACAGCGAAACAAGTTTTATTGAAATAATAGCACCGGATCGGAGAATTTAATTGAACTCTAAACTGCAATAAATTATGAAATAAAGATCACAACAATTGGCTCTTTGCTTACTACTAGGGGAAATAACAGCATTCCTTTTATTACTTAGATTCTGGTACAAATTTTGAGACTCGTCTCGACATTTCCCAGATACAGATTTAAGAGAAAACCCAGATCAAAAGTTCATCGAAGAGCGCTAGAACTTATAAGATTGAAGATAAAGTTTGCATCTTTGTGAGAGGGGATGAGAAGGCAAAGCCAAGTTCAGACCATAGCATTGTAGTAGGAAATGGAGGACCATTAAGAGGAAAGAGAAGAAGAACGAAGTTTTTCATCACGTGGTTGAATGATTGGGGATTCCAAGTTTTTCGGTAGCCATTGTAGGAGTTGGCAAAGTGATATGGGGAGCTGACACGTGGAGTCCTGCACAAAAATTGGTGGCCATGTGTTCTCCTTGGATTCATGGCTCTCCATGCCTTTTCTTTGTTCTTGAATATCATTTGTTATTTGACAACATAGATCATGTCTCGCCTCCTCGGCCAACCGTGACTATGTTCGTAAGGTCTCTCTGACGTGAACGTGATCCAAATTTCTTCCGTCCCCAATATGGAACAACAGTCTCTTTTGTTTTTCTCTTTTCTTTTAATAATCTGCAAGAATCGATTATTCTGTTTTTATGCGTTCCATTCGAATCTCTACAGTTTCCGGTGTTAACTAAACAATAGATTGGTGTTTACAAATCTTGAGCTGTATTTAGTCAGTAACTGTTTATGATCCAAATACCAATAATATGACAAAGATTGCAGTGTAGAAACCAAAGAAAGAAAGCAACTTTAACTAAGATGCTCCGCGAAGATAAACACCAACGGTACGTAATCACTAATCACTGTTACTGCGACGAAGAAGTGATACATGAAAATTATGTCAGCCACGTGGGCAATCAATGATGGTTGTTAAGATTTAATTACTAAGAAAAGTCGAAAAGCTGACGGCTCTTTTCCTGGAGAATTTCTGGATGGACATCTCCAATCTCAATTTCCTCTACCAAACTGCGGGACCCTGGAAGTCATTGTGTAAAGGTTTAAGTTGCTTGTCTGCTTCAGAAAGGACGGGACGCTCAACAGAGTTATCTCGTGGTCCTGTGATCCTGTGGGTGATATTTGTTCGCCAGTGGACCAATAAGTCATAAAATCTTTAAATCATGTAGATGTAAATGGAATCGTCATCTTCGTAGTTGCCAACGGTATCTTTCGAAAATTAGCGTCAATGTAAAGCCTAAAACGACCTCTCTACATTCGTCAAGTCAATTGCAGTATGCAGATTCGTGAACGTGTACTAGTTTAAGGGTAAAATATTAATTGCAAACGAACTTGAATTTTCCCCTGACACATAAATCTTGGAAAGTATATGGACACCGGTACTCCTCGAACACATTAGAATTTTACGTGTCGAAGGGCCATTTGTGAGGTAGTTCCATACTTAAATTTGGCTGTAACGCTTAAGACACTCCTGCGGTATTAATTGGACGCAAGTTTTAGTTAAAGATCACTCTTTCATTCTGATATCTCTGTTTTGGCGCTACACAGTCAGCATATTTTTCAGACAAACAATTCGTGAAGTCTCTTACAGTCAGCATATTTTTCAGACAAACAATTAGTGAAGTCTCTTACATATTCGTTCCATTTGCTTGCATACAGGTAACAGTATGGGGTTTGTAGTTGAGCAGTATACTCTACAAAAAGCTCTTTTGGTTGTCTTAATGGTTTTCAGCGGCCTCTCTTCGAAAGGGGTCAGTGTGAATGTCAACACAAGACCTAAAGATGTAAACATTGGTGCTCTTTTCTCTTTCGACTCCACCATCGGGAAAGTTGCAAAGGTCGCAATAGAGGCTGCTGTGAAGGACGTGAACAATGATCCCTCTGTCCTTGGAGTTACGAAGCTGCACCTTACTATGCAGGACACTGCATATAGCGGATATGTGGGCTTGCTTGAGGGTAAGCACTTAAAAACACCAGCTTTTCTATTTTATTCAGTTAACTTTCTATGTCTGGAAATATGGGTTTAATTGTGATTGTTTAATCGATCTTATTTCAGCCTTAAGTTTGATGAAGAACCGGACAGTGGCCATAATTGGTCCCCAATTTTCTGTTACTGCCCATATCGTATCACATATAGCTAATGAGCTTCAGGTACCCGTAGTATCATTTGCAGCAACAGATCCCGTTCTGTCTTCACTTCAGTATCAGTTCTTCCTCCGGACATGTCAGAGTGATATTTTTCAGATGGCTGCAATAGCTGAAATCATAGACTACTATGGTTGGAGGGATGTAATAGCCATCTTTGTGGATGACGATCAAGGAAGAAATGCGATTGCAGCATTAGGAGGCAAGTTATCCGAAAGACGTTGTAAGATCTCGTATAAGGCTCCATTGAGTTCCCAAGTTAATCGAGTAGACATCATGAATACTTTAGTCAAGGTGGCCATGATGGAATCCAGAATTCTTGTTCTTCTTGCTTACCCTGAATGGGGTCTAGAGGTGCTTGATGTGGCACAAAATCTTGGCATGACAGCAACTGGGTATGTTTGGATAGCCACTGATTGGCTTACAACAGTCCTGGAAACAGAATCTCCTCTTTCTTCAGACGCAGTGCATAACATGCAAGGTGTTATGACACTGCGTGTGTATAGTCCTGAATCACAACAGAAACGGAATTTGCTCTCTAGGTGGACCAACTTGAGCACTAGAGAGACAACTAAAGGTAGTTTGGGGTTAAATTCTTATGGTCTGTTTGCCTATGATACTGTTTGGCTCCTAGCTTATGCATTGGATACATTTTTCAGTCAAGGAGGAAATGTCTCATTTTCTCGTGACCCGAGATTTGCAGAGAACCATGGTAGGAGTATGTACGAGAGTTCTTTGAATATTTTTGATCAAGGGAACTTGTTGTTCCGTAGCATTTTACAGGTTTATATGAATGGTACAACAGGTCCAATGAAGGTTTCTTCAGATGGGAACCTCATTCAACCTTCATATGAAGTCATCAACGTAATTGGCACTGGGTTCAGGAGGGTTGGTTATTGGTCCGACGATTCTGGTTTATCAGTTTTTCCTCCAGAAAAGCCTATCATAAAACCATCTAATCGATCAAGTTCTAGTCAACGTCTATATACTGTAATCTGGCCTGGAGAAACTACAATGAAGCCTCGTGGGTGGGTTTTTCCTAGCAATGGCAGGTATTTAAAAATTGGAGTACCCAACCGGGTGAGTTATCGCGACTTCGTCTCGGTAGAAGGGGTGGATGTCTTCAGAGGCTACTGCATTGATATATTTATAGCTGCTTTGAACTTGATGCCCTTTGCTGTCCCTTACAAGTTCTATGCTTTTGGGGATGGTCATGAGAACCCCAACAGAACAGAGTTATTGCATTTGATTTCTGCAGGAGTGAGTAAACAAACCAACGACTTTGAAGCCTAGATTGTCTTTCCATTCTTTTTTATGATACGTCTTTCTTGGTCTGCATATAGGTTTACGACGCTGTAGTAGGTGACATTGCCATCACCCCTGAGCGAACAAGGACGGTGGATTTCACACAGCCATATGTGGAATCTGGCCTAATCATAGTAGCCCCAGTCAGGGAATCGAAGTCTAGCGCCTGGGCCTTCTTGAGGCCATTCACTTCAAAGATGTGGTGCATAACAGCAATATTTTTCTTGATTATTGGTGCGGTTGTATGCATCTTGGAGCATAAGCTGAACAACGATTTTCGAGGCCCTCCTAAAAGACAAGTTGTAACAATTCTATGGTCAGTGCATCAATGTACAGTTCTTAGTGAGAATGTCAGGTTGATTTTCCAGATTTGGTTATAACTAATAAGGTTTTTGTGTATACTCTGCAGGTTCAGTTTTTCAACGTTAACTTTCTCCCATAGTAAGTGAAATGATATTGTGATTTACTTGCAAAGGGACAACGGAGCTCTTATATGTAATAATATAATCATGTGATTCTTATTTTTAACAAATGCAGGAGAAAACCTGATCAGCACCCTTGGCCGGCTTGTCTTAGTCCTTTGGCTATTTATAGTTCTAATACTCACTTCAAGCTATACCGCAAGTTTGACATCAATTCTAACAGTAGAACGGCTTTCTTCACCCATTAAAGGGATTGAAAGTCTGGTATCGAGCAAGGACCCCATTGGCTACCAACGTGGAACATTTACTGAAAGCTATCTAGTCGATAATTACAAGATAGACAGGTCTAGACTTATCCCTCTCAACTCTGAGCAGGATTATGCCAAAGCCTTAAAAGATGGTCCCAAGAAGGGCGGTGTTGCTGCAGTTGTTGACCAACGAGCATATATAGACCTCTTCCTCTCAAAACAATGTGAATTTAGTATTGTAGGCCAAGAATTCAGCAAAATTGGATGGGGATTTGTAAGTATATCCAGCTCAATATTCGCCGTATCCTTTAGTTTTTATATCATATGCAAATGGTGCTTCATTCTGGAGTTTACTTCAGAAATTCACATGGATGAGAGTTATTCTTGTACAACCCATTAATTTTGTTCTAAATTCTCAACTATAGGTTGATATGCCTACCATCGTCACATCTTCTCCAACTTAAAATTTGCGAATTTATTGAAAGTCTAATATCATAATTTGCCATTTCTCATCAGGCTTTTCCAAGAGATTCACAACTAGCATCTGACTTGTCAACTGCCATTTTGAAACTCTCCGAGAATGGAGAACTCAAAAGAATTAATGACAAGTGGGTTCTTAGAAGTACCTGCAGGACAGATGGTGCAAAAGAAGAAGCAAACAGGCTTGAGCTAAATTCCTTCTGGGGTCTCTTCCTCATTTGTGGCATAGCTTGCTTGTTTGCTGTACTTCTGTACATAATAAGGATTGTGCAGCAGTTCTACAAGTACTCTTCGGATGATCCTCAGTCATTAAGTAGAAGCTCAAGATCTGAACGGATTCAATCATTTTTATTGTTTGTTGGAGAAAAGGAAGAGGAAGCTAAAAGCCGGTCAAAGAGAAGACGAATGGAGAGA
Source organism: Erythroxylum anguifugum (assembly GCA_027478595.1). NCBI lineage: Eukaryota > Viridiplantae > Streptophyta > Magnoliopsida > Malpighiales > Erythroxylaceae > Erythroxylum > Erythroxylum anguifugum. The sequence goes on from JANIPN010000219.1 coordinate 18,741,931, forward strand.
CTTTCAAATACAAGCATAGATGGAGGGGAGTCTACAAACTGCTCCTTTAAAAGTATCGATTCGGGTCAGGAATTATAAACAAGCAGTCACAAAAGATTGTAAATATACACATATACGTAGTGGTTACTGGTCTTCATATTGTGTGCCTGTCATAGTATCCAGTTTTGTCATATAGTATCACTGCAGGCAGATAGATTCTGCAGAATTCTTGACTTGAATGCAGCAACATCTATAAAGACAAGCAGATAGGTGCCATACATTTCTAATGGAAATTAATCTTGCTGCTGGGAACTGATTGGCAATGTTAAGGATTAATAATTTATTAAAACAAAATAAGAAAGCTTTCCAATTTCCTAGGACAAAAGAAGTGAATATTTATTCTGACAAAGGAGTTTTTTTTTTGTTAACCTATATTAGATATTTGCTTTTAGAACTTGAATAAATCCCACGTGGACTCTTTATTATTTATCTTTTATTTGTGCAGCTTTGAA
>JANIPN010000219.1:18757464-18767832 GCA_027478595.1 Erythroxylum anguifugum
AAGTCATTGAACTACTTTGCTTGCAATTAATGTTGGGTAATGCTAGTTTCTGACTAGATTGAAGTCGACGATTTAATATGGGTTTAATTGAGTTTAGAATGCCCTCTTTGTTTGAACGATTTAATCTAGCTGTTGCTTAATTACTTTTCGAAGATCATTGTCTGCCTCTTTGTTTGAACGAAAGTGTGACTCCCTCGCATTCATGTCCTGTCTTCTTCTGTTTTCAACATTTACACTACTGCATACACAAGTAGGGTCGAACCCCAACCTTCCTTAAGAGAGGTGCTCGGTGGTCTGATAAAGTAGTTTTTGATGTCAAACATGGATAAATTACTAGAAGTCAACTAAAGACACATAGCTGTTGAAGTGATTTGGGATTCAACTAGTTGCTAATTGCACACATGTTGTTAAATGAACGCAATACAGCTGGAAAGTCACTTCTTTTTGTTCCCTAGTGGTTCAAAATTCTACCTGGTTCTAGCTGCTGTGAGTGTGCCTGAACCTGAAAAGAAAATAACATGTTTTAAATGGAATTCCTATGTATAATGAAAACAAACTGTACTGTTTGTAACTTATAAAAGAATGGAAGAGAATCAAAATCATTGACGTCACATGATTTCTATTGCTCAATGACTTGTCTTACTCTTAGAGAAGAAGCCATTTCCAGTTTGTGGTCCTGCAAAACTGATAGGAAAAGTGGGGCTTCTCGTTAGGGAAATGCTTCAAAAATATGTTGTCCAATTTCTGCTCTCTCTTTCAGAGCCCTTCTATTCTTGCGACTTTGGACAAAGAGCTCTTTTTAAGAGTCCTAACAAACCTGGTACTTAACAGGCTTATGCAATTCTAGAGGCCCCACTGTTTCTTTGTAATATAAAGAACCTTTTGTTTAAGTTGCGCATGATGATGATGCACTAGCACAACTGGACAAGGAGTGGAATATTATATAGGACCACTTCCAGTTAGTTACCCACTTTGCCGCTCACTACTGACAGTCGCCAATACTGGTGTACGATCAGCTCTATTTAGATGAAATTCTCTACACCATACATGAAATAAATGTCATCTTTCTAATCCTAATCTAAGGTGGCAATAATTCTATGGTTGTTCAAGTGGCATAAACTAGTGTCAGTGACAGTTAATAAACAGCTATTTAGTTGGTTTCTTAAAATCCCATTCCCTCCAATCCAATGCACACTGCTAAGGCGAAGTGAGAGCTCTATTGCTACCGTCCTGTGAGTTATATCTTCTCCTCATCTGCCCAACTACTTTTCCTTTTTGTTTCCTAATTCATCTACCGTTTGTAATCCTGAGTCCTGTCTTCTTTTGGCTACTGCTGCTTGTTTGATATCAACTTCTGTCTGTTACTTTTGAGTTTCCAAATCAACAGAGCTGCTTTTCAAAGGAGTAATATTATGTTCAAATGTTAGTCCTAGTTTCAGCGATACCCCACAATTAAGAAAGGTGTTGAATATGGTGCTCTTCCTCCTTTCGGACGGTGCTCATGGATTCAATATATTCAGCTTAAAGTTCCTCCATATGGACTACTGCTTTCCATGGATTTCAAATGCAGAGTTTAACAGCCCAGATTCATTGCTTCTTCCATTGTTTAATTTCCAGTTTCCATTTCGCATATAGTTTCTATTCACTCAAGTCTTTTCTGTTCTTGGATACTTCGTCAGAGTGCTGCCTGCTCACCTTATCTTATTGCATGCAAAAGATTTCAGCATCTCAGCTCCAGAGATGGAATTTTCTCATTTCTTTTCGAGTATGCCTGCTTAGAAATCTATTTTTGATTATGTCAAGCAAGGGTTAACTCTCTGTCTCCATGCCTTCCGCAGAACAAGCTATACAAAGGGCCTGGTTTACAAGAAGCCGACATGAACATAGTTTGGGTACTAGTTCTGGTAGTTTTTCATAATGGGGTTTGTCTACAGGGAATTGATACAAACGTAAGCAGAAGACCTGCTATTGTCAATATTGGAGCTGTTTTATCATTCAACACTACCATTGGTAGAGTTGCAAGAGTGGCAATAAATACTGCTGTCGAAGATGTGAATTCTGATCCATCGGTTCTTGGTGGAACAAAGTTAAGCATTAAAATGCCCGACACGAATTATAGTGGATTTGTGGGTATTATTGAAGGTTATATCCTTATCTTGTTCACCTAGAACTTTCCAGTTTATCTTTGAATATCGTAATTAGATTACTGAGATTTCATTATTGATTGCAGCTTTGAAGTTCATGGGGAGTGATACGGTAGCCATAATTGGCCCCCAGTCCACAGTGACAGCTCATGTGATATCCTTTGTTGCAAATGAGCTCCAAGTGCCTCTCCTGTCATATTCGGCCACTGATCCTACTCTTGCTTCACTTCAATTCCCGTTTTTTGTTATGACCTCCCAGAACGACTTGTATCAGATGACAGCCATAGCTGACATTGTGGAACATTATGGATGGAGGGAAGTGATAGCGATATTTGCTGATGATGATTACGGTAGAAATGGAATAGCTGCCTTAGGAGATAAACTTGCAGCAAAAAGATGCAAAATCTCATATAAGGCAGCTTTGACTCCTTGGCCAAATCGGCAAGAGATCACTGATATGCTAGTTCAGGTGGCCTTGACTGAATCTAGGATTCTCGTTCTTCATGCCTCTCTTCCCTGGGGTCCTATCGTATTCAGTGTGGCTAAATATCTTGGCATGATGGGAGATGGATATGTATGGATAGCTACTAACTGGCTTTCAACTCTGATAGATACCAACCATCCTCTCCCTGCTGAGGCCATGGATGACATTCAAGGAGTTCTAACGTTGCGCATGTACACTCCAGATTCAGAACTCAAAAGAAAATTTGTTTCTAGGTGGAGCAACTTAACTAGTAAACTAAAAACGAATGGATCTATTGGGTTAAATACTTATGGTCTATATGCCTATGACACGGTATGGCTGCTTGCACGTGCAATTGGAGCATTCTTCGATCAAGGAGGGAATATTTCGTTTTCAAATGATTCAAGGCTGATCAACCTGCCCAGTCACGGTCTGCATCTTGATGCTATGAGCATCTTCGATGGAGGAAAACTGCTGCTACAAAACATTCTTGAGGTTAATATGACTGGTGTAACAGGCCAGATAAAGTTTGATCAGAGTCGAGCTATTGTTCGTCCTGCATATGATGTCATTAATGTAGTTGGTACAGGGTATAGAAAGATTGGGTATTGGTCCAACTACTCTGGTTTATCAGTTCTGCCTCCTGAAACTTTTTACTCAAACCTTCCCAATCGTTCTAGTTCAAGTCAAAAACTTCGCAGTGTAATATGGCCAGGAGAAGCTCCGCAGAAGCCTCGTGGATGGGTTTTCCCAAACAATGGGAGGCATTTGAGAATTGGAATCCCCATTCGAGTTAGCTATCAACAATTTGTGTCCCAAGTACCAGGAACTGAATTATTCACTGGTTACTGCATTGATGTTTTTACTGCTGCTATAAACATGATGCCATATGCTGTTCCCTATAAGCTAATTCCTTTTGGAGATGGTTTTAATAACCCCAGTAGCACTGAGCTTGTGCGTTCGATCACAGCGGGTGTGAGTATTAGAAAATAAAGCCCTTGAAAGATTTCAGAAATAAAAATGTGGTTATTTTAGTATTAATTAATTCAACTTTCATCTCTTCTCCAGGCCTTTGATGCTGCAGTAGGTGACATTGCCATTATCACCAACCGAACAAGGATGGCAGACTTCACACAACCATATATTGAATCTGGTTTAGTTGTTGTGGCTCCAGTTAGGAAAACAGATTCAGATGCTTGGGCCTTTTTACAGCCATTCAGCCGAAACATGTGGCTTGTAACAGCAGTCTTTTTCATAGCTGTTGGAGTAGTTGTTTGGATCATGGAACATAGGAAAAATGACGAATTCAGAGGTCCACCTAGAAGACAATTCATCACCATACTATGGTATGCTGCAAGGAAACATCAGAGTCTCACCATTTAGCTTACCTCTTTGATTTTTGCAGTCATGTTAACTTAACGAATTATCTTCTCACATTTAAACAGTGCATACACATTAACATGCACCATTTGCCTAACTCCCCAATCATCTTAGTCAGCATGACTGCTGGAGTTGAGTGGCGACTCAAAAATCTGAGTATTCTGTCAACTTCCATCAATCTTGCCTTGTGTGTCCTAATACCATTCATACTCTTCTGAGAAAAATTTATGTGTTTCTTTTGTGGCGATGATTCTCCCATTTTTAGTACATTGTACAGCATGATGCTTCTTTTGGTCTGAGTTTTCGATCAGCTATAATTAATTATGCTTTCTTCCTTCAGGTTTAGCTTTTCAACTTGGTTCTTCGCCCACAGTGAGTATTGGATGACAATCAGTAGAAAAGCATTTTTCTAAAATCCAAAATTAACAAGTTACTTTTGTTTTAACCTATAGTTGCCTATTTTATGTAGGAGAAAAAGTTGTTAGCTCCTTTGGTCGCATTGTGCTCGTTATCTGGTTGTTTGTGGTTCTTATAATCAACTCAAGCTATACGGCAAGCTTGACCTCTATCCTTACAGTACAAAAGCTTTCTTCCAACATTGAAGGCATTGACACTTTAAGGTTAAGCAAGGATCGTATTGGATACCAGCAGGGTTCCTTTGCTAGAGATTATCTGATTAATGAACTTGGCATTGATGAGTCCAGACTTGTGCCACTTAAATTGCCTGAAGATATTGATAAGGCCTTGAAAGATGGTCCCAAAAAGGGCGTGGCTGCAGTGGTTGATGAGCGTGCATATTTGGAGCTCTACCTCTCAACCAGATGCGAATTCAGTATCATAGGTCCAGAGTTCGCAAAGATTGGATGGGGATTCGTAAGTCAATATCCTATAATGGGACTGATTTGCCTTCTGTGATATGTTTATGTTGTCTATCAAGAGGCCTTATTCAGAAAGGTAAGGCCTCTTGATATACTGAAGTAATCATTGTCCAACATACTTGTACTTGCTGAAGAAATGACCATGTTTAGGTATAAAAAATGCTTCCAAATTATTCAGAGAGTAGAAATGAAAGATATTGAATCATCAGGTTCTTAAAGACTGAAACATTTATGTAAAAGACCCGGAATTTGTCTCATTAGGTGCCAAGAATGTGAAGCCATGTCAGTTTAACTGCAGTTTGTGTATGTTGAGTATCAACAAATGTTCAGAACATCGTTGTTCTTTGTGCTTGAAACTTCACTGGACTGTTGCTGGTTTTGTGATGTATTCTTTTCCTTGTTCGCCAGGCCTTTCCAAAGGATTCTCCTTTAGTTGTGGACATGTCGACTGCCATTCTGAAACTGTCAGAATCTGGGGATTTGCAAAGGATCCATGACAAGTGGCTGATGAGTAGTGCATGTAGCTCACAAGGCACAAAGTTAGATGTAGACCGACTACGCCTTAAAAGTTTCTGGGGACTCTACTTGGTTTGCGGGTTAGCTTCCTTGCTTGCTTTGTGTATGTACTTAATCATGGTACTACTACAGTATGCCAAGCGCCACCAGGAGCAACCACAACCTTCTGGCAGTAGTTCAACGTCGGCACGTGTTAAGACATTTCTTACATTTGCTGATGAAAAGGAGGAAGAAGTGAAGAAACGCTCCAAGAGACGGCAACTAGAAAAGCCCTCTAACGGAAGTCAGGTTGAAACAGTAGGCAGTTTTGTTCTATGAGAAGGTTTGTCGAAATCCCTTCAAACAGATGTCATGAAGCAACGATGAAGCCTAAGATGATTAACCTGAGATCCTAACTACCTAGGCCAAAGTCTCCGCAAATATATATGATCGGAGGCCCTGCTGTCAAAGTATAGCAACATGTTACCTCTGCATCTTTACTTTTGGATGGTTAATAAGATATCCCTGGAACGTTTTGCATCCAGAAAAAAAGAAGCATTAAGGGGGCACAAAAGTGTGAGTCTGGATCTCTGACCATAATTACTCAATTTTATTACGTCCATTTCAATCTTAACATTTCATTTATGCGGGACCTATATAAATAGATACAGAACCCATATAAATAAATAGCTGAAATTCAATGGACAGAATAAAATAGAGTAATATTGGACAGAGGATCATAACCCCAAAAGCGTTCGCAGACTGGCTCATAATGTACATACTTGTGTGATTTTTTGTTAAATTTCGTTATTTTCTTTATATATGGGAAATGAATGGTTTATAACTTTATATAGGTATCTCTAGCTCAATCTAAAATAGAATTATGTTATAATTTTTTAATATAAGTTACTTTAATATGTTATTTGTAACACTTATGTAAAACTGGAGCATACATTAAATAGATGACAAGAAAAATTTAAGGTTTAAAAGTTTAACCAATAGTAATTCATTATAAAATTGATATATAATAAATAAATGTAATAGCTATGAAAATAAATAAAATTGTAATATAAGAATAAAATACTCTATTAAAATAAAAATAAATTACCAATATTTATTAATATATAATTAGCTGAAAATAAATACAATAAATAGTAGAGGAAGAAAGTGACAATAATCAAATATCTACTTAAACTACATAAAAGGTTGATAAATTACTTAATCCTTTATAAATAAGAATTTTTGTTTCTTCTCCAATAAGAATAAGTTATTCAATACATCATATACATTTTGTTCATATGTTGTTCTTGATTTTTCTTGTCATTTTAGTTCTTTATTGTCGATGATATTATTTGGTATGGACTTACAATTATGAATAAAAATTAAAGTGGTTCAATCATTGCATAATAAATCAAGAACAAGAAAAAAGGACCTTAATCATAAAATGAACCCTTCCCCCACCTTTTCTTTTTCAAAAACTTTTATTGATCAATATTTTGATAAGTAAATTTTTATTATTAAAACTAGATTTCTTGATTGATTAACTAGTTTATATAGAACCTTTAGTTAAGAGTTTAGGTATTGAGGTAAGTTAATTTGAGAGAAATACGTAAGAGTGTTTTTTTTTTTGCTAGTAAAGCTTTCTTGTAGGTTTAATGTGTCTTTAAAAAAACTCCTTAAGATAAGGAAGGAAATGAAGAGGATAGAGTAGTCATAGACCAAGTGTTTACCATGAACACAATACAAGGCCAATATGAGCATCTCATTAAATAATTCGACAAAGTGGGGCATAAATTGTGGAACATAAAGCAATAGCTAGTTTACAATATAACTCACCTTTACCTACTTGAATGGATGATTTTGAGACTTAAGATGAGGTTGAGAGTATTGCCAACTACTTGGAGGAGTTAAATTTAAAGGGAGGTGGAGGAGAAAGAGGTAGAATGAAAAAATAAGGAGGGGTATATTTGGTTTAAGTTTATTATGAGGGTATAAGGAAAAGGTGGATAATAATACGGGTAGTATTAAGATGAAGATACAATCTTTTGTAGGAAAGATAGACCAGGATACCTATTTGAAGTGAAAAAAGCAAGTAGAGTTAGTTTTTGACAATCATAATTTTTTATATAAGAAAAGATTAAATTAATAGTCATAAAATTTAATGATTATATCATGGATTGGTGGGATCAAAAAAATCCTCACAAAGAGAAGGAATTAAGAGCCAACTATCGTAACTTATAAGGAGATGAAAGTGGTGATGAGGAAGCATTTTGTGTCAAGTTCCTATGATATAGATCTCCATCCAATATTGTAAAATTTAACTTAAGGTTCCAAGAGTATGGAAGAGTACCACGAGGAGATGAAGGTTACTATAATTGAGAATGATACGGAAGAAGATAAGGATACAACAATGGATCACTTCATTTGTAATCTAAATTAAAAAAATTATCAATATTATAGAGTTACACCATTATATGAAATTGGAGGATGTGGTTTAAATGGCCATAAGGTGGAAAACAACTTAAAAGTAGGCCTACTAACCATTTTGATATTTCTAATGTCGATTCTTCATCATGGAGCAAAGCATAGAGTAAAAAAGAAAACAAAGATCTAAAGTTTAAATACGAAGCAAATAAACCAAAAGTGTAAACACCAAGTAGAGAGAAAGGTAAAACTAATTGTTGGATCTTGAATTTTCTAAATTGCTTAAATAGTTATTTATGTTTGTATGTTGGTTTAATATTTTTATTTTAGAATTGGGCCATTAATTAGAAATTTGAGGGAAGGATTAGAAATTGAAATTTAAAATGAAGTGTTAGGATTAAGTTAGAATTAAGTTAGCTTAAGTGGTGGTTAGAGCCATAAAGGACTAAATAAAGGCAAAGTTGGAAAGGTCTTGTAAGTGGGGGTAATTTTGGAAGAAAAGGAGTAACAAAAAGAGCAAAAATTAGAAGAGAAGAGGAAGATGTCGTGGAAGCCATAGAGAGGAAGAGAGAAAACCTGAGGGAGAAGAGAAGAAGAAGAAAATCCGAAAAAGCTAAGGAAAAAGGAGGAAAATTTCGTGGGAAGAAGAAGAATCAAGCTTTCCAAGGTAAGTTCATCATCTTCTTCTTGCTTTAGTAGAAGGAAATGGGTTGTTGTGTTGTGATGAAGAAGTTCTAGAGAGAGAAAGGGGTTTGTGTTAGAAGAAGAAGATTTGAGAGAACCCATTTGATTTTTGGGTTTCTAAGCTAGGTTTTGAGTTTTCTAACCTAGATGAACTATGGGTAGGTTAAATTGGAGCTTGATTAGGGTTGATTTCATTTTGTTGTGATTATGAAAATTTTGGAAATTTCCAATTGAATTGGAATTAATGGAAATTTTGGTTGTCTTAGGAAATCAAAAGCCTATCCAAGAGCAAAGGAACGACACCATTGAAATTGGATTTCAAGAGGATAAGGTGGGTAATTTATTTATAGTTGTTGTGTAATACGAGCAAAATGCCTTATATGTGTGTTTTGTGTTAAAATGTTTTGCTTGAAATGTTTTGATGAAATTTCATTATGATGTATGACATTGTGATAAAACCATTTAATTGTGTGTATGATTATGTTATGCCATTGAATTGAATCATGGTATTTTGTATAAGAAAAAGCATGAGAAAATGTGATTTTGAATGATTGAATTGAAGCATGAAATTTGATTGTGTTTGGGCGAGAGAGGAACCGTTTCGTAGTCACGTGTACGTCGAACCATTTGGTTGTGCATTTGCATTTTGATGTTCTAAGCTATGCTTTAAAGTGAATTGCATCTAATGTGTCATATGTGATGATGTTTTGAATTATGAACTGTGAATTGAGCTGTAAATGTTGAACTTTCATTGCGATGTGTATGCTTATATGAATGTTATATATATATATGATTGATTGTGTGACTCATCTCCAATGGCTATAAATATCTTAGCCACTGAGCTGTGAAGCTCAACCCAATATTTTTCCCACTCCTCAGGTGCAGATCGAGAAGATCAATAAATCCTTGCAAGGCATTTGGGCAATTCCGAGAGAGAGTTAGCTTTTGTGTTAAGTTAGTAGCTAGACTTTTGAATAGCTTTACAAGCTTATTGAACATTGAGCATCCAATGTATTTTCTGACTTGTGTTAAGACTTTGATGAAATGTCGATATGTAATTAAAGCTATGTATGAAAGCTTTGAATGAACTTCATTTTGATTTGGAAATGAATTGAGGATTGGAAAAGTTCCCTTGTGTATGTGCTTATTTATCTTGTAGTGTACAATTCATATTTCAAGTTTCCATTTGGGTGAAAATTATGTATTGGATTCATGGAGAAAATTGGGTTGAATTAGGCTATATTAGACAATGTGGTCTTCATGAACATTGTAGTTTATCCTCTTATCTTTCCAATGGCATAAAGTTTGTAAAATTTGGGTATCGGAGTTGAGATTTATGGGAATTATAAGTGATGAAGTTGTATGGGAGGTATTAACATGACAGCTATGGTGAATGATGAGTGTTTTTGTATGCCATGAGTTATTTGAGTTGAGATTTGTGAGTTTAACACATTCAAATTGGTAATTGGATGTTTGGGGAGTGTTATTACATTAGAAGGGTTGAATTTGGGAAGGTTATGAGTGTATTTGGTGTTAGAATGGATGTTGGAAACATTGGAGAGGCTTTGGAAGGAGTTTTGGGACACCCATGTCCATTTAATGGACATTAGGTCCATTTAACGGACCTTCTTGGGCGAAAAAGGATCCTCAGCCTAGTGTATGTCCGGTAAATGGACATGGATGTCTGTTTAATGAACCTTCTCGGGTGAAAATGGCCCTTTAAGCTAGTCTATGTCCGTTAAACGGACATGCATGTCCGTTTAACGGACATCCTCAGGTCAGCTACGGTAAATCGCTATTTTGACCACTTTAGACATCGAAGCTTGAAGTGAATCACAAGTTAATACAATAATAACCAATGCACAAGAAGGGGGGTTGAATTGTGTATTCTTTTTCGTTT
>JANIPN010000219.1:18767932-18781540 GCA_027478595.1 Erythroxylum anguifugum
TGGTTGTGCATTTGCATTTTGATGTGCTAAGCTATGCTTTGAAGTGAATTGCGTCCAATGTGTCATATGTGATGATGTTTTGAATTGTGAATTGTGAATTGAAATTATAAATGTTGAACTTTCATTGCAATGTGTATGCCTATATGGATGTTATATATATATATGGTTGATTGTGTGGCTCATCGCCAATGGCTATAAATATGTTAGCCACTAAGCTGTGTAGCTCAACCCAATATGTTTTCCTACTCCTCAGGTGCAGATCAAGAAGATCAATAAATCCTTGCAAGGCATTTTGACAATTCCAAGAGAGTTAGCTTTTGTAGACTTTTGGATAGCTTTATAAGCATATTGAACATTGAGCATCCAATGTATTTTGTAACTTGTGTTAGGATTTGATGCAATGTCGATATGTAATTAAAGCTATGTATGAAAGCTTTGTATGAACTTCATTTTGATTTGGAAATGAAATGAGGATTGAAAAAGTTCCCTTGTGTATGTGCTCATTCATTTTGTAGTGTGCAATTCATATTTCAAGTTTCCATATGGGTGAAAATTGTGTATTGGATTCATGGAGAAATCTGGGTTAAAGTAGGCTATATTAGACAAAGTGGTATTCATGAACGTTGTAGTTTATCCTTTTATCTTTTCAACGGTATAAAGTTTGTGAAATTTGGATATCGAAGTTGAGAGATATAAGCATTATAAGTGATGATGTTATATGGGAGGTATTAACATGATAACTATGGTGAATGATAAGAGTTTTTGTATTTTGTGAGTTATTTGAGTTGAGATTTGGGAGTTTAATGCATTCAAATTGGTAATTGAATGTTTGAGGAGTGTTTATTACACTTGAAGGGTTGAATTTGGGGAGATTATGAGTGTATATAGTGTTAGAATGGATGTTGGAAGCATTGGAAAGGCTTTGGAAGGAGTTTTGGGTCACCTATATCCGTTTAACGAACATTAGGTCCGTTTAACGGACCTTCTCGGGTGAAAAAGGACCCTCAGCACAGTGTATGTCCATTAAACAAACACGGACCTTCTTGGGTGGAAAATGACTTTTCAGCCAGTGTATGTCTGTTAAACAGACATGCATGTTCGTTTAACAGACATCCTCGAGTCAGCTACAATATATTGCGATTTTAGCTACTTTAGAGGCCGAATCTCGCTTTGAGGTCTTTATAAGAGTTGTAGATCTCGATGTTCTCTTTCAAATGGTCAAAAAACTAAAGCAATAAGACACTTATAGCAAAAGTTATGGCATTCGCGCCAAGACATGTACAATTTGAGTAAGGGCATAAACATGTTAGATTCTTTTGGCCATAACTTCTTCATCTGACCTTCGAATGAGGCGATTCTTGAAGCAATAGATTCATAAGACATGTATCTATCTCTCAATGAAAATTGGAATCTTTTGAAGTTGATTTGAAAGAGTTTGCATTAGAGAAAGTGAGGGGGTCAGTTAGGAGAGCATGATTAGGGTATGAACCCCTTTTAGCTTCTTAAGCATATCTTGAGCTATAAAGCTCCGATTGAGATGATTCTTTCTTCAAAACAATCTAGAGACTTAGAGTTATGATTTCTTGAAAGAATTCGAATTGAAATTTTGGTTTAAATTTTTCCAAATTCTGTTCACAAATTGGGAAAAATGAGTTTGAGCATGGTGACTGATTTGTGTGGGCACGCCATTGAACAAATTGTGAGGAAATTTTTGGGATGTTATAAAAATGAGGATGAACTGATAATGGCTAATGAGGGTTAATTGAAATAACCTTCGTCCGACCTCCAAGTTAAGTGATTCTTGAAGCATTGGATTCCTAACACGTTTTGCTACCTCTCCACAAAAATTGGTAGCTTTTGGTGTTGAATTAGAGAAGTTTGATTCAAAGCAAGTAAGGGTTCGTTGAAATAACCCTACAAGAAAACCTGCTCCCGCTCACACTTTTTGACTCCGAATTCGGATAGTTGGGCTCTGGGAACAGGGTTCAACACCTTGGTTGGGCTTCAGAAACGGGGCCCAACACTAATTCCTCTTCACTAACTAGAAATCGAGATATTAAGTGCTCAGGAAGAGCGCATATAATTTTATAATGTTTCAACAAGGAGTTGATGATATTGAGGGAGGATAGAGATTATATGCTTGAGAGTGAGGAGGATACAAATGAGGATAAACCTAATTTAGTGGATGCTAGTATGATAAGAGTATTGAGAGGTCTAAAGAGGGAAGGATGCTAGTCACTAGTTGGGCATTAAGTATGTATGTAGAAGAGAAAAATATAAATATATTGTGGGTTAATCTCTTTCACAAAAGGTATGTTGTCAAAGATTGAGTTTGTAGTATGATCATAGGTGGAGAGAGTTGTACAAATATAGCTAAGGTGGAGTTAGTCAGTAAAGGAGTTGGGACTACCAACTATATAATATCCTCAATCGTCCAATTAACATTGTTTTAATAAGAGTAGAGGGTTAGGATAACAAAACAAGTACTAGTTTCTTTTTTAATTGAAAGGCACAAGGATGAGGTGCAATATCATATAGTTCCTATGTAAGCTAGTCACATTTTTTTGGGACGTCTATGGCAATTTGATAGGAGAGCTAGATATGATGGATACAAAAATCATTATTCCTTTATCATTGTGGCAAACCAATTACTCTTACTCTATTTTCACCAAAGAAAGTTTATCAACTCAAGATTTATAAGAATGAATAAGAGATATTGAGGATAAAGAAACAAGAGTAAACACATAAGGATAATTTAAACACATTGGACAAAGCAAAAATAATAGATAAATATAAGAGGAAAAGAATGAATTTAGTAGCAAGAGTGGGGGACGTGATAGATACATTCTTGGTCAAGCACCAAATGATTTCTCTTATATACGAAGATTATTTGCTTTCTCTTAATGTTGATACTAATGTTACTTTACGTAATGTTATTGTTTCTCTTTTGCAAGAATTTGATTATCTCTTTTAAGAGGATATTGCAAGTGGATTATTTTTCGACCCCTAAGTCCTAATAACAAAATTGTGTAGGTATTGGTGAGACTTGATCAATGTTTGACACTCAGGATAATGGAACAAGGCAAATACTTGTGAGTAGGCATTATCAATGAGTTGGCATGCATTAATGCACATTGGTGAAAATCTTTGAGAAGATGTAAGATTCAAATGTGAGACCAAAAAATAACTTGAGATGAACCTTAAATTGAAGGTTAGCTAGATCATATGTATAAGGGAGACATGTTGGAGCTCAAGGACTTAATGTGTGCTTAAATAGATGGTTGATGACTAATAGACTTGACATAGGTAAGCATTAGACCGAACCAGTGTCCTATAAAAAGCTTTTAGCTTAGATGACACATCATCACTGGATAGAGATCAATAGAGATCTTAGACGATGTGGTGGATAAGATCATAGTAGATATACATCAGCTCTAAAAGATAAAGAACATGTAGAGGATCATCTGAAGATAATAGAGTTTTTCATGGATGTGGATATAACTTTTCCAATTAAATGTAATATCATATCTTGTTAGTTTTCATGTAGCTAAATCTTATTAGATAAAGTCCTATTTAGATGGAGGTTTCATCTAATTAGATAGTGTGATTTAATCTAATATGGATAAAGGAGATCTAGGTATTTCATTTTAATTAGGATTCTGAATCGTAAAGTTAGGGATGCCTTGAGCCTTGTTTTTAGGAACAGAGATAGAGGGGAGAGGAACATATTGATGGAGAATATTCCTTTGTATACTTTTGGTAAAATAATAAAGGTTAGTTTTTATCATAGCTCTTGTATGTTTATTATTGCCTATAATTGTTTAATACTTTTGTAATATTCTTACTTGAGTATGAGAGTTAAATACTGCGAGGGTCATAAGGTGTTTAATAGTTCAATACTGCAAGGGTCATAAGGTGTTTGAGAATAAGTTAGTAGTTGATGATCATATGGGAAGGTTGAGCCTTTCTTAAACGGACCTAAGTGAGATTATCGTGCAAATAAGTAGGTGTGACTTTAGTACAGGTTCGGTATCAAGAAAAACCTTTGTAATAATATATATTATAGCCAAACTATCAATATTTCAAGAGGAAACAATTTGACAGAGCATGTCAATAAAGAGGAGACACTCATAGGGTCAATTCCTCAAGGGGGGAAGAGGTCATTTGCTACTCATCTCGGTTTCAAATTTTGGAGGCACAGATCCAATAGTTGCAACATTAAATAGCAAACTTGATGAAGTCACAAGAAGATTCTAGATGAGAGATGACAATCTTAAGGCGTATTATTGCAACGCAGGGTGTTGGGCTTGTCAAAAGCACTTTGGTAAAAGTGTGAAAGCCCCAAGTTTTTTATGGCAAGCATAGTGAAAAGGAACTCTAAATTTTTTTATGGGACATGGAGAAATACTTTGCAATAGTGAAGATATCTAATTCGAAGAAGGGGGCAATTATGACTATGCATATGGTGGAGGATGCAAAGTTGTGGTGGAGAACGAGAACCTTCAATGACATCAGTATGAGTAGACCTCTCATTGAAACTTAGGAGAAGATGATGAAAGAGCTAAGGGACTAGTTCTTTCCCAACAACACTTTATGACTTGCAAGGGAAGCTTTAAAGCATTTAAAGTAAGACGACTCGATACAAGAGTATATGAGGAAATTCATATATTTGATGTTGGACATGTAGAACTTGTTTAAGGAAGAGAATTTGTTCAATTTCATCAATTACTTCTAAGATTAGGCACGAATGGAGATTTATAGGCAAAACGTGAAAGACCTCTTAAATGCGATAGTAGTTGCAGATGCCGTAGTGGATCTCTAAATGCCATCACAAATTCAAACTAGCAACAAGGGTAAGAAGAATAGTGGGACACAGAATGGCTTAGAAAGGCAAAGTTAAGGTATGTGAATCTTCTCAATATAAGTCCAAGAAACAAACAAAATGGGATATTACTTATTTTATTTGTGAAGGGAAAGGTGGGTAAGGAGCAAATAAATTCCATGGTCGTAAAAGATTAAGGAGAAGAAGGTGAAGACTAGACAAAAGAAGTCTACCTTAATAATTATGTTATATTAATATTATACATAATAGGCCTTGTAAAGAAGCGTTCGAATAAAAGCAAGGACAAACTTGACAGAGAGGGAAAATGTTATGTTAGAGATATGTCAATAACTAAGGAGGCTTTAGAGGAATCACATTTAGAGGAGTGCCCACAGATTATTTTGATAAGGGGCATCGATTTCTTCTAGTGGGGGTGGCTTATTCGACCCCTAAGTCCTAATTGCAAAAATTATAAACATTAGCAAGCCTTGACCAATATTTGACGCTCGGGATAATAGAACAAGGTAAAAACTTACAAGATGGTTAGGAAAAAGGGCATTAACGATGAGTTGACATGCATTGGTGAACATTGGTAGAAAACTTCAATGAGATGTGAGATTAAAAGATAGATTAAGATGGAGCGTGGGTTAAAGGTCAGTTAGATTACATGTATTAAGGAAACCTATGAGAGCTCTAAAGGACTTAATCTGTGATCAAACAGACAAATCATGACTAATGAACTTGACATGGATAAGCATTAGACTAGGCTAGCATGTTATAAAAGACTTTAAGCTTAGATGACTTATCATTAATAAATGGGTAATAAATGGGAGATCTTGGATGATGTGGAAGATAAGATCATAGTAGATATACATCAGCTTTAAAAGATAAAGACCATATGAGAGGATTATCTCAAAATAATAAAGTTCTTTATAGATGTGGATATATCTTTCCTGATTAAAGATACTCTTATCTTGTTAGTTGTGATGTAGCTAAATCATATGAAATAGAGTCCTATTTGGATTACGGTGTTATCTAATTGGTTAGTGTGATGTAATCTAATAAAGATAGAAGTGATCTAGTTAGTTTTAATTGGGATTCTAAATTGTAAAGTCATGGATGCCTATAAATAGTTTATTTGAGACTTGCTTGTGGGAACAAAGATAGAAGGGAGGGGAATAAGTTAAGATAGAGCACTTCTTTGTATATTTTTATGGAAATAATAAAGGTTTAATTCTTGTGTGTTTATTGTTGCCTATAATTATTTAATACTTTCATATTATTCTTTCTCAAGTGTGAGAGTTAAATTCTACGAGAGTCGTGAGGTATTCGAGAATAAGTTAGTTGGTCAACAATCATATAGGAAGGTCGAGTCTTGCTTAAATGGACCTAAGCGAGATTAATGTGCAAAGGAGTAGGCGCGACTTCGGTACAAGTTCAGTTTCTAAGAAAACCTTTGTAACAATAGGTATGAGAGCTAAAATATCGATGTAGCAGGAGGTAACAATATGACAGAGTGTGTTAATAGAGTGGAGACACTTATAGGGCCAATTCCTTAAGGAGAGGAAGAGGTCACTTCCTGCTTATCTTGATTTGAGATTTTAGAGGCACAGATCCAACAGTTAGAGTATCAAATAGCAAACTTGATGAAGGCACAAAAGGACTCTAGATTAGAGATTACAATCTTAAGGTGTGTCATTACAACGTAGGATGTTAGGTGTGGTGAAAGTATTTTGATAAAGGTACGAAAGCCTAAAGTTTTTCATAACAAGTGCAGTGCCAAAAAGCTCGAAAAATTTTTATAGGACATAGAGTAGTACTTTACAGTGGTAAAGGTGTCTGATTCGGAGAAGGTGACAATCTTAACTATGTATATGGTGGAAGATGCAAAGTTGTGGTGGAGAACAAGAACCTCCAATGACATTATTGTGGATAGACCTCTCATTGACATTTGGAAGAAGATGAAGAAGGAGCTTATGAACCAATTCCTCCCTAACAATACTTTATGGCTCATGAGGGAAATTTGAATCATTTGAAGCAAGATGACTTGGTGTGGAAGTATGTGAGAAAATTCAAATCTTTGATGTTGAACATGCAGAACATGCCTGAGGATGAAAAACTGTTCAATTTTACAAGCGACTTGCAATGTTAGACACAAATGAAACTTGGGAGGTAGAACGTGAAAAACCTCCCAAATGTGATAGTGGCTATAGATTCTTTGGTAAATCTCTAAATAACACCACCTATTCAAACAAGTAACGAGGGTAAGAAGAATGGTAGGATATATAATGTCTCGGAGAAAGGCAAAGAGAAAGTATATGAATTTTCTCAATACAAGTTCAAGAAACAAACAAAATGGGATATTGTTTTTTAATTTATGAAGGGGCACATTTTGCTTATGAATGCCCAAGACAAAAAGTAGGTGAGGAGAAAATAAATTCCATGATTGCGAAGGATAAACGAGAAGGAGGTAAAGACTCGATGAAAGAAGTCTACCTTAACAATTATGTTATATTGGGCATAATAGGCTTTATGAAGGAGTGTATGAATAGAAGCAAGGACAGATCTGACAAAGAGGGAATATAGTACATTAAAGATGTAACAATGATTAAGGAGTTTTCAAGGGAACCATATTCAGAGGATATTCTATGGATTATTTCAATGGGGGCTTTAATTTCTTCTAATAGGGGTGCTTTGACCAACGTTTGACGCTTAGGATGATGGAATAAGGCAAAGACTTATGAGTAGGCAAGGAAAATGGGCATTGTCAATGAATTAGCATGCATTGGTGCATATTGGTGAAAATTTTTGACGAGATGTAATATTCAAATATGAAACCAAAAGATAGCTTGAAATGGACCTTGGTTTGAAGGTTAGCCAAATCATATGCATGAGGGAGATATGTGAGAGCTCTAAGGACTAAATGTATGCTCAAATAGACATACCATGACTAATGGACTTAACGTGGGTAAGCATTGGACCAGACCAGTGTTCTATAAAAGGCTTTGAACTTAGATGACTCTTCATCAATGGATGATGTTGTGGCAAATAAGATCACAATAGATATATGACAACTCTAAAAGATAAAGACAATGTGAGAGGATCATCTGAAGATAATGGAGTTCTTCATGGATATGGATATATCTTTCTTAATTAAATGCAATCTCTTACATTATTAGTTGTGATGTAGCTAAATCAAATAGTCATATTTTGATAGGGATGTTATACAATTGGTTAATATGGTGTAATTTGATAAGGATAGAGGTGATCTAGTTAGTTTATTTAAATTAGGATTTTGAATTATAAAGTCAGGGATGCCTATAAATAGCTTATTTGAGTCTTGCTCCTGAGAACAGAGATAGAGGGGAGGGGAACACAATGAGAGAGAGCATTCCTTTGTATACTTTTAGGGAAGTAATAAATGTTGGTTTTTACCATGGCTCTTGCGTATTTATTATTGCCTATGATTATTTAATACTTTCGTAGTATTCCACTCAAGTGTGAGAGTTAAACACTAAGAGGGTCGTGAGGCATTCGAGGACAAGTTGGTTGGTTAACGATTACATGAGAAGGATGAGTTTTACTTAAACGGACCTAAGTAAGGTTGCGTGAAAGAGTATGCACGACTTCGGTACAAGTTCGGTGTTTAGGAAAATCTTTGTAACAATTACCACCTATAGGAGGGATAAAGCACCGAATTAATTTCATTCTTATAGCTCAAATTCTAGCTCAGTTAGCATATAGAAAAAAATCTAAAAGAGATAAAGAGAAACAAAAATAAGTGAAAAACTTTTAGAGAAGTGTCATGAAGAAAAGTTGAGACAAATCTCAAATAGTTCAAATCAAGTGTTAAAAATTGTTGAAGATCTATTAAAGAATATTGGAGAACCATTGACAATAAGTAAAGCAAAGAAGGCCAAAGAAAACTCTCAATGAATTTTGGTGGATCTCTATACAAGAAATGAATGTTTCTACTTCAAGATACTAAATTCAAGCTAATAAGATTCAAGAAAAAGAGTAAGTTATAAAAAGGGCAAACAAAATGTAACTAGTGTCGATGTCATATTGATGTCTTGCACTAGCTTCATAGATTAGATGAACATAAGTAAACTAACACTAAAGTGGTTCTTATGACCATCACTAGATTCATCTTTAATAAGCATTCATAGAGTTTCATAAGCTAACTAACATTAGCATAAAAACTAATTTAACATCGAACTCACAAGTCTAGATGTTTTAGTTTTTAAATTGCATAATTTTGTGTAGTTAAGGATGGACCTTTTTTTTCTAAATTTAGTTAGTTGTTTCCTAATTAGGTTAAGATAAGAATGTTATTACTCTAGTTCCTAGGTATTTGATGCCTATAAAAGACCATTTTATTGATGTAATTAGGGAGATGGTATTATTGATTAATCAAAACATTAAGAGAGAATTTTTTCTTCTTAATTAGAGAAACTTTTATTTTAAGCTCTTTAATAACTTGTAATCTTATCTAGCTTGATAGTGGCGATCAACTTTAGAATCTTATCATTTTCATCCCATCTTTTCTATGAGTATATGGTTTAAATCAAACTTTTCTTGATATAATGATCCTTCATCTTTTTTTTCATATTATTGATACTAACTAGTCATCTTAGTGTAGTTTGTATCAGAAAGCACAGAGTTTCAATAAAAGGAAGCAGTTTTTATCTTTTTTTTTCCTTTTTATTAGAAATATTTCCATCTTAGAACAAGTCAAAGTTTGTAAATTATTTTGTCTTGGAAAATGTACAAATGTTAACCTTATAAATCTAAGTCGTAACAAATAAGGGATAAAACTAACCTTGTTAGCTTTTCAGAAGAACTCATAAACATCTCTTAGTCACTTTCGTAGGAATCTGGGATCACCAATTCATAAGGAAGTAATATAAAAAGAAATAGTTGTGAAAAAATCCAAAATGTCTAAGACTCAACAAATATATAAAAGAAAGAGGAACAAAGCTTCCACCTAACAAGCAAACATATCTCTTTCTGGATTAGCCTCAGGTTCTATTGCTTCTTTCTTTTCTTTAAATTTCTTATAACCCAAAGATTCCAAAATGTAATTTGAAAATTCAAGAGGTAATCTTAAATTTGGCATCAGATAATCAATCCTAAAATCAAAACGTGAGCTAAAAAACTAGACTCTTGATTATGATGCAGGAACATTTTCATAGAAAAATGTCCCACTAACGTATCCAACTCATACGACGTTCTATTAATGGTAAGGGGAGATGAATAATACATGATGAAGCTAATTAATACATTATAAAAATGAATGAATTATCCTAGCATTATCATATAATAACAGGTAACCATTTTTTCATTTTCTACCACCTTTATGTCTCTAAAGGCTAAAGATTCCAATTCTATTAGTAAAATTGGAAAATTCATATATCTTAAAGTACCCATTATCTATTGCACATAATATAAGACTAGGTAGTCGTATATGCTAACTAAGGTAAATATGAGATAAGATAATCATCCTTTTAAATAGTGTACTCAATCTTATAATTCATAGTAAGATAACCCCAACAAAATAATTTAAAATTAAGAACGATTTGTATCTAGAAAGTAGAGACAAAGTAATATTATCTTATAAATTCATTGAATTCTATCACAACCAACATCTTTAAAACCTTATATGTGAACCTTCTTATGTGTAAAACTTTTTCTAGTTTGGATAAACGATTGCAGCTTGGCCAATCTCTAGATTGTACATAACTTCTATTTATTTATAAACTTTACTGACTTACCAAAAAAATTCAACAAAAATATGACTTGATTAACATAAAAACCCTTTACTTTGTATGTTACTCACTAACATTTCAATAGCTTCCACTATTTCAGCCTTACAAACACCATCAATCAAAGTTTTATAGGTGTGTATATTAGCAACAATACTTTATTAGTCATTTCATTAAACAACGTAATTATTATTCTCAAGTTTTTATCTTTGTAATTCCAGAAAATAATTAAAGTATAGACATGAACATCTGATTCTGCCTTCCTTTCACGCATTTCTTTAAAAACCTAACAGAAAGATGCACACTCCTCTATATGATATTCAGTTGTTGGATAATTGGTAAGACGAGAGCTTCAAGCCCAATTTCTGCTGGCATATCCCCCCACACAAGCACCATCGAATAAGGAAATGTTGCGCTAACCTATCACATAGAAAAGAGAAGACAATACAAAAGAATAGTAAACAAAGCACACCACATAAAGGTTTAATTGGGTCTTATGGTAAATGAAGATATAGGCATCAATTTTAGATTGTAAGTAAACTCAATACACATCACCATAAAGAATAATCAGAGAAGAATAAGATTATTAATATTGCATTACCCTAACTAGTTTGGTCCAATTTTAAAATGTTTGTAATTGGTTGGTTTAGAGTTTTAAAGTTTTTTACATATAATCAGAACAATTAACAAGTCAATTCCTAACTAATTCGGTTAAACTGATTAGTCCAGTCTAATTTTTAATTTATTACTTATATTAACTCTTTTAGGATTTGCTTTCTACATCAAATATTCTTATTTCTGAAATCATTTGGATATATATTTTATTTAGTTTTATAATCAAATTTATATATTCAACAATTTGTAATTTGTTTGAGCACATTCTTAGTAAACCCTTTTTTCAATAATAATCAAGATTATTTTTAATAATTCTTATTTTTCTATTTATATTTTAATCGAATCTTCTTTCTTTCTTAATAATTATTATTTTACTTAAACATACTTTAATAGAATTTTATTCTTTGAATAATAATTGGACATATTTACTTTGTAAGTGTTATGTTTTTTTAGATATTAAACTTTCACAACCATTCTAATATCATATTAAGTATTATGTTAACTTTCCTTATTTTTCTTTAGATTTAAAAGGATTCATATTTAAAAATAAAACTTCATATAAATATTTTCTTTTATATAAATCACTCTATAAATTTTTTCATTTGGTGGAACTTATATTTAGTCTATTAGTACTTTCTTATTAAGGGGTTAATTGATTCCACTTCTATTTTCTATTATAGTTTTTGGATTTTATTTCCTATTTTTAATTTCTATTTTTCTAAATTTTTAGTTATATTTTTTGTTATAAAAACAAAAAGATTTTTAGTTAATATTTGTAATAAAAATTAAAAATAAAATTTTTTAGCTAAGATTGATAATAAAAATTGATAAAAAATGCTTGATTAGTTTCATCATCCTCTTTTTTATTGTTTACTTATTATACTATTATATGTTAATAATATATTTTAATTTAGTTCATTTTAATATAAATTTTATTGTTCAATTAATTAATTGTCATAATTATTAAAAATTACAAATATATAAAAATTTAATATAATTAAATAAAATTATACATCAATTTTATTTAATAAGAATTCAATATAAATATAAAAATTATATTAATTCATTCTAACAAAATAAGGAAAAGATGAAACAATTACAAAATAAAGATGCCTAATAGATAATCATAGTTACTATCAAGGGAATTTTTAGGTACAGTGGAATTGAATGTAATTACTTAAGTCCTTATATAGTAGTCAAGTTTAAGTTTGCCAAAGCCTAACTTAGCCTTCTTTCATGATCATCGACCAACAAATTCCTTTATTTTCAAATGCCTCATAAGACTCATGTTCTAGTGTTTCATTTAAACTCTTAAACACAGAAGTACAAAACACAAATTATTCAAAATGTGAATAGAAGAGATAAGGTAAAGACAACCTTTTATTGATATAATCACACAATAAAACAGTACAATGGCTAAAGTTACTTCCAATTTTAAGCACTTTATAATATAACCATTCAAGATTTTCCTACTCGAAGCTCTCAATAAGAACTTTCTTTTAAAGCTCTCAACTCTCTTACGTATTAATGAATATACCTAATATTGTATAAAATGAACTACAAAGGATGTCTTTATATATACTTATAAGAAATTAGGGACCTATTAAGTTAAACGTCCCATTGTCTTCACTAACTCACTAAGTTAGTAGGGAATTATAACTTTTATGCCACTAATTCAACCTCTTTCTCACTACTTGAAAAATTGCTCTTATTTTGTAGTATAGTGCTCCCATTTTCTTAGTTTACTATCTCCATGTTTTTTTTAAATGTTGCTACATCACTGCCTCTTGAAGACAAGTGCCTTGATGAGTTTAGCTATTTCAAGTCATCTTTACGCATGCTCCATCTAAACATGTCCATAGTGCAGTCATATTGTTATATGAACTAAGTTGACAATAGTTTGAGCTGTTGGATAATAAACCTCACATGTTGGACCCCAAACCTGCTTTAATTATTTTTTAGGCATGTTTTCATTTTTGCAGTCTTATTAGATCAGTAATTGGATTTAAATTTTGTTAAGGTTAGTATTAATTCAAGTTTGGCTAAGGAATTTAAATTGTGGCCTAAAGTAGGATTAAAATGGATAAAAATGAACCAAGGGCATTTTAGGAAGTGCACCTAAGGTTAAGAGGTTAAAGGCTTATAGTAAGGGGCATTTTAGACTTTGTGTAAATGGATAAGGATAGAAAATAGAGGAAAAAGAAATAAAAAGAAGAAGAAGAGGGAAGTTACCGAAGAAGAGGAAAAGAAGAGAAAAGTTTGGGTTTTTAGGGTTTTTGCAAGATTTGAAGATTGAAGCGATTCCAAGTAAGTAGTTCAGTTCCTTTGCGTTAGATTTGTTGTTTAAATCTTGTTTTGTGATGATTTACAACAGAAATGGGGATTGAATGAGGGAATTTGTGGTTG
>JANIPN010000219.1:18787757-18800362 GCA_027478595.1 Erythroxylum anguifugum
AGTCGCAAACGACACTTATTTTGAATAATTAAAATTCTTCTAAAAAGACTCTTATTATGAATCAGAGGGAGTACATTGTTTCGTCTATTTATAGCTTTTTACAACTCCTCACATCTGAGAAAATGCAATGCAATCAAAGAGTACTGCCCCTAAAATACTTTTGAAAGCAATCCTCTTCTCTGCAGTATCTGCAAACGACTCTATAAACTTCAATCAAGAGCTTTGGGAATCGGCTTGCAAAATAGTTATCATAACCTTCTGGCACAGGTCCAACAAGATCCTGAAAAATCCACCAAGAATGAAGGTAAATGCCAGCTATTTATCCCGATATTCTTAGATAAAAGATCTATTTTTGAAGCCGCTGAGCAGAGCAAAACGCATAAAAGAAAAGATTTAGCATTGAGAAAAGTGAACCAGATCATATTGAATACCTTTATTGGCACTTGAGATCAATAAAATGACCAGAGTCATTTCAAGTCTAAACATGTTTCACATTCAAGAGTGGAGGACACTAGTCATTGAACATTCACCCTTTTCCCCTGCTCTTAACAGAGCCTGTGGAAACTAGTGCATAGATTTTGCCACTTGATACTTTCAACTCAAAGAATGTATCAGCCGAGTCCCATGAATCAATAAAGCATCATGGTACTGATCTTTTAATTTCTTTCCACTGACAGAACATAGTTGTATACTTCATAAATATATAGCGTTGAAACCTACTTCCACCTCAAGTTTGACAAAAACAATTAGTACTATAAAGTTGTTGGTTTGAGAAGTAAACCTGGATTTCTACAGGCAGTTCTCTGTAATGGTTCAACTTATTTCGCATGACTCGTAACAAGTCGCGTACACTACCATACTTGTATCTTCTATAATGGCCAATATTATTGATGAATGCGGGCTCCATCTTTTCATTCCACTTTCCACCCAGTGCTGTTGGTGCAATACTCTCTAATGTTCTCAAGAGATCAGAAGCAGACTCCCTATCTTCCAGTTCTACCCTATCACTGGTGTCGCGTAGAAATGACAGTCTCATCTCAGAATTCCAAAACATAGGATGGTGCAGCACTTCCAATGCCTTTGGCCTGGTAAAATATTCAAGGAATAAATAAAAGAACTTGCAGGATGCAATTTGCAGGCTGGAATGATGTGAAATTTGAATGTTTTTCATATTAAGCAGGAAAAAGTTAACATATGGACAAAGTCGCGAGGCATAAAATTTGAAAGAGAAGTGATTGCACCTCAGTTCAGGATCAGGTTTTAACAAACAGGAAATAAGATCCTCAGCTTCCGGCATACAATCCAACAAGAAGAGGTCCATTCGGTTTTTCACAATATTGATGTCACGCTCAAGACGATCACCAAATGGGTGTTTACCACCTGTAATGCAGAAAAAGAGAACACACCCCAGACTAAACAAATCCACTGCACGCGTTTGGCGTCCATGAAGGAGTTGTTCAGGAGCTTGCCAACCAGAACTGCCACACCCTGCATATATCAGGCAAAACAACTAAAAGTCATGCGGGTTCTACCAAAAATATTAGGATAGAGAGCATCTAAATACAGCTCTAATTGATTCATCTATCATAAAGTTAGTCAAAAGAAATTTCATAAAGAATGAAAGATACACAACATGGTTGTGAATGTACAGAAAAACTAATCGGACAATGAGCCATTGATCTTGTTTGCATTTGGTGGAACATAAACTAGAGAAACCTCAATTACCAGTGGCATGGAGACTCAGTGAGGACATATCACCAAGGAGGCGCTTGCTAATGCCCATATCAGAAAGTTTTGCACATAAAGATCTGTCCCTAACTATTAACACATTTTGAGGCTTCAAGTCTCGATGAATTATTCCCAATTCATGCAAATGCAAAAGTCCTGATACCACATCCCTGCTTTGGATTTAAAAGGAAAACAGGTAAAATATGTTTAGTTCAGCTCAGATGTCAAATATAAATTCCTATAAACTTGGAAGCCTATGAATGATGAACTAACTAAAAAAAAGATATAATCTGAGCAGAGGAGTAATAAAGTAGTCATACATTTCACTGGATAATAGTAATTTTTTAACATGGAGTTCTATTGAAGTAACATGATTTTTTGAACTTACCTCATCAGTCCTAATAATTGAGGTGCTGGATGCCCATTGGCTTTCCATAAGTTAAGATCCTTCATAATACATTCCAGTGAATTCACCTGAAGTGTATAATCAGTTGAAGCTCTGGTATCTAGGTCCTTTCTATACATTCGGTTTTGAGAGGTATCCAAAGATGCATGAATCAAATCATCCAAGCTGCATGTACACCGCTCAAGAGAGAGGTAAACAAAATCGTTATCATACTCAACCCCATACCATCGAACAATATTTGGATGTCGATCTGATGCAATAAGATTCTGAATTTCTTTGAAAGCCACATCATGATGAGCTTGGACCAGGCGTTTCACAGCAACTGGCCTGCCTTCATATACACCCTCAAGGACAACAGTACCGTTGCTTCCCTTAGCAATCTCTGTATTTGATAAATGTAGCTTACCAATTCTACGCCCATCAGTGCTACTGTCAACAACTTTATTAAGGTCAAACAATGTGTTGTTATCTCCCTTACTGGCTCCAAATCCATCACGATTTTCAGACGAGATGAACATATCTGTAACCTCAAAAACACTGTTACCCTTTCCTGATTTTCGAAATTTCTTCCTTTTGGAAGAAGAATATCTCGAGCTTGCACCAGTTAACACCTCCTTTACAGAAAATCCTCTACTCCCTAAACCAAAATGGTAAATGCCGATGCCCAAAAGAATGGAGATGAAAGTTAGTACAGAGGGCCAGTTAAATAGAAAACGGAATGAACCACTATAAGGCACAATTGAATCATGGACATCTACACCAATAGGCTCATTAGGCAAAGCAATTATCCTTTCAGCGCTGCTTTTGGGCTCAATACTTGATACTTTATTAACCTTGGGATTCAAAGGAACCACAGATTTTGGAGCAGACCCTGGAAGCATCAGTCTTCTGTGATGATTATCCAAAGGATCCTCATCTCCATGCCGTGGAGGAAGTATTGGATCTAACCCAGGCAATTGTAGCTTCTCATCAGGAAAAAAAGCCCTATAAGAAGAGTGTGGCTTATCCTGTCTCCGAATTGACATCCTTCTAGGTTGACAAGTCACTAGACTATCATAATCACTGTCAACCTCAGAACCAAGCTCATAGCTTGCGTTCTTCTCAATGTTTTTGCAAAGAAATGAAGCTTCAATTACAGCCACTTCAATACTCCATGAAACCTTGTCTGAACTTGGACCATAAGTTTTCAATGTGTAATCAGTCCTTGTTAGGTATATTACTTGAGTTGTGTCATTCAAGTCAGATGTTACAAGATCCATATAGGTTTTATCATCACTATCTAAAGAACTATCTTCTTCTCCATTCTGCAAGATGGAAGGAGAATCAGGTGATCCATAAACCCGGGCTATTCTTCCAGTTTTGGCTTCAACCACAAACACAGTAGTACTCTTAGATCCCAGTATCACTTCTCCTTCCTCTGATATATGTGGTGTAATTTTGATAAAATCCTCAATATTCATTGGAAGTTTCTGTTGTTGCAACAGTAAGTTAGTCAATAAGATGTATGCATTCAGCATGGAGAAAAGAGAAACCTACAGTGGAATTATCCTTCAGGGAAAAGTAAACATCAGCAGGTAGTTGATGCAAAACATCCTATTTGTAAATTATAAAGAGCATACCATTCCACTAAAGTGTGCATACAACTGCCAGTCATCTCCGTAATCAACAAAGAAGTCAGTACTTGGCCCAGAGGCATTTTCTTTACCATTACCCTGCTTGAGAGGAGCTTGATAAGAGGAGTATATAGGTGCTCCGGAGGAAAATGACCACAGCACTCTCCCAGAAATTTTATCTTTGTAGTTTATTGTTCCATTTAAGAGAGCAACTAATTCTGTAGAATCTTCATAGTTCCTATTCATGAAGAAAGGAAGAAAGTTAGGACAACAGCGATGAGTTAGATAGAAATAAAAGAAGATCAATAAAAACGGGAAAAACGTTACACAAATACCACACACTACATATACAGGACAGGAACGTTCCAGAAGATCGATATGAAGATCAAGCATGTCATTGTCAGAAATACAAGCAGAGGTTATCATACAAGTGAAATATCACAGTGTCTTAGGGAGTTTAGACAATCACTTGTCATGGCTTGCCAATAGATCATCCTCCAGAAGAAACAAGAGCTACAATCAACACCCTAAAAACTCTAAAACATGCCTAAAGACCCAGAAAAATTGAATTAAAAATAAGTTGGCTAGCAAAAGATAGCTTTTTTGCAGGTTCAGGTTCTATGCCATATCCAGGTCTTCAATAACAGCCAGAAATATAAAAGGTAATTAACCTTAGGAACTTGCAACTCCTACATTAAAAACTAGCTATGATTCATTGCAAAATCTAGCAAAGAAAAAGACTTTCCTCTGAAAAATACAAGAACTAACATCTTTCTTTAATTTAATCGTGCAAAATAAGGAAACAAATGGGCGATCTTCAGATACAAACAAAAATATTCTAAATTCAGATGAATGAACGACGGTTACAAGGTGATGGCCTTACGAGAGTGATTTGAGAGATCTGCCTCCGGGTCGAACGGAGTCCTTGAAGTCAACCAGTCGTGGACCAGAATGCAACACATCTCTGGTATGAGAGCTGACTATGGAGCTCCAAAACCCAGAAATGAACAGCAACACTAGGTATGAAACAAGTTTCATAGGGAGAGATTAATCCAATAACTGATATCCAGATGTCATTGAGAGCTGACAGAGGGGTTTGCTGTTCAAATGGTTTAAAATGGCACACAGGAGCAGACAAAGAATGAAAATTTGAGGAGCTTATATGGGAAATCCAATTTCAATGAAAAGGAGATTCGATGCTTCCTCACAGGATCTCCCACTTCTGGACGACATCGTTACCCTGTTTGGTTGTTTACAGCTTTCCTGTTTAGACGGCGCACTGTAGAAAGATATTATTCAACATTTGAAACTGACCGCTAGCTCCGTCACCATAATGTCTTCAAAAGTCTACCTGCTACAGTACCGGTACCAAATTTTGTTTTAATATGGTATTATACCGATATTTAAATTTTAGGTAATTTTTAAATTTATAAAATAAATTTTAAATTTTTTAAATTTACAATATAATCTCTCAATATATTGTCCTATAAAGTTTATGATTTTACATTAATTATATCTCTAAAAATTATAATAATAAAATCTTGAAATAACAACAATCTATTAATTTTTATTAATATTACTTTTCGCATATTTGAGATATAAATAACAACCACAATTAATATGAAAAAAGATCATACAATTATAAAATTAAAGACAATACAAACTACTTAAAATGTTACAATTTTATCATATAATAAATAATATTATATCAAAACATCAAATAAAAAAATAATAAATATACATAACTCTTTGAGCAATACAATTAACAACAAGAGTACAAATTAAGGAAACAATCAATTATAAAATATGAAACAAAAAGATTTACGATTATATTTATATTGCATTTATAAAATTAACATATATATCAAATATAAGTAAAATTAAAAAAGAGGATAAATGAAAGCATAAAACTTCATTCAATCGGATATCTATTTTAATCGCATTGACCTCAATTATCATTTGGTACAAAATCCTCATCAATGAGAGGAGCCTCGTCATCACCATCATTCAAATTTATTACACCAATAACATATCATTACTTTTCCATATAAGATTATCTTTCAAGTCACTCCCATCCATCAAATATGATTCTTCAGAAATCAATATGCTAAAAGATTGATATGGTCAAGGTAATTGGATCTATAAAACTATTTGTTCTATTAAGAGTCATAATAAACAAATAAAATTAAATTATTAAGAATTTACAAGAAATTATATTCAACTTAACAATGATGATAACATAAAGCTTTAAGTTGTGAACAAAGACCAAGTCGTTCAATCTTTTATGCTTCAATCTATTCATTGTCTTGAAATAGATGAATTAATATATGTTCCAATTCCTTTTATACTAACGCATTGACTCAGAATTCGAATTGCAAATCTTTGCAATTCTAGAATACAGTCTCAAATTGATCCCACCATGCAACTGTATGACACACAAAAGTAATATTATAATCAAAATAAAATGATGATAAATTTCCAGCAAGTAATAAAGGTGAATTATATATATGTATGTATTGCTATTTAGTAATTGGTATCCCAAAATTACCAAAAAAATCCCTATGAACCTCTACTTATAAGCGTAGGAGATCTTTCATCATCTCATAGGTAATAATTGTTGTAATAGTTAATAGCATTCTCCTACTAACTTCAACTTTTTTTTATAAAATTTGGTCTAAAATAGATATTAAGATTCCAAAATGTCCCAGCTGCAAACAATAAAGAGTAAAGTTATCTTTCTCATTGCATATTAATGACTGCAAGATAATGTGTATACAAAAAAGTCATATTTTTCATAATGTCCTTAATTGCTTCTTTCACCCTTTCCATAACATCATAAAAATAATTCCTAGTTGTCGTCTCATCACTATTAGCTAGACAAGGTACTCTCGCTAATGGCTCACAAACTCGGATTACAAATTAACTCTAAGACGTGATTTGGTCATTTCTTATATGTCAAACTTAATAGTAAGTGACCTTACTTTGGTTACTGAGGTGCCTCCAAAACATTGAAGCCAAAGTAGACCACATGTCCTTAG
The DNA here is from genome assembly GCA_027478595.1 of Erythroxylum anguifugum. Taxonomy (NCBI): domain Eukaryota; kingdom Viridiplantae; phylum Streptophyta; class Magnoliopsida; order Malpighiales; family Erythroxylaceae; genus Erythroxylum; species Erythroxylum anguifugum. The sequence continues at coordinate 18,794,543 of JANIPN010000219.1, forward strand.
CAGTTTCATATTTACAAGTCTCATGTATGATATCATTATCTATGTTGTTCAACAACATAATGCGAGCCAATGAGTACTTTATCCTCAATATTTCATAAGCATCGTAGTCCCTTTTGTGTTGGGCTATATTGCCTTCCTGAGGAATGTCCATGTTTATGTTTAATAGTTAAAGAGCATCTTGCTTCTCTAGTATATATTAGATTTTCATATTCCAAATCTCATAAATTTTGCCTTTTAATTTCTCACTGTTGTTGAGTTCAGCGATAACATTCTTTGATGCAGTCATCATAATTAAAATACAAAATTTTTACAAAAAGAAATAATATAATTGCACGTTAATGTCATGTCATACATATATATTTTGTGAAAATTTTATTTTCAATTATTTACGAAATCAAAAGAGCACATATGTTCTCAATCATCTTTCATATGACAAATGAATACCGATCATCATACTTAAGAAGAATTGTCAAGTAACATTCCTATAATATATGTATTGATAATTTGAATAGTACCAAACTTGAAATACATAAATAAAACATAATTCATTTAAAATTATAATCCTTCTATTTTAAATTAGGAACACATTGCTAATTATTATGGAACTATTAAAATTAAATTATGAATTAGAAACTTATTTCTAATTCTTATACTAAAAATTTCAATTTATTTAGAAAATTATTTTTAATTAAATATGTTGTGTGAATTAATTAAATTCAAAATTTATTTCTAATATAATATTAATTTCATTATTTTTAAATTTAATTAGAAACTTATTTCTAATTATATATATTGAATGAATCAATATTTGAGTAATAACAATTGTTTTTAATTCAATTAGAAACTTACTTCTATTTTTATTCAAATTATGAACATAATAATTTAAATCTAATTAAAAACTCATTTCTAATTAAGATTAAACCAATCAATTTTAAATTTTATAATTCACTTAAAAACTTATTTCTGGTATTATTGAATTCATATGCATAATATATATGAATTCAAAACTTTTTTCTTAATTTAAATAAATATAATGTGTATATATATGAATATTGATTAATGGGTTCTTATAAATCTAAATATATAGCTTAAAGTGATCTATATCTTATTTTATTTTACAACTCAAGATATTATCAAACTTGGCCATATTTACTATCCTAGAATCCAAAACATTGGTGCCCATATATGTTTTATAGTTTATATCAAAAGACACAACCCAAAGTGACGATAAAACAATCGACTCACTTACGTTTTTTTAGTCTATATGCATATATGGGAGCTTATTTTATAATAGGGTAAAGATTGGTCCATTTGGCCCAAACTTTAAATATGTAAACCTAAACACATTTTTCAGTCATCTACCCCTCCTTCAATCTTTGTAACTGGTGGAAGCATCAATATATGACAAGAGGTAATAGAGCACTTTGCGATGTTCAGGTATCACTAGAGGAAGCAGTGATGGTGGGAGGGGTGTGTTGTAGAATTGAAAGGATAATGTTTACACGGGAAGCAACAGAAGTTCTTTCTGAAATCTATTACTAATATTACACGCAATGTTTAAATAAAAGCCTCAGTGTTGTAATCATACACTAGTGTCTACTGGATAGTTGATCATGTGTATTAAAGTCGATTTCTAGCGGTTATATGGACATGTTGAAACCGAATGAAGTTTGTTTTCCTCTCTCTATATCTTTTGTGATTCTATGTATCTCTCCCTCTAATTCTTTTTCCACTGCACTAAACAAACATCACGACAGAATTTACGTGTTGTTCTGTTATCTTAAAAACTTTATCAACAATTGGTATCAAAGCGGTCGAATTTGGGAACAATTATGGCAAAAGGCACAAGAGGCGTAGAGCTGCGAAGGTTGAAAGAAAACTTGAGAGGCTTTATGGAGGTGCATATTAGAAATGAGAAAATGCTCATGGAATCACAAAAAAGGCATGAAAGGATGTTGTTGAAGTCACAAGAAAGGAGTGAGAGGATGTTGTCGGAGATTCAAAACAGAACAGAGAAGGAAGATAAAGAGATGTTGGAATTACAAACCATGATTCTGCAATAAGTGTAGAAGCAAGGGGAAGAATTCGGAGTAGTAGAACCTACACCCCAAAGTAGCCAATGGAGACAGGAGGGGAACAAAAATGCTGCACCGATGAGGATGGGTAGGATCGAGTTTCCATTGTTTGACAGTGAGAACATTAAGTTGTGGCTATACTATTATGAACAATTTTTCCATTTGGGCCAGACTCCGGAAAAGACAAAGGTGAGTATAGTTATTATGTACATGGACGAATGAGCTCAAAAGTGGTATCACTTATACATTTGAAATCGTGATAAGACAGAGATGGTTGAAGGGGGCGAGTTTACTAAAGCTCTCAAACAGAGGTTCGATGCAGAGATCTTTGACTACCCAGTGGGGGATTTCAATGACTTGAAGCAAAATGGAACGGTACTAGACTATTGTGCCCAATTTGATCATTACTCAAACAGGCTCTCTATACCAAAGGAGTATCTAATCAGTTTTTTTGTTAAGGGTCTCAAGCCTAAAATTGGCATCATTGTAAAATTACATGAACCCCATTCCTTGTATCTGGCTTACACTTTAACTCGGAAATAAGAGGTAATACTAATTTTAGCTGGAAATACTATTCTAAACCTAGTTAATACAACAAAGAACATGAATAATGGAGGCAATTTTAACCTCAACTCAGAGTTACTGCAAACATCAACGGTAAACCGAAGTTCAAGTACAGAAGGAATACTACCTACACCAACTTCAACATTACGCTCACCATCGGTAAGGTCTTTTAAACCCTCGAAACCCATTAGTAGTATGGATTTTGATTATAAAAGGGCAAAGGTCTATGCTTTTGGTGCGATGAGAATTGTATTTTGGACCATAAGTGAAAGAAGAGACAACTACAATTTTACGTAATTTCGTGGGAAGAGGACAGTGGAAAAACATCACCAAAATAAGAGAAGGAAGAATTTGAAGAAAGTTTTGGAGAAGAAGATTGTCCAATTGATTCAATGTAAGCTATATTGGGGTTATATGGAGAGATAGAGTTTAAACAAATGAGATTAATGGGGATGCATCAGAGACGAAGAATTCACATACTGATTGACAATGGTAGTATGCATAATTTCGTTGACACAACAGTAGTGAGGAAGAGGTTGTGACCTTCAAGAGATAAAACTAGTTTTCATTACAGTGGGAGGTAGACTATAACTAGAATGTTGGCAATGTTGTAAGAATTTTATCTGGACCATATAAGGGATGCAATTCGCCTTAGATGCTCTGGTGCTATCGTTGGGGGGTCACGACATTGTATTAGGGGTACAGTGGTTAGTTGTTAAACGATGTATTATGTAATTTCAGAGATAGAACGATGACGTTTAACTGGGAAGGATGACTTGTGACGTTGAGGGGAAACCCAAAAGGTAGATTTAGGGTCATTTCGAGCAAGGAATTTCGTAAAACTCTACAACTTTCGACGAGCGGCCAATTGTTCATGACACAACTAACGATCTCCATCGAATATCAACTGCAACAGATGAGAATAAAGGATGAACAGTGGAGTGCATTTGATGAGATTAACGCAGTCTTATCTGAATATGCAGCAGTGTTCTAGGAATCGAAACATCTTTCACCGGATCGCAAGCTCAATCATCAGATCATTTTGAAGGAAGGAGTCGAGACCATTAATGTGCGTCCATATCACTATTCAGGAACATAAAAGGATGTAGTAGAGAAGTCTGTAAAGGATCTCATGAAACAGGGGTTCATTCGCCATTAGTTACGACCCTTATACATCACCGATGGTACTTATAAAGAAAAATGACAACTCCTGGCACATGTGCGTGGATTACCGAGAGTTGAACAAGCATACAGTGAAGCATAAATTTTTGATAACACTCATCAAAGAGTTGTTAGACGAATTGCATAGAGCCAATTGGTTCACCAAATTGGACCTGCACTTTGGGTACCACCAAATTTGGATACAGCCGGAAGATGTTCTGAAGACGACCTTAAAACACATGAAGGGCATTACGAGTTCTTGGTCATGCCATTTGGCTTGAAAAATTCTCCTTCAGTGTTTCAGAGGCTAATGAATGATTTGTTTAAACCATACTTGTGTCTTTTTGTTCTAGTATTTTTTTGATGATATCTTAATCTACAACTCATCGTTGTCATTGCAGGTAGAACATATCTCGGTGGCTTTGCAGACATTGAAGGATAATCAACTATACTTATGAGGGAGCAAGTGTGTGTTTGGGGCATGCCAAGTCAAATATTTAGGCTACACAATTTCAGAAGGAGGAGTGGCAACGGATGTCCAGAAGGTTAAAACCATTGAAGAATGGCCTAAAACTTAAGCGAATTAAGGAATTAAGAAGATTTTTTGGTATTACTGGGTACTACTGGAGGTTTGTTAAAGGGTATAGGATGATGACTAAACTGTAGCACCCTACTCCCGCAAGACCCGAACCCGATATTGATGGTGGTATCCGAGTCCGTGCCCGCGAAGGTGGCGTGCTAAAGCACTCATTCAGTCGAAAGTCAATACGATTTTTTTTTCAATTTAAATTTTTGCAGAAGTCAGTAATCAATTTGGGCTCACTTTATTCCGTAAACATTTTCAATCAATATACATAACCCAATGGAATTTTAACAACCATTCAAGCCCAATACAAACACAGGACATTGTGAGCCATAATGACTTTACATTACAATGTCAATCAGTCGTACATTAATTTTCAGAATATACAATTTTACACAAAAATAGAAAGAAACACAAATGCAGACGCATACTGATCCCGACCTCTTCCTTCATTCATATGCAGTAGATATACTCTTGTTTGCCTAACGGGTATTCATCAGAGTCCTGAAAAATAATTGCAATTTTTGGGTGAGTTTTACAAACTCAGTGAGTGACCATCATTGATGGCTCACCAGTCATATAACACATATTTCGCATGCATCACACATTGCACACTTCACATTCAATTCAATTTAATCACTGATATTATGCATATGCAGTGCATATGAGACCCACTTTTTATTTGTTATTTTGTTGTGATCGAGTGCATAAATTGTCCCATGAAGGGCTCATTAATAACTGTCCCATATAGGGTTCATTAAACGTTGAGCCTGAGGCTCTAAATCACTTTTGAGCTCGAAGCTCATTTTCACTCGTTGAGCTTTAAGCTATGATTGTTGGCTACTCTGGTCACAACAGCCATTATATGTCATACATTCATGAAATGGAATGCATCACTCACATTTGCATAAACTCATTCATTCCCATTTGCATCCCATATCATCGGGCCTTAGTCCGACATTCAACATTAGAGTTGAAAATTCATACTTTTCATTTACATGCAATTGCTCATTCAAAATATTCACACTTTGCATTTACAGGCAAATTGCTCATTTAAAACCTTCACACTTTGCAATTACAAGCAATTGCTCATTTAAAACACATTTATCATCAAATTATGTACACTTAGTTCATCTAATTCACATTCAAGTAGCACTTCAATATTCAAACCAATTATAACAATCATCGGACCTCCTGTCCGGAACCCAACATAATCAATCACATTCATAAACTCAGTTATAATCGATCAATACAAAAATCCAATTAAAACAAACAATAAAATGAGACCATCTCGGTCTACTCACAGTACGCTCCATATTAGCATTTGCTTCCAATTTTTGGGAACGCCTGAATGCAGATTTTTAGCCTGCACAACCCATTTATGCAAGATACACATACATCACAATTTGTACAATTATAAGTGTTTAATATGCACAT
>JANIPN010000219.1:18906040-18919145 GCA_027478595.1 Erythroxylum anguifugum
TAAGATGAAAAAGTTATGAGCGTTTAAAGTTGGCTGCCCACTATGCAATTAGGTTTCCCGAATTACTATTCACTGGCTATTTTGGGTTGAACCTTCAGATCGATTTTTCGCCCCTTTAGAGCGGGAATCGGAATTTCTATCCTTCATGAAAGATATAGAGGGTCTTGTTATCTTTAAAATGAGGTCTGATAGGTCTTATTAAGAGTTAGGAGTAAAAAGTTATGAGGGTCGGAAGTTGGCAAAAGTACTATTCATTTGGTCAAAAAATCACTATTCATTTGGTAAGTAGCTAGAAAGCAACTTTGGACCTTCTAAAGAACCGAGCTAAATTTTTAGTATGAAAATAGATTTAAGATGAATAAGAAAAAAAAATATCGGGATTTTCGGATTAGTCTAAGGTTTCAAACGCGGATTCGGGTTCCAGTTTGGTTTTTCGTAAGAGGTTGGACATCCGGTATGGGTTCCAACAGTACCCTTATGTGGTTAGTTCTTCCATGAAATGTCGAATTTTCTACCAAACTTATTGATGATTGAATATCACAATGTAGCTCCATTGGATAGTCCATTAATTGATGGAGATCTACCATTAGTTGTTTTATCCATTCACCTTCTTCCGCTACCATTGTTACTGCAGATACTCGATCTTAGTGGTTGATAAAGAAAGTGTTGATTGTCTTTTGCTACTTCAAGAGATTGCTCCACATTTAAGTTTAAACACATATCCTATGGTTGATCTTTGAGTATCATGGTCTCTAGCATAGTCAGCATCATAGCACCCTACTACCTTGCGTGTGCTTCCCTTTTTATATAGTAGTCATAAGTCAAATGTTCCTTTAATATACCTGAGTATGCGTCAAACTACATATAAGTGAGGTTTTCTTAGATTTGCCATGAATCGACTAACTACTCTAGCAACAAATGCTATGTCAGGTCGTGTTATTGTCAGATAAATCAAGCTTCCTACAAGTTATTGATACATTGTTGGATCTTCGAACTCATGAACTTCTTTTGAACAAAGTTTAGTATATACCTTAATTGGGGTGGAAACTGGTTTGCAATTAAGCACTCCAAACTTATGCAACAAGTCTTTAGTATAATTTTGTTGTCACAAGAACAATGCCTCCTTGATTTGTTGTACTATCAGTCCAAGGAAATGCATAAACTCTCCCAAGTTCCCTCATCTAGAAGCGTACTAAGATATTACTTCAAATTTATTAAACTTCTTTTTCATTATCACCAGTAATGATAAGATCATCCACATAGACAAGCACTATCTCCAACTTTCCATTCTCATTTTTCACGAACAAGCTTAAGTCTGATAGAACCATTGTGTATCCACTTTGCATTAAAAATTCAGCAATCTTGCCATATCATGCCCTTGGTGCTTGTTTAAACCCATAAAAGGCCTTCTTTAATTTGCATACATAACCTACATGAGCGTTGTTTTCAAATCCTTGAGGTTGCTCCATATATACTTCTTTGTACAGTTCTCCATGCAAGAAATCATTCTTTACATCCATTTGCTAGAGTTTCCAAGATTTATTGGTTGTAAAGGCAAGCAAGACACTGTTGTGATATTTGCTAATGAACTAAACATTTCATCATAGTCTAGCCCGTACTACTGAGAAAATCCTTGTGTAACCAATTGAGTCTTGTACCTTTCAATTGTTCCGTCAGGTCGTCTCTTTACCTTGAAAACCCACTTGTAAGAAATTGGTCATGCATTCTTGGGTTGTGGCACTAAGTCCTAAGTTTGAATATCTTTTAATGCTTGAATTTCTTTATACATTGTTTTCTTCTAGTCGAAGCTTTGTGATGCTTCTTCATAGCTTATTGGCTCAACTACTCCATTTTCTTTCGTTAATATTATATTTGCATACTTAGGATTCGACCTTCTTTTTCTAGTTGACCTGCATAAAGACAGTTGAAGAAATTCTTGTTCTTTTGGCTCTTCTAATTGACTTGATCTTTCTCCTTTAGGAGTTTTATAATGCACTCCAGTTTACCATGGGCTTCTCCTTAATGACATGTCACTAATCTCTACTAACTCTTTTATTGGTCTCACTTCTTTAACTGAGTCTTATTATTTGCCAAGCTCAGACAGCTCTTGAACTTTTTCTTGTAGCTTTTCCTTTATTGCTTTATAATTAGGTAACAAAACTGCTTGTGGCGATCACCATAACGATGCCTCATTAAACACCATATTTCTAGATACATAGCATCGATTTGTTATTACATCACAACATCTCCAACCTTTTGTTTGTTGTCATATCCCACGATTATGTATCGAATGGCCTTTTTATCAAACTTACTTTGCAAGTGATCTGGTACAAACATATAGCAAATACAACCAAAGACTCCAAAATTACTAAATATGGGTTTGATATTCCACAGCTTTTCAAATGGTGAGATAAACTACCGTCGAGTTTGAGGCAATCTTTTGATAACGTATGGTGATGTCTTCATATACTTGGCCCAAAATCTAGGTGGTACATTTTTGGCATGTAGCATGCTTCTGTATATTTTTGTCAAGTGGTGATTCTTCCTTTCAACAATCCCATTTTGTTGTGGGGTGCTCGGATAGCTAAACTATTTGCGAAATTTATTTTCTCATAGGTAGTTGAAAAAATCTTTAAATATATACTCTCTCCTATTGGCTGCACGGAGGGATAGTATTCCTCTCCTTACTTCTTTTTCTACTCTTTCTTTGAACTTCTTAAATTTGATTAATGCCTCAGACTTTTCTTTCATAAAGTGATACATACCTTGAATAATAGTTAGTAAAAGTGATCATGTATTGAGATCCACTAATGGATGGTTGTTTCACTCGTTTAAAAACGTCAAAGTGGATCAAATCAAGGGACATATTAGCTTTGTATGTTTTATTCATAAAGGCATTAATGTGGTTTTCCATATTGGCATCTAACATATATTGTATCATCACAAACATCTAGCCCATGAAGACCTTTAAGCAAGGACTTCTTCATTATTGCCTTCAAATTATGATAACTCACATGCCCAAGCCTTGCATGTCACAAATCAGGTGTCTCATCTTTCTTGTCTTATTTACATACGTCATTTATACAGTCATAACATAGACAAACTCTAAGTGTTGTCCTTCCATGATGGGTTTACTTGCTGGCTTTAAGTTTTAGTACACCTTTACATCTTTTTAACTAAACACTACATAATTTCCTAAAGATGTGAGCTACAAAACAAAGAACAAATTTTCTTCATAGCTAGCACATGGTAGACATTGCTTAACTCCACCTTGTGAGGATTGCATCGAGGCACTATTATAGTATGGCTGATATGAGTGACTGGCAGCTTAGAATTATTTGTTGTGACCACAACTTGTCTTCCATTATATTATGTTAGATTGATCAGTTTGTCCTTATCTCCTGTCATATGGTTGGAGCACCCGGAATAAACAATCCAGTCATCACTGTAGTTAATTACCTCATCCTTCAGCTTTACGAATACAAATTCTTCCATTAGCTCAGTAATACAAGAAGTTACATTCTCTTCTACTACTATAGATGCTTGAAAATCCCGTTATTCTTCACTATCTTTACCATTCTGGGTGGAAGTTGTAGCATGACCTTCAACTCTTTTGAATTGACAGTCCCTAGCAAAGTGTCTTATCTTGCCACATTTGTATCATTGGTTGTTCTATAGCTGATACTTTTTGTCTTCGTTATTTCGAACCTATTAAGCTCCCCCTTATTGAGAACATCTTCTTTCTTTGTTTTTCCATCAACCATCCTGTAACTTCCTTGGATTTTAATCACCATGTCTCGTAAAAATTTTGCCTATTCCTTTATATGCCTTTTACTTACTAAACAGGGCTTTCTCCTTATCCTTTAATGAGACTTTACACATTTGGTTATCTAAGATCTCTTGCTTGACAAAATTTTTTTCCAATTCAGTAAGGGTTGGCTCTTTAGCCCAACTACGAGTTGCAGTGACAATGACATTATATTCTAGTCGTAAGCCACAAATAATGATACTCCTCATTCTACTATCTGTAATTGCATTTTGAAGATCTAATTTTGAAATTTCTTACAAAGAGATTTAACTTTTATGAAACATTCGCTTACGGACATATTTTGTTGCGAGACTGATAGGAGCTCATTGTCTAACTGTTGAAACTTTGCATTATTAGCCCTAGTGAACAGTATTTCTAGACTATCTCATGCCTATTTAGGTGTTTTGCACCCTTGATGCGATGTATTGTCACAAATAGTATATACATAGCTTTGTTGGCTTTAATCTTTCATTTATTTAATTCTTTTGCGTCTGTAGGTGGAGTGGTATTGTTACCACCAACAATGCTCCATAAGTCTTGTCCAAGCAAGTAGTATTGCATTTGTTAACTCTAATTGTTATAATTAGAGTTATTTAAGTTTTTCAATAGTACTTGCTAAACTCGTAATATATGCCCTTATAACTTGATGATACCCAATACTTAACCAAGTTACTTTGGCCTCAAATCAACTAGATTTATAGTCCCTGACTGTAGATAGGCAGAATTTTTACAGTGTCAATCTTTGGCAAAGACTCCTCGCACAATGATTTTTTACTGCTTGATACTATGGTTCGGTCGCAGACTAACTGACTCTAATACCACTTGTTGAATTTTAATAGTGTGTGAAGGACTCAATTAAAAAACTCAAAACATAATATATTAATCGTAATATCTTACAATCACAATACTCTCATCAATTCTCCACTCTACATTAACACATACCTGTCACTTTATTATACGATACAGTCTCACATGCCCTCGCTCACATCTTTTTAATTGTTTGTCTACTCATTCACTCATTATGGAGCTTGGCTCCTTTTATACCCATCTAAAGTCAATTGTTAGCCAACTTAAACATTCTATAATATTCTAGATAATGTTATTTTAGAACATTAGAGAAAGTTTATATAATACATATTATTTATGTATATAGAATGGGAAGCTTTTAAAGTGATCAAGAGAGAGAATATTGGTGTCTTTTTAACAGAAAATGTGATAGTTGATATTAAAGGAACTAAATTAATGAAAATTTACATGAAAACAAACTTGTTCTTATTTATGAATATTGTCAAAATTGCTCTATTGATAATATAATGTTAAGGCATAATAAATTGAGACATATATTGACCTTAATATAAAATTATTAATGAGAATGATGTTGTGTAAGATCTTAAGCATTAAAAGTAATAGTATTGTCCACCAAACAAATACATGCACAATTGACATGAACAAATAAGTACTTTAAAACCGATAATGTTGGTCTGAGTACCAAACCAACAACAAATGACAGCTGACTATTATTTTTTCCACGCATCCCGGGAAGTATCCAAGCTTTTGGTTGTTTTCCAATTTCCTATGGAGTTAGGTTGTCTAAATTGCTAATTTTGTGTATCTAATCCCACAGCAATCTCTCCAAACCAATCAGTGCTATCAGTTATGTTTTTCTCTTCTCTATCACTTTGTTCACGTGGCATCTATATAATGATAATGTAACATTAACCCGAGTCGAGGTACTCAAACGATATATGTTGAAACATTAACTAAGTTGATAATAAAATAGGGGAATAAGGATTAGTGGTCAAGTTAAAACTTTCTGATTGGATTATCTATAAATTAATTCTTTTTAATTTATAAAGTAGTTTATTAATTAGTACACATAAATTTTGGACTGTTACTTCGTTATTAAAAAAGCTTTATAAAAGAATAAAAGGCTATTAGGAACTGGTTCTGCCTGATTCTGGTGAGGCTGGACGTTGCTACTTGGATCCATAATTTTGACAGATCTCGCTATTGAATACCTGCAAAACAATGGAAGGTATGCCAGGAGTTGGCTGCCGACAGGTCCCTCCGATGCTCAAATTAGTCTTTTCTGATAGGGTTTTGGTCACTAATAACATAGAAGATTAAGGTTGTAATCTCGTTCCTGTATCATGGTGAAATAGTACCTTATATACAGAATAATTGCTAGGCTTAGGTCTTTACGTATGCATGGGAGGTTACCAACTGCGAATGAGTTGTCGTTACATGGGCCTTAGGTCGGGCCTAGCATGACCGACCCAACCAGAAACCAATACTACGCTTAATCAGCCTTCAAAGAAGAGATATGTCATTAGTCAAAGCGTGTCTTAGACTAATGAATTCTGGACCTTAATCAGTCTTAAGTATTTAACACGCTTTATCAATCTGCTAGGTTTCTTGGTAGAAGTGCCTTGTTGCTTTACCCGGAATCACTGGCGGTTGTCAGTCTGTCCCCATTAACAACTTAAACGCGGAAGATTATTATACTAGCTCCCACCGAATTTGACAAGAGATTATACCTTTTTTAAACTTTTGTATCTCTTTTCCTGTCCCCGACGACCCTACCACTCCAATTATGATCAGGCTTTGACGCTATGAGATTAGAATTTGTACCAGATCAAAAATAGAGAGGAGAATACATGTTCACATATGGAGCACTTGCTTAGCAATAATATACATATTTTGTAACATCATTCCCAAGAGGACCTTCCAAAAGTCTATAAATGATGCAAAGTTAAGTGAGCCGCTTGAGAAAAGACGGTATTTTCTTTTCCAAGTTCCACCTTAAATTTCCACGCACCTTCGGAAAAGTCATCATGCGGCCATATTTAATCTTGTAAGGGACCTACCCCACACGCATATATAAACATATTTCTATAGCTGCTTAATGATTCCTGTGATGAACATTTGGTTGCAGAAGAGAACCGCGAAGTGGCAGATAAACATGGGTACTCATTCAAGCTACACAAAGTTTGAAAGGAGATGTCAAGGACCTAGCAGCAGAGGGTTCAGGCTCTACCCCAAAAGATTTTCCGTTCAAAAGCTAAGTGTAAGGTTTGTTTACATATTCAGGCTCTTGAGTAAGTGGAGATGTTCGTATGGGCAAGCTCTGTTACGATCTCTGAAGAGAGGAATAGTGATGAACAGAAGTAATAGTAATATGAAGAGGAATAACAGTAGTAGCAGGAGGAATTCAGTGACAACGGAGTTAATAAGCGGCTCCAACAAGAAGGGAAGTCCTAGAGTTGACACAAGCAGGTTGAGATCATTTGGACGGACAAATTCTTTCTATTCTGAAGCCATTGCAGAGTGCTTGGAGTTCATAAAGAGGTCATCAATTTCGGTTGAGCAGGATGAAGTCTGCTCTAGTTCTCAGAGGTCATAAACACAGACATACGATGACGAGTAATCTTAGTTTTGTATATATCTTAAAGGCAGTTAAACAAGCTGTGGTATTTGTATACGAAGCTTCTTCTTTTTTTTTTGGCGTTTTGATTAATTAATTATGTTTCTTTCTTTATTCATGCGTCGACCAAAGCCAAATGCAGTGTTTAATTACTGTTGTGTTTGTTTTGTTGTGTATGCCATTCTGAGATTAATCAAAGATTGCCGTGTGGTTCATTTCTTGCTTTTCATATGTTCATCTATGGTTCTCAGTTAATTTGGACCTTTAAAGGAAAGTTGTTGAGGTAAGTCACCGAGTTTAGATTTAGAAAGAAGTCCACAGGAGTAGGTGAAAGAAATTATCACCTAACGCAACTGAACTGATGTAACTTATTTTGACTTAACGAACCAGAACCTGATAACAAAGTTAAAAGGTTCAAATTCTAACCTTCCATTTGTTGAAATTTAGATACTTTTTTTGGACAATTGTTTTGACCCTCTTAACTTTAGACAATTACAAGTATAAAAAATTATATTATAATATATGATTGTTCGAATTTGAAACAACCTCTTTATTCCGTAACGAGTAAGGTCGCGTACTACTGAATCTCTACAGACTCTGCGTCTCAACGAGACTTCAACTAGGTGTTGATGATGATATATGATTATTCTAATTCGGTTTTAATAGCAATTTTTATTAAAGTAATTTGATAGAAATTTTAATGTCACAATTAATTTAATTTAATGAAAATATTATTAGATGAATAAAAACTATAAAGAAAAGTAATTGTTTTTTTTTTTCTTTGAGACCCACCCACTCGGATTGAACAGTTAAAGTGGGCTTGGGTACTGATCAAAGACTGGCATAGGGCTTCCATTAACAGAGACCACAGAACTTTACTTGCATGAATAAGACCAATATATATCTATGGAGGATAGTGTAGGGCCCTAACTCATGTATAGTACGTTAAGTTGCCTTCTGGTCTCAATTGCCCCAGCTTGGAATGGGTCGATGGCATAACCCAAATGAGAGAAGCATTCGCTTTGAATTTTCATCTTGGAACCAATATACCTACGGCAGAAAGAGTACTGTCCATATTCTTCAATCCATATTGTATTTGTTCCTTGACATAAGGAAAAGACAATCTTTTCCTTTATTCTTCAACTATTATATAGTATAGTTTTGGCGCAAAGAATCAAAACTCAAAACCCTCTTTGTCTTTGGTCGCCGCCGTCACCGAGCCTTCTCCTGTTTCTATAAGACGACCGTCAGCTCCTCATTTCTTCCGTTTTTCTCAGGTTTGTTGCTTATGCTTCTCACTCATTGCTCTTGATCTGTGTTTTCATTCTTATGTATGGGTCTGGTTTCTAGGTCTGATTGCTATTAAGTTGTTGATAATTGAATCAAACGATTTGTTTTGCTGTATATGCCTTACCTATTCTGTTTCTATTTCCATCATAGGTTTTGACGAGGATAAACTTGTTGGAAAAGTCTCTCCAGAGGTTAGTTCTCTTTATTGAAAATGCTGAAGTGATTAGGCCGTGAGATTTTAATGTACCAAGAATTGATTAGGTATGATGGAAATTACCAAGTAGAAATCGAACTTGTGTCTATTGTACGCTGTTTGGTTGATGTGTCCAAGTGGTTTTTTGGCTAAACCCCTGTGCTTCATTTTCCTTGTTTGCTAGTTTACTTTTCCCTAAAACTAATTATTGATATTTGAAAAGGCCTAAAGAGATAGAGAAACAGAAGAAATACAGGAGAATGTGTTTGTGAGAGAGAGAGAGGGATTATGAATCGTACACCTTCTAGGTTGAAGAGTTTGCTAAGAAAAGCTCGCAGCTTTATAGGTATTGCTGCTTCTGCTAGCATCATTTCTCTAGCAGCTGATACAACTTCTCAAGTGACTAAATCTGCACCTACTATCATGGAGGAGCTTAGAACCCGCGTATGTATCATTGGTAGTGGCCCAGCAGCTCATACAGCTGCTATCTATGCGTCTCGTGCTGAGCTCAAGCCTATCATGTTTGAGGGCTGGATGGCCAATGATATTGCACCTGGCGGTCAGCTCACCACCACCTCTGAAGTTGAAAACTTCCCTGGTTTTCCTGACGGCATCGCTGGCATAGAACTCATGGACCGATCCCGTGCCCAGTCAGTCCGCTTTGGTACCCAAATTTTCACTGAAACTGCCAACAAGGTTGATTTTTCCTCTAGCCCCTTCAAGGTCTTCACTGATTCCAAGTCCGTCCTTTGTGATGCTGTCATCATTGCCACTGGTGCTGTTGCCAAGCGTCTCAACTTTCCTGGCTCTGATGTCTTCTGGAACCGAGGCATTTCAGCCTGCGCAGTTTGTGATGGGGCTGCCCCCATTTTCAGAAATAAACCTCTTGCTGTGATTGGTGGTGGAGATTCAGCAATGGAAGAGGCCAACTTCCTTACCAAATATGGATCAAAAGTCTTCATTATCCACAGGAGGGATACCTTTAGAGCCTCTAAGATTATGCAGAACAGAGCCTTGAGCAACCCTAAAATTGAGATCCTCTGGAATTCTGTGGTGGTGGAGGCCTATGGAGACCGCCTATTGGGTGGTCTCAAGGTGAAGAATGTTGTAACTGGACATGTTTCTGATTTCAAGGTATCTGGGTTGTTCTTTGCTATTGGACATGAACCTGCCACCAAGTTCCTGGATGGACAGCTGGAACTTGACTCTGATGGTTACATTCTAACCAAGCCGGGGACCACCCAGACCAATGTATGTGGTGTATTTGCTGCTGGAGATGTGCAGGATAAGAAGTACAGGCAGGCTGTTACTGCTGCTGGCACTGGTTAGTTGCATTTCCTTCCATTTACTCCCTTCTCTGAATTTATATTATAGAGGTTGGGTATTGGTCCATAGTTATTCATTGTGTCAAAATCCAGATGCGTCTTTCAAGCTTATTTAACTTTATCTTTCCATTGTCCCTTTCTTAACATAATTAGGATTAAATTTTGTAGAATTGGCATCGTCATTTAATGCTGTCATAACTGGTCTTTGTATATTGCGTTAGCTAGTTGCTTGGTGTGGTTCTTGCTCGTATCTCTGTTTTCTGCAGAATCTGGTTTACTGTGTTTACAGTTACAGTTTTCCCTGCTATTTTGATTCTCGAGGATCTTGCTTTTCAAGATAAGCAATTTAGTGCAATAAAATGACAAGCATTGCTTTGCCATTGCTTGATGATTTGCCTACAAACTAAACCATGGTTCCTAATTGCCGGTGCTTCTTCTTTTTGAGATAACAAGCATAAGAGATTAACTGGCAATATATACAGGCAACATCAAGCTCAGTGACCATGTGGCTTGATTACATAATCAAAGAAACAAAAAAAATATCAATTTGTGGAGGTCATTTTTCTTAGTTCTGGTACATAAGTTTCCAACTCTCTTCGAGATTCAAAACTTGAAGTGATCATATGCCATCAAGTTGAAATAAATGCTACCAATCTGCCTATTTTTAACTCGGTAACGAATTAACTTCAAATGATTAGGTCATCCAATCTGAACTTCTTATAGAGACCGCAGATGTAGAGAACAGAGGCTAGTAAAACTGTTTATGATGCGCTTTGTATGGTCCTTTAGTGCTGTTATAACTGGTCTCTGCAGATTTTGTTACGGAATTTGTAACGGCATAGTAATCAAAGGCCGATTCAATCGTCAAAATTACTCTTAGTGCAGAAAATAATTAATGAACCACTAATTCTTCTCTTTAACCGGCTGCTTTTGTGGCGAAATTGGACCGAACTTATAATATTGAGCCATCTCACGATTGGGCCAAATGCAGTGACTTTTGAATGATTTACGCTTTATCCTGCTTCGTGTGATTTATCAACCATCCTCCCTTGTCCGTGGTGATGCAGGTTGCATGGCAGCTTTGGAAGCAGAACATTATCTTCAAGAGATTGGATCTCAGGAGGGGAAAAACGATTGACTAGCAAGGATGTAGTTATAAGAGAGCAATATGATCAACATATGAAAGGAAAACTCTTGGTAAAATTGCCGCTTAGTTAATAGAAATTGATTGGCAATACATTTGAGGATATTATATTTGTTATCATTCTTATTGTCGGTTAACATTCAGATTGTTAGTAATACATTTACGTTGCTTGTCTAATTTTACCTATTGCCTACGTTTTGTTTCATTCACTTCTAACGATGTATGGAGATATATTTACTGCTAAGTGAAAGAGAAGTGGTCAAACGCGTCAAGAACATGAGGGACTTCTGAGCCCATTGAATGGTTTGGATTTCCAATCTTCTTTATTAAATGGATACAGGCTTGTATTGCAACCCCTTCTTATAGCATCCTCATCAATGGTGCTCCAACCTACCAATTCAAACATTTTGATGGTATTCAACAAGGGATTCACTCTCCCCTTATCTCTTTGTCATTGCTATGGAAATCTTGAACATAATCATTTGCTTTAACTTAGTCAGAGACTTGATTTTAAATTTCTTCATAAATGCAAGCATCTAATCTTCAGGAATTCATTTATATTCTACATTAATCTATTATGAGCTTCTATATAATCTCAAGATTAAAAATCAATCATTGCAAGAGTGGAATATATTTCTCATTATATGTTTGATGTTACCAACATTGAGAGACTTAGGCCTCGTTTAGTAAATAACTGATAAGTTGTTTTTTAGCTAGTTGACCCATTTTTAGAGGTTTGACTATATTAAAAAGTTGTTTTGTTATTTGGTTATGAGTTAGATGGGTTTGGCTGATTCAACCCAACCGGATGTTTTGCGAAAAGCTTTAGATGTGGAGTGTTTTGGACCAAACAACTGAATTTGTTGTTTGTCAATGACCATCTTGCCCTTGATTCTTGGATGCTCTTCGTTCTCATTTCTGTTGTTTTAAACTTATAAGTTACACTTGTAAATAATGATAGCATTATTATAGTATTAGTAATATATTCAAAATTATTTATCTTTTATCATAAAAATAATAATTTAAAAACCTTAAAACTCATAATAAGGGAGATAAATAATCTACATAACAAATATTTTTTCTCTTCACCTATCGTTGTGAAGTTTTTTCCACCTTTGCACTCTGCAAGTTCTAACTTCCAGTGAAATTAATATATTTCTAGCGTTGTCGTCTCTAACATTGTACTTGATTATGTCATCAGACTACAAGGGACAAAAGAAATAGACCACTACAGGGAAAGCATGCAAAATTAAATACTAGTCACGGGGTGACTTAATAAATCACCCCTGTGACAAGACGTTATCAAATTATGACAACATACTGTACTTAACTTCAAGCAAAATTTTAAAACTCTTAAAGACAAAATTCAAATTCGGTTTTTTCATGAAAAATAAGGTCATATGTCTCTAGTTTATTCTAAACTTAAAATCATCCCATTTGAAAGTTTACATATCAATATATGGCTAAAATACAAATGCATGTCTAGTGGAAACATTACAGCTAACATACTCCAGAAATTCTTCTTTCACTTTCCCAGATTTTCAACTCCTATGTGTTACATTCAAATCATAGTTCATCAACTCTACATCATTTAGTCTTCATTCTCACCTCAATTTCAGATCAAGATCATTCATAAACAACTCATAAACTATGGTTGATCATAAACACAAAAACAAAACATCAATGTATACATATATTCATCAAATTTCTGCACACATTCTACTCCACTATCATGATCATTTCACCTTCAAACTATCATCATATATGTTTGTAAGTCACCACCGTGCATGACTAGTCATGGGGGCCCCCGTGTGTGGTAGTCATAGGGGTGACTTAATTAGTCACCCCGTGCATGGTAGTCATGGGGGTGACTTAGTCACCCCGTGCGAGCATGGTAGTCACGGGCAGGGCCGGGGCGGGG
>JANIPN010000219.1:18924933-18948759 GCA_027478595.1 Erythroxylum anguifugum
TTATATAGTTTTTAAATAATATTCACAAGTTAATTATATTACTCAATTTAAATTAAGAGATCAAATAATTTTAAATTAAATTATATTATATTACTCAATTCAAGATTAAGAGAACAAATAATTTTAAATTAAGTAATTAATTAAAATATATCGTTGATAAAAAAGTATTTATACAATTATTATATTGGAATAGTCAAATTGTAACCAATTAAAGTAACTCACTAGTGAAACCAATTGCAAATTGATTAACAAGTTTATACCGTTTTCTGAGCTTGTATGATTAGATGACATCATCTTAAAAAATAAACAAAGGAGAAAGTCAAAGGGGGAATGATATAGGTAAGGTTCGTTAGCCAAAAGAAATACTTCTTCTCTTTTTTAACCTTTGTAACCAATATATTCAAAGGAGTAAGGAAAAACGTGGTGGACTTATTTGTCAAAGGATACCATAGAAGAAGGTGGAGGAAGAGTTTCACAAAGCAACCAACTTACAGTGGAATAAAACTAAGCTTAAAAATAAGTTTGATTGAATGAGAACTAGATGGAGTCTTTGAAAATAGTTGAAAGGGAAAGAAACAGGATTAGGATCAGACTATGACAAAGGAACAATTGCTGCTAGTGAGGAGTGGTGGACTTTGAAGATTAAGGTTAGCCCATTTTAAGTTATTTTCCTTTACTTTAATGCTAAATAAATAGTTAAATATAAGTTAATTATTTTTGTGTAGGAGAACAACAATTTTAAAACATTTAAAGAGGAAAGGCTTGAACTTGAGCTTCAAAGTAAGTTGGATTAACTTTTTGGATGTTTGGCCCGAGGAGAAATTACATTTTGTCCTGTGACTGACCCTCCACAAGAACAACGAGAAGTTGAGGAAGTATATGTTCCTTCTCCACCTGATAGCCATAATGTTCATCATCAATTGTCAGGCTATCATGATCATGATAATATAGATGAGACTAGCGGTCTAAACAATTATCAAGTAAATGGTGACTGAGAAGAGGTGTGGAGAGAAACCACCCCGACCCTTGCATCTACTCCTGTTACTACCCCTTAAGTTTCACATGATGAAGGGAGTGAGAGAAGAAGATGCAAAAGGATTTTGGAGAATGAAAGTTCACAAAGCAACAAGAGTGCAAGAATTGATTCCACTAAAAAGGTAAGAAGATTTGCAACAATGTATGAGAGACTTGACGATCTGATGCAATTGATTCAAGAGAGATAGAGTGCAACAATGGAGATGAATACTTCTATTACGAAAATTTTGAACATGATGAATATTGGTGCATTACAAAGTACTAGTGCAGGTGCGTCACACTATGATATTATAAATGCTTTGGAAAAACTATGTACTTTGCCTAGTTTAGAGATTGGTATTCTTGAATTTTAATTTGCTTGCTTTAATTTGCTTGCTTGTTGATTGAAGATCCGCAAAGAAAGGCCTTTTTTTTTGTTTACTAGATGATACAAAGAGAGTTGAATACATAAAGTTTATGAAAGAGTACGGTAAACATAAAAACATTAAACATAGTTTCTATCTATGCATTACTATGTTTAGTTTCTTGTTTTTATTATTTGTGCACTTATGTTGACATGGTATGTTTTAATACATTATGAACTTGGTTAGCTTATTTTATTATATTATGTTATCATGTTGGCAATCTATAATTTTATTACGTGTTATATTATTTATTTCTTTATATCTATACATATTAGTGTTATGTTTATTTAGAATATAATTTTACTTGTTGATTTGTAGGTATGAATGATAATGTTATACAAATTATGCAACTTCTATAAATTAAGCAATTTTTGCATAATGAAATTGAGTTTTGGGACCCAATCGCTTGTGTAGCGAGTCACATGGATGTTTATTTTTTTAACCACATATACAAGAAATCATGCATGACTTCCTATCAAACAGGAAAACTATGGATGAATGAATTATTGAATGGTCATGAAAAACGGTGTTTTAATACATTTAGGATGAATCAAAACACATTTCGTCAATTATGTATGGTTTTTGAAAACAATTATGGTTTGAGACCTTCTAATAGGATATCTATTTTGGAGAAAGTCGGTTTATTCGTGTATGTCCTAAGTAAAGGTTCCCCTAATAAATATACCCAAAAGCGCTTTTAACATTCAGGTGAAACTGTGAGTAGAAGTTTTGAATGTCGTTGATGGATTTTTAAGAGATTTACTTCTACCAAACGATCCCAAATTCAAGGAGATCTATAACAAATTGCCAATGATACTAGATATATGCCACATTTTAAGGTAATTAAATATATTCTTACTCCCCCCTTCATTATATTTTTCATTGAAAATTGTTGTTTTATCATCTTATAATCATTGTTTTATATTAGGATTGCATTGGAGCTATTGATGGTACACATAAAGCGGTAGTTGTTGCAGAAGAGGATCAAATGAGATATAGAGGACGGAAAGGAATAACGACTACAAATGTATTGGCGGCATATGACTTTAACTTATTATTATGTATGTTTTAGCAGGATGGGAGGGATCAACACACGATTCTCGTATTTTCCTTGATATAATTGGTAATCCGAGACTTAAATTTCCAAAACTACCGATAGGTAATTTCAAGATTTATAGGAGTTGCTATTCATGATTTAGACTTTTTATGATGTCATCTATAATAATTATATTTTCTTTATAGATACTCAGGTAAATATTACTTGGTTGACAAAGGCTATCTGGAAAGAGAAGAATATTTGACACCTTACCCAAAGACAAGGTACCATCAATCAGAGTTTCGTGGTGCAAATCCAAGAGGATCTCAAAAAGTTTTTAATCGAGCTCATTCAACATTGAGAAGTTGTATTGAGAGGGATTTTGGTGTTCTTAGGGCTCGATGGAAGATATTGAAGAAAATGCCTAAGTATTCATTGATGAATCAAAATATAGTAATTTGTGCAGCTTTTACATTGCATAACTGTATTAGAAGAAATACAATTGGCGACCCGGCTTTTAACTTCGTCGATCAAGATCCTAAATTTATACCTTCAGATATATTTTAAGATATTGAAGTTAACTCTGCGCAAGAAGGCGTTGAAGAACAGAGAACTCGAGAGATGACAATTATTTTTGATAATATTGCTTCTAGTTTAATGGAAATTAGACGTCGTTCTTAAATTGTTATAAACCTTTGCTTTAAATGACAGTGTTCATTTCTTTTGCTCTATTTGAATTGTGTTGTTAAATTTCATTTGGATTCTTATATTTTATGTTTGGATGCATGATGATGATGATGATTATTATTATTAGTATTATTATTATTGTTGTTATTATTATTATTATTATTATTATTATTATTATTGTTGTTGTTGTTATTGTTGTTATTGTTGTTGTTGTTATTATTATTATATTCCACGTTTTTATTAGAGTTATAAACTTAATTTTTTAGAATTAAATATCTAAATACTAAAATATATAATATTCATATCCTTATAATTTTTTTAAAAGTTATATCCTCATAAGTCATTTTAGACATAAATAGTTAATACTAAACAGTTAATTTTACCAAATATCCCTAACAAACAGCTAATACAATCTGTTGATCAAATCAGCCGATATAATCAGCTATCAGCTAACAGCTAATGCAATCAACTGATTGCCAAATAGGGCCTTAATCTTCCAACTAAGTATTAAAATGAGAAATTCAATACTACTTGACTCCAATTTAAGTGAAATATCTCACTTAATTGTAACATTGATCATTGGTTTAAGAAAAAATAATTTTCACTATTCAAGCAGTTAGTTCGAAACTTATTAAAATAACTATAATAATTCTCAATTTTTTATAAATTAATTAGTTCAAACCTAAAATCAAACCAAAACTTATCATTAATTGATTGAGTATGATAGTATTCTATATCGATTGAATGATAAAAATAAGCTTAGTCAAAAGAATAAACCTTAAATTAAATAATTGAAATAACTATACATATTCAATTTAGTTTCCTTATTTCTTATAAATCAAATATGTAAATTCATAAAAAACTTAGTTACTATTTATATCAATCCTTTGTAACAATTATGAATCACTGAATTCACGATATTTGGTAAAATAATCAACATCCGATTAAATTGTCATATTAATTAATATTGATTTCTCAAGAAATAAAAGAACACAAAACAATAAAACTTGAATTAAAATAAAATTTAGGTTTAAAACAAAATCTCACGGGATTACAACTAAAGTTTTGAATCCACTTAAATGAGAATATTTAGAATTGGCCAATCATAACTTTAGTTCTAACACCAAAAATAGAAGAAAATATGAAAGATGTAGAACAAATTACAAAGAAAAAAAATAGGGTAATATAGAGAAGTGAATGACGTGTCTTTCTCCTCTCCTCCTACTCAAAACCTAGTTTCTTCTATCAAGCTCCTGATTTTAACAAATGAATGTCCAATTTCAATCTCTATTTATTTTCTCTTAAAATAAAATAAATATTAAATTTTCCATTTAAGCACTAAAATTAAGCCAAAATAAATAAATAAATAAGAGTAATTAATATAACCAAATCGTATCTTATCAAACATCAAAATTTAAAGACTTAAAACATATCCTATCTTAAAGTATAAGTAGTCCTGTCCCAATCGCACATAATTTCACAAGTGACAATTGAAAAAGACAAATCCAACTCCTTAGCATTTGAAACATTGAAACTGTAGAAACCCCAATATTAAGCCTTCATTTCCTTCAATGTGAGAATAGACAAGAAATCATCATATACATTCTAAATTGTTTTCAGCTTCTTTGGATGCAAACATCAGGGATAATCTAATGAAGAAAAAGAAAAATGGGAAGGCTATATATTATCAACTCTCAAAATTAAGATTTCAATTTTAATAGCTGCATGCCTTAAAATTAAAGCCCAACTGAACACAAAATTTATACTCGGGTCTTAAGAGTACAAAAGAAAAAACAACTGGGAATAATTTTACAACAGCTTATATAAATCAATAGACTATAGGACAATCACGTATAACGGCATAAGCCCAACGCCCTACATGGTTAATCACTTTCTTATTTCTGTTCTCATAAGGACTCTGGACTTGTAGAGGGCCTTATTCTTGAAGGCATTTGCATTCGTTGACCACCAAATGTATTCTTAGGTGTGATGGACATCTTGCTCATCGCAAAGTCAAAATGGTCAATATCAACATCTTGCATTTCATAACTCCTTCCCATCAACTTCTCCCCGTTGTCTGTCAAACCATCACCATCCTCTGCAATCTCTTCATCACTGCTATCCTCCTCATCACCACCGTAAGTAGTTTTCACATTCTTCCAGTACAAGAAGTTTGGCCTTATGAAACTCCTGACCAAATACATCAAACATCAAATCATATTCAGAGAAAAAATTAAATACGCCACCCCTTCTCTGATTCCACATCCTAATCTTTCCATCAACAAAATTGTCACTAAATCTATGCTAGAATGTGAATCATCCATTAATCCCTCAACATATTACCAACCATAAACTAATCTATAGAAGACTGTTAGGGAGACTATATCAACAAAAAAAGTGAGGGGGTCAATTATCTTCTTTCCCCTGGAAACTCGAGATTCAGTGTAGCAGGATTATTTGGTCAAGCAACATGACAGGTGACAAATTAGGAAAGAAAAGGGTATTTCTAGAGCAATTCTCAAAAGATTATTTAAATTTGAGCTCATTCAAATAAACTCCCACTCAAACAAACGGGACAAAGAAACGGAAGTAAAACAATTATGTGCCTCAATTATAGTAGAAGATTAAAGCAACCTGTCACAAGTTTTAAGCAAGCATGGGTCAAATGGAAAGAACATGTCCAGCCTCTCCAGCCCTCCAAAATCGCTAGAGAAATGTGACTCCAACAGACCGTCAAAAATCAATGAATCAGGCAATGGAAACAGGTGAGCAGCTTTTGCCTGTTTGAGAAACTCCTCTGCTATAGATGGCAGACACACCTATGCAACAACAGGGAAGCAAACACAATCCCAATATTAGATTCATCAAATTTTATGGAGAGAGTCATGATTAAGAATTGACCAATTCTGAATTTTGATGTAACTATTGGAATTTCAAGCCTATGTCAGATTCCTCACCTTCAAAGGATTCAATTTACTCTTCAAAACTGACTCGATAGGCATGAAAAGAAGCTGTGATTTGAGCGAAGGAACCTCCATCATCGACCTCATCCGAAAGCAGAGTACATACATGATGGCCTGTGGCACATAATTAAACACCAAGATAAGATCATAAAGAAAAACTCCCAGACCAAAGGAAGAAACCATCATTTCTACACTTGCATCCTAATGAAACACCAAGTATCAAGATAAGAACATAAAGAAAAACTTCCAGACCAAAGGAAGAAACTTGCATCCTACCACATGAAGCTCAATAAATGTCGAAATCATTAATTAACACCAGCATGAACACACAGTCAGCAACCTTAATAACCAACAGATACTTGCTGAGGATGCTATAATATGGACATGGAGATGAAGTCAAAACTTACACAATGAAATTCAGCTGCTTGGCAATAAAATGCAAGTTCTCATCTCCATTACTAAGATGACTCCTAAGCAAATTTTCCAATCATCTTTTTTGTCTCCCAATATGTGTTAACAGTAGGGAAAACATATTCTAAGTTTGACTAATACCATCTATGAAATCAATTTGACTTATAACTACATCCAAAGCAGACTTTCAAGAAACAACAGATGGTGTAATTGCAAATGAACATGCACAGATATCATAATAAAACTATTCATATAATCAGAAGTTATAACAAAAAAAAAAAAAGAAAAAGTACCTGACATCCAGAATAGAAAACTCTATGGCCTTTTGGATTCATAACAGCATCCTTGGATTTACAATATTCACAACACCAATGCGCCAGCCTGAAACACCATCCAAATCAGTCCCTAGTACCCCAAACAGCATTGAAGACCAGAAACATAAATGAATATTCAAAATTGCATCTTAGATGTTTCAGAACCTTTTCAATATTGTCGCAACAAATGCAGCTGACAAAAACTTCCCACGAGCCAAATAACTAGCAAGGTAAGCCACAGCACTCATCCTGCGTTATATAGCCAAAGAAGGTAGATTATGAAAAATGCCCTCTAATCTAAATCCTGACAATCTTTCAATTATTAAAGAGCCAAAGAAAGTAGATTATGATAAATGACCTCTAAACTAAATCCTGACAATCAATCTTTCAACTATTAAATAACAAAAGAAATAAGAACATGGATAATGTAACCCAGCATGTAAGGAAACTCAAACTAAAGTTGATTGACTGAATTGACTGCAGCTCAAAGGGGCAATAACATAAATTATAAAACCAACATAAAACATCAGTTGTATGAGTAAAACATCAGTTGTATGAGCTGGAGGTGAGAACATAAATGAGATAAATGAAATCAATATGACAAAGGAAGTTGAGGTTCAACCTAGGAACTCCATTCTAGAAAAACCAGATCGCTTGCTTTGACCAGTCACAGATGTAAGCACATACAAATGAAAAATGTATTACACAGCACTCAGGAGGCTAATCCAGAACACAATTCTTCACCTAAAGAAAATATGACGTAGAATGTGAAGAAATTCACATTGTAGGGAACCCAGTAAAGGAAGTGAAAATTGCAACTTGCAAGCACAACCTAGGTGAGAAAACAGCTTCAAGCCAGAAGATAAGGCCAAAATGATTACTAACCAGAACTATTAGATTGTAAAAACCATGGGTGAAGATCCCCAGTCAAGAACTTTATAATACACAAAACCTTACCGCGTAAGTGGATTATCACCATAAATGAACCTATCCACAAGCGTTTGTGCAAAGGTCACTCCACAGTTGTCAGGATCCAACGCACACGCATAGAACACAACAAACTGCAAGGGAAAAAGGAAAAGAGCCTTAACAATAAACATTTGAAAACAAAATGTTAAGAGTTGACACAATTTACTTGCTATTACCAAAAGTTACTTCCGTGCTATGAGCATTATCCTTAACAGAACAAGAATAGTTTAAAGTAATGCAGAATTCAGTTTACTAAAAACTTGATGCTTCTAATCTATGACCGATTCAACACAGTTTTCCAAGCAATAATTTTAAACTAAATAAAGATTTTGAATGAAACAATATGCAATTGACAGCCCTCTTGATAGCACAAAATAGCAGAACTTACATTATTACTTACAGCTCTAACGCACCAATTAAGATTCGTAGTTAAAGAGTAAGACAAGTTCATAAGTTCATTACCTGAGCAAACTTGGATTTGTATGTGTTCAGAATGGTTAACATGAATGAGTCCACCAGAGTTTTAAATACCTAAAACATGAAGAGAAAGAGTCACTTTAAGCCTGTAATGTTGACAAGATTTAAAATATGAACTGCATTCTGATCAGGGTAAGTACCTCACTCAGACGATTACTACTTGCACAGGATTCTAGATGCTCAAAAGTCCTCACCATCAAGCTATCTAACAAGTCAGCTATAATGTTCTTGCCTAAACTCCTGTGACTTAAAGTTCTTGGAAGCTGTATAGAGATCTTAATCAGCTTCAGATGCATAATTCATATTAAAAAAAGAATTGAAACAAAATTGCCACAACTAACAAAAAATATGGAAGGTGCATCTAGTGATTAATAACACAAATTAACATTTTTATAGTGAGGTCATGACCAAATTTAGTAAACCTACCATAGAGCAACTGTCATACAAGGCACATTTTGCAGACAAAAGAAACAGCAGCCACACTAAGATAACTAATCTTGTTAAGTTGTTCTAAAAAGATTTTGAAAAACAATCGCATCTGAAAATTATTGAGATATTCACTGGGTTAAGCTGAACTTATCAGCCAGTGATCTGTCTATGCAAGAGCTCCAACAGAAACTTTGCATTCTGTAAACATTTCTTGCATAATGTTGAGTCTATATAATATGCCCCAAATACAATCAGTATAAGAGAACACAATAAACGTCACTCAGGTAGTCTTTCTCTTTCTAAATCAAACAGTACAATTCTAGCCTCCATTTAAAATTTTCCCATTGAGTAATTAATAGGAACAATTTACCTCACCATCGCCGTACTCCTCGTCATCGTCGTCGTCATTGGCAGGGTCATCCTCCAGCTCAATTTTAAAAATGCCTTTAGATGAATCATCTCGTAGAATGTCATCCCAACCAATTGCAACCTGCATACAGAATTCCAACATTATTTGATTACATAGCAAATGGAGAACAATTTCCCAGCAATCAATTCATAGGTACTTACATCCAATTCTATGAGCATATCCACTACTGCCATAAGCATCCTGTTCCCATCATATTCCCCAATTGCACCACTCTCCAACCTCAGCATATTCTCCACATACATCTCAGTCTACAAAGGCAGTAAAACAAGTCTTCAGATCCAATGATCAAGAGAAAATTTTTATTAGATTAGCAAAAAATTGAGGAAACAATGAAAAATAATATAAGCACCACTTTCTGACAAGGCACTAGACCAGACAGCAATAGTGCCAGAAAGCAAACTTGAACTCAAAAAGAAATTTTGGTCAATTTCTTACTTTGATTACAGATGAAAGAAGAAATTATCATAAACTTGTTGAAAGGGATCACACGTCATTTGTATGGGTATCATTTATCACTCACTAAAGGATCACACAATCACATTTTTCAATGTTCAGAACAAATGATTAGACAACGGAATTGTATAATCACTTTGTGCATGCAACAAGAAAATAGGTGTAAAGCAGAAAAATAATCCAAAAAAGTATCATAGCTTCTGGAAAAATAACTGTGGCATGTAGTAGAAAAAAGTCAATACACAAAAAAGTTGGCATTGCTGCAAAAAGAAATAGCACAAAGTTCGAGTTCTGAAACCACAAACCCATGGCCATTGTTAACCATAGCTGCATTCATTTGGAACTGCTCTAACTATATGTTGAAATTTATTAAGATTAAACAGTCAAATAAACATCCATAATGCAAATAATTCCATACAGTTTGAACCTACACGGTATTTCAATCTATCCTTTTCGCCATCATTCTTAAAGGTCATTGGCATCTTCTGGACCACTATTGAAGATAACCTCATAGCTGCAACAGGAACCAATTGAACAATTTCTTTTAGAGCAATGTGAAGTCGAGAGAGAACTTGCTCCTTTTTTGTCTGACCACGGGGCTGCTTTAGTGCCTCTACTAAATACAATGGGGGCATAAAATTACTCACGAGCATATCCAAGCATGAATCAAGATATTTTCCACTTGATGTAGCCTATCAAATGATTAAAAAAAATATAAAAAAGAATAAATGAGAGATTTCCACAAACTAAAGATTAATATTTCGAGCACTCTTGAAAAGGCATACCAAGTTTATAACTAGTTCAAGCAGGGCATCCATGACATCAGGTCCATAGTTCCACATCTTCATACTAAAAATCTGAAAAGCTATCTTGTATGAGTCTCATTCCAATCTGTTACTCCTGGCACTCATAGTATGGACAAAAACAACAACTTACAGAATTCAGTAGTGACTGATGATAAACACTGTCTATATAAGAAACAGCCCCAGATAGTGCCTTCAGGCTTGTCTGTAAAGAAACAGTCAAATCAGCTATAGAAAATGCATGAAAGAGCTGGACCAAGTATCATTGTCAAACAAGATATTGATTGTGTAGGAAACCTACCACCAGCAGAGCCACCTCATCAGCTGCTAGACGTTGAGAATGATGCATAACCCCTACAAGTTGGTGGTAACTCTCGCTATCACCCTAGTTCAAAAGAAGCCCAGCTTAGAACACAAACTCACTACCGTAAAAACAAAGGAAAGGAAACAAAGAAACAAATAGTTGACTTTTGTCAGCTAATGAAACAATCAGAAAAGAAAGTCAAATAAAACAATATATTTCCATACTGCAGCAAGAACCACTACCTTTTGACACTTAAGACTGCTAACAGGTAGATTTTGGTTAAGGTTAAAGTTGAACCAAAACCAAATCAACATTCATCAGTTCTCGAGAATTCAGAACTGGAACCAAAAAAACCTTCAAGGAAACACCAAACAATGCTAAACTGAAAACGACCAGTTTAGATTGGTTTGGAATAGGGGTCGAGGAGTCCTGTTCAAAGAGTGAACAAAGGAATTGGTCAACCCATAAGCATGTTGATCGATTTTGTTTGTACACCAGCCAGGAGATAGCCATGTAAAAAATTAATAACTTCAATAATAGCCAGTTTCACAAACTAATAGCCAAAACATGAAACCTAGTTATATATGCATTAAAATCCAATTCCATAAGCAGATAGAATGTGGACGTATATAGATCACCCATCCTCAATGAAGGTTTATTTGTCAAGAAAAGCACATTTCCTTCATTAATCCTTCACTACTCCCTTTTCGAGAAACTTGAAAGATATTTCCACAACAAACATTTATTGCTCTCATTATTCCAGTCGTAAAAGACCCCTAAAAATCTCGGACATTATATTAGGAACACGAAGAAGGGAACTGCTCCTTAACATTAATAAGGAGTCAAAAGTATGGATTTGAGGAGATGGAATACACCAACCTGAATAGCCAGGTTGGCTTTAAAGGGTTAAGCCATTGGCGTGCCTGAATAATTTTTCATTCAGTCAGATAACCAAAAAAGAAAGGAAAGCAAAAAGCTCAGCATAATGATGAAATCTGAACAATTTTCGAAACATAAATACTTCAAAGCTAAACCAAAATACAATTGGAAAAAGAAAAAGAAATTTCATGAACGAAAGCCAATAAGTTAAGAACAGAAATTCAGAAGAAAGAGGGTAACCATAGAATGGCAGATGAAACTCCTGCAGGGGAATCATTATGCAGTTAATCTTAAAAATAATTTCTCGACATCTAGAGAACAGCTATGTGTTGCACAAATGTGATGTGGAAACGATAAAGAAAATTAAGACTTCATATCATAATTCTGGAGAACTCGGGGATGATTTTAAAGTTACAAGTATCGGCAAGTGGACAAAAAGGCTCCCTCAGTTACTATTGGAGAACTATAGTATAGAGTAGGAAATCACAGGGAAATCTTCCAGCGGTAGTAAGTGATGCAAAAAGCCTAAAAATACATAGAGAGACATGACATCTAGAGGAAGCAGAAACCATAATGCTTACCGACTGAGCTAAAACCAAGGCATCTCTGACATGAGAAACCAATTGGGAATCAGTGAAATTAACATCTTCCATGTCGTTGAACTGCGTGTATTGATGAGCTAATTCAACACCCATGGACTAAACTTCTTGCACCTAAGCCTAAGAAAAGTGTGATAGCTAAGTAACCTGCGAGTGTGGCAAAGCGAAGAGTTAGAACATGCAAATCATGAACAGAAAACAAGCATAAGCAAGGAAGTCGATGAACATGTCACTTAATGTTAAACCAAAGAAGCAGTTATTAATTACATGAGAGCATTAAATGCTCTTCTTTCTGAGTTACTACACATTCGTAGACATGTTTCCAACAGGGGACGCAGTTCGTCAATTGAACGTTCAGATAGTTATCTCGGCATGCATGAATTAACTTGCATGATGGAGAACGAAAAAGAAAAAAAAAAGATAAAACAGAAAACTCAATGGGAATTAAAACCACGTGAAAGAAAGAAAGAAAGAAAAGAGCGGAAAAGGACGAACGTCAAAGACGAGGATTTTCAGCTCTTCTAATATCGGTCCGTGGTGTCGCCGACGGTATTGATCGTGTCTAACGGTGACACAGTAGCTTTGAACGTGTTGTCGGCGAGTTAGGGCTTTCGACTCTTCTTCTTTGGTTTGAGGAAGAAAAGCAGGTTAGGGTTTTAGTCTAAGCCCTAATTTATTCTCCCGTGAAATTTTATTTCGGTTTATATTCCAATTTTAGCCCTCAAGACAAGAGCACATGTGTATGTTACATAATGATCAATGCGCGGTTGGGTAGTTTAGTTATACTCAGATAAGAAAAATTTTATGCATTGGAAGACAGAATTCGATTTGGGTCAGAACTTGTAGTTCTATAGATTTCAATTGTTTGGTTTTATTAAGCGCACTTTTAAAAGGTGAATAATTACTTTTTATGACTGCAAAAAAAAAAATTTAAAAAAAACATTTGGTTGTAAAATGAAAAAATATTTTTTTATAGATATAATTTTTTTGTCAGCTAAAATATAACTTTTTAAGAAACTTAAATTTGGAGCTTTTCAAAAAAGTATTTTTTGCATATAGATTTTTCAGATCATTTAATGAGCCTATTTTTTAATCGCTTTTGCCCTTACGTTTTACACATAATTTCCACAATACTCACAAATATATTTTCACATTTATTTTGAGATTTATATAATATTATTTGATTTTTTATATATTTTAATATTTATTTTTTATATTACTTTTGCTTATGTTATAATTCATATAAAAGATTTGGTTAGATATATTGTCATTTATGTTTCATATAGTTTAAAATTATATCATAATTAATATATTGTGCTTTGCATATTGTTTAATTTATTTTAAATAATATTTATATGCATAAATAATTTTTATTAAAAATATATAGTTAAAATTAAAATTATTTTTTATTTTTATGTTGCAAAACAATATATTGTATGAAGCTCTTTCAAAAAAGCTAGTTTTTAAATGACAGTCAAACAGTCAACAACTTCTTTAAAAAGTTCTTCTCAGAAAAGTTCTACTGACAAAATCTATACTGATATAAGCTCATTCAAGCATGCATTAAACGATCTATGACGAGTCGTAATATTATTGGTGAGGTTTTTTTTTTTAGAAATTATAGATTCCAAATTTGAAGAGCCGAAATTGGGCCTCGTAACTCAATAAGGGCCCAAATGGACCATAATAATACAAAATTATAAGGAGATAAGCAAACAGGCTGTGTTTGAGCTGTCCCCTTACCTTAAAATGATTTAAAAGGGCAGACTTGGAAAATGTTTTAATAAATTTGTTTGATCAGAATACAGTTCCTATAAATTAATTAAATCATTCATGTTGATGAGTTCTTTATTACTATGGGACTGCCTGCAACGCAAATCCAGGTGCTCCGACAAATCCACGCCCCTGTTTTTTGTTTATGTAAGTAAAACTAGAAGGAATAGCATAGGATGCTTCGTTTGCAATGCAATGCAATGGAGATAATATTTTATTCTTGAAACTTTATTTATTGTCATTATCAAAAAGAATACGTGTATTGCTAGTAGCATGTAATGTATGATTGGCATGAGAAGGTGAAGGAGAGGAAGGAAAGAAAAGAAAAAAGTAGTATACCTCAAGTCCTAATCGGTCACGAACAGTGAATGAATTGGCGTTCGCATTAATTAACAGAGCAAAGCAAAACGCCAGCCAGGTAATATTTGTATTTTGTAGGGAAGCTTGTTGGATTGGTTTATTTAGTTTACAACGGAAGAAGCAGATAACACGTGAGTGAGTGAAGTCCCTATTTCATTTCTCTGCAAGAGTTGTGTGTGAGTATAATAATAATAACATGACACCAATGTTAACCGATGATGTGATAAGGATCAGAGTCGGACTGGCTACAGTGGGATGGATATTTGTTTTAGTGACAAAAAGTACACGTGTCCCCATTAAGCCTATAGACATCCTGCATTTACTACGCACCCACGTGTCCTGCGTCCCCACCTCACATTCACCGCGTCTTCGACAGTTCCGGTTATGACATTTACATGAACCTCGCAAAGTTTGATTTGTTTTCTTTCACTTCAATTTATTAATAATTAATTAAATATATAATATTAAATTAAAATTTTATCAAATTGGATTTGCAATTAAGATGGATTTCTATCTATCTAATTAAGCCCTGCATTTCTGGTTGAAGTTCCAGAAATGGGTAACGTGACATATGATAGTGACACCACTATTAATTACCCTTCCTTTTATTCTGTATTTTATCAACTCCCCTCGTAATTGGCAGTATTAGAAGAAGGATCTTTACAGAATCGATCAAGGAATTGCTCACTTTTGCATTAATTAGTAATTTAATGTTAACAGAACCTCCTAGAAAGGCAACAA
This sequence comes from Erythroxylum anguifugum, assembly GCA_027478595.1. Taxonomy (NCBI): domain Eukaryota; kingdom Viridiplantae; phylum Streptophyta; class Magnoliopsida; order Malpighiales; family Erythroxylaceae; genus Erythroxylum; species Erythroxylum anguifugum. Next base: position 18,940,001 of record JANIPN010000219.1, read on the forward strand.
TCCTTCTTCACTAATTTGCATTCCTTGGTCATACAACAAGACGTAAATTGGCGTGATGAATGATGAATGATATGATAATGTGTCATTAGAGGGATGGGGAAGGTCAACCTTTTGCAAAATTCATTTCACTGATCTAACTTGTGTTAGAATAAATCATTTGGTCATAATGACATTGGAAGCTGCTCAAATCATTTTCCTTGCATTGGAAACCCACAATACCATTACCATTACCTCCCCATCTGGTTGTGTTAAAGTGAAAGGTAATTCAAAAAATGCAGAAGAAAAGGAAGTTGTAATAACTAACAAGACAACAACGTGATATCATCATCAGTAATTCATAGGTTTTTTCGTCCGTACCTTTTATTATTAGTATTTTTTTTAACCCAACCCTGTCTTGTCTTGTGGGTTTGGTGGTTATTTGCTTACAGGGCGGCCGAAATGTAGAAAAAGAAAATTCAGAATAACAAATTATGATAATAAATAATAATAATAAAAAAAAGAATTGGCCAAAAAGCAAGAAGGAAGTTGTAGAGGTTGGAGATAGAGAGAAAAGACAAATAATATGGAAGGGGTGTTGTGTGAGTAATAGTAATGGAAATAGCTGGATTTCTGGGAAGACTGCTCAGCATACTCTGTATTTCAGGCTTAACCCTGTTCCTCCTCATCCCCTGACAACCCCTTGTCTCTCAACTCTCAACCTTGTCCTGCTTCTCTCTGTCTATCTCCTGTTCATTTTACTGTTTCTTGTTTTCTACCTTTTCAGATTCATTCACACACAAAAAGAAGATAGGGTTTCAACTTTCAACTGCCTGTCTTGTGTTTCTTATAAATCTGAAGACGCCCTATTTCAACTCCCTCCTTTCTGTTCATTCTTTTCGGGTTGTGGAAATTTCCCAGTATCTGAATCTCGATGGAAACCCGGCGTGTGGAATCAGTGGACGAAGTAGTGGAGGAGATCATGAGAATCCACAGATCGTTGCCGACGAGGCCTGGAATCGAAGACGTGGAAGCGGCCAAGGCTTTGATCCGGAATGTGGACAAAGAAGACCAGGCCAGGCTAGACGCCATTAACAGGCAGACCAAGAGCCCTGGTGTGCCTCAGGAGCTGTTCATGATATTCCTTGAAATGCAAAAGAACTTAGTCTACTTACACAGCAAGGAGCAGAAGAGGGAGGCCTTGAAGTTGCTCGATCTGGAAAACGTTCATGCCCTGTTCGATGATTTTATTCAGAGAGCGTCCAAGTGCTGTTTACCTTCTTCTTCTTCTTCTTCTTCTTCTAACGCTGCTACTACAACAAGTATTGTTAATGATAATTCAATTCCAACTCCAACTCCAACCGGTTTTTACTACTACGAGAAAGAGCCTGTGACGAATATTACTACTACTGCTGCTGCAGCAGCTACTGAATTGTTTACCAGAGACGATAGTTATGTGAAGAAGGCCAAGTCATCGCTTTGCCCTGATCCTATTGGTGGTGTCCAATCTATTCCCCAGATTCTCCATTCCACTCTAAAGCCCCCTTCTTCCTTAACGGCTTCTTCAGGTTAGATTTTTCTTTTTGTTGTATATTGAATTTACTGGTTTTTATGGGTTGTGATATACATCTAATTCCTCTTGTAGGTCAAGAGGGTGAGAAGTTGAGTCTAATAAAGCTTGCTAGTTTATTTGAAATCTCTGCAAAAAAGGGTACTCGAGATCTCAATCTGCAAAACAAGTTGATGGATCAAATTGAGTGGCTACCTGATTCAATTGCCAAGTTATCAAGCTTGGTCAGTTTGGATTTGTCCGAGAATAGGATTTTGGTCTTGCCTGCTGCCATTGGAGGTCTTTCCTCTTTGACGAAGTTGGATTTGCATTCGAATAGAATCGCTGAGCTTCCCCAATCCATTGGAGATCTTCTTAGCTTGGTGTTTTTGGACCTCAGGGGTAATCAGCTAACATCTTTGCCGCCCACAATTGGCAGGTTGGTGCGTCTTGCTGAGCTCGACCTCAGCTCTAATCGACTGACTGCCCTGCCCGACTCAATTGGCTCACTCATTAGCCTCGAGAAATTGAATTTGGAGACCAATGACATTGAAGAAATCCCACACACAGTTGGCAAATGTTCTTCGCTGAAGGAGCTCCGTGCGGATTACAACAGACTTAAAGCACTACCAGAAGCAGTTGGAAAGATCGAGACTTTGGAGGTGTTGTCCGTGAGATACAATAACATCAAGCAATTGCCCACAACCATGTCATCTCTCGCAAAGTTAAAGGAGCTTGATGTAAGCTTCAATGAGCTTGAGTCAGTGCCTGAAAGCTTTTGTTTTGCTACCTCGCTTGTCAAGATGAATATAGGAAACAACTTTGCGGATCTACGATACCTACCAAGATCTATAGGGAATCTTGAGAATCTTGAAGAGCTAGATATTAGCAACAATCAAATACGTGTCCTTCCTGACTCCTTCAGGATGTTAAAATGTTTGCGAGTCCTACGTGTGGAAGAAAATCCTCTGGAAGTGCCACCCAGACATATTGTTGAAAAGGGTGCTCAGGTAATCCATCTATTACTTGGTCTTAGAATGCATTTGGTCTTAGAATGCATACAACCGTGTTCCCTCTAAAGACTTCATCTTTTTAATTATTTTCTGGTATCCTCAGGCTGTTGTCCAATACATGGCTGAATTGGTTGAGAAGAGGGAAGTCAAAACACAACCCATCAAAAAACAGAAAAAGTGTTGGGCTCAAATATGTTTCTTTTCCAAGTCTAACAAGAGGAAGCGTGATGGTATGGCCTATGTCAAGGCCTGAAATTGCAGCAATTTTTAGGCAGTATGACTCCTGCGTCTCGTAAGTTAACGAGACATCTCCATCTTGCATTCGTTTATATAATATAATTTAGTATCTGGTGGTTCGATCTATTGGTCTAAAAATTATTACCATCTTTACAATCATTCTGGTGACTCCTGTTTTTTGGTGCGCGCTTAGGTTAAGTATGATGGAAGTATCTCCTTGTTATCATTTTGGACAAACATGAAAACATATGGAAAGAACTAAACATGTCCAAATTAACTGTTTATGGAAAGATTTGTTGATGTCAAAATCATTTATGCTCTTACAGGTCCAAGCAGATTGTAAATCAGAGGGATCTTCATGCTTACACGTCAAACAGGGAATTCCTTTTGTAAAAATGGCACACTTCTGCTACTAAAATGAAATTGTAGATTCATATTTTTGTTCTTTAGCACTGTCCTTTTATTGCTATTCAAGATTCAATTTGCAGTTCATTTCGTTTGTATCTGTTATCAGTGAACCATAACGAGTTGTATAATTGAGCCGGCGTATAGGATATAAAAGGACTAGAGTAACTCTGTAACCATCATTGTTGTAAGAAAGTTGGCTCTGCCATTCTCATTAGCTCTCCATCTTTTGGAAAAAGTGAAAGAAATAGATTCAGAATGTCAATTGTTGTATATTATTTCTTGATTATTTTATTTATATCGATCAACAGATATGCTGTTTTAACTTTTGTATCTATAGAGGAAAAATGAAAGGTTAAGCAGAACTGCGAGGATAGGTTTCCAGCTCAACAACTATTTCTATGTTCAGTTATATCAACAGTCAGGTTAGGAGTCTTTATCACTGAACCACAAGTATCATAGCATTATCAGCTAAACCTTGGTAGATTGTTCACAGTATGATGTGCTTTTGCGTTTTGATCCATGTGCTATGGTTTTACTCAATTATCAGGAAAAAGGGAAATCCCATGTATCCATCCTCCTTTAGCACCTGCATACATTGCAATGTAGCCCAAAACCCAAAAATCAGTTACTAAGTGCAAACAATTAACTTTTATATACGAATCTTTCATTGGCTAGTTTCAAGCAAAAACTTGGCACATCAGAATCCTTCTACACGATTGTATCCTTTTTATCAGAAATAGTCCCGCGTAATGTAATGCCAGTAAATCAAAGACGATCAAAACTTCAGAGGACGCAGAAGGCAGGGAGTGCCAAGATCTTTATCTCCCTAAGCTACAGATTGCAACTTCTATATATGAGATTTGCCAACTCAACCGGAAAAGGACTACTGGCGTGGCGTAGCCAGTGAAAACTATACTTACAAGATACTTCACCTAACCTCCAATCAATGGTAAAAGTACCTTTACAAAAATCTACGAAGTTTCAATTTGTTTAGGTCTTTTTATCAGCTGTAAATACATAATTTCCATGAGCCTAGACTGCTCCATAACCATCCGCTTTGCTTCTAACTTCTCCACTAGTTGGCCTACAAGATTCAAATGTAGAAGTTGAAGTTATTCCATGCTAGTGAATATGAAGAGACATACAATAGGATTCCATGTTCTTTCATCAACTGTTGGAAACTCTGAATAAATAAACACTGTTTAGTTAAATTAGATGCTAATATGATTAAGAAAACCATTCAAGAGTCGTGTGATGGTTGGTCAATCATGCACAGAGGTAATACAGCCTAATTCTATTTACTTGTGCATGAGGACCTTGTGTAAAAACAGGTGCACTTGCTCAGTAATTGTTGTCTGCGATTGCATTTCCCTCCTTGAAGAGGAGAATCCTTGATTCATTTAGATGCTTTTGTATTGGATGGTACAGTAACTAAGACATATATACCTGAAGGAATGAACAGAAACTACTACCTCAAGTTCCTTTTCAAAACACGGCATCAAACAGGTGCTAACAAGCAGATTTTTACCTATTAAACTACAGATATATGTCCAATGCTGGTGCATCTTATAGTTTCTTAATCAAGCAACCATGTGAATATTGCAGGATGTTTTTACCTTAAAGATGTAATCACCAAAATCATATCACTTCATACTCTCTTGAATAATGTGTGGCCTAAATAAACCTGAGCTTTGAAATTTATAGAATAACAAACTCTTGTACATAACATCAAAGGTTCCTCCAATAATACTGCTCTTGTCTTGATATGGTGGTAAATTTTCTCATAGCAAATTCATACTATAGCATAGTGAAGCACCAAAGAGTTGGCCAGCTTAATCAAAGAAAAGTTAAGCATTCTATGTAAGGAAAACCCGTACTTACAATCCAGACAAAACCTTGATACTGTCATAGAACAACCACTGCAAAGTCACTACAGGTCCAACAAGCATTATCCGTAAAGAAAGGCTTCTTGTAAATAAGTTGGACAGGCCGATTTTTTTGATAGCCTGCTTGTACGGGAGAGAGAATCAATCAGGGACTCATCATCATAAAACAAAGAAAATAACTAACTATTTACCAGTTTGAGGTTAGCAGCCTCTTTGTTATAAAGAGAGGCAACAATGTTGTCGGCAGGATTAGAAATAAAACTACCAACAGAACCAGCGGCGTATCCAGCTAAACAGGTCACCCCGAGCTGTTGAACTCTTGAACAATCCTCCTTCCTTCTTTGGACAACTTTACGATATAAGAAATCTACCGAGTGCTCAAATGTGGAGAACATAACCATAGAAACTGTTTATGAAGTTTTTGAAAGGACAACGTCACCAACACACAGAATAAATTCACAGCATAAATCATCCATCAGAGCTATACAAGTCATTTAGCTTCAACAATGATGATTATTTTTTTGTAGGCAAATTTAACAGTAAGGTAAGTCATAACATTGATGTTATTCAGCATTCTCTTCTAACACAATATTCTTTCGGTCTTCCCTGTCGTTCCAAGGAACTTACTTTTGGAATGATGCATAGAGAAGTTCTATTGAAATGGAACGTGGATGACACAAATCAAACTGCTCCTGTACCTTCTATTCTACCAGAGATGTGTCATTGGGAACAGTGGGTCTGACGAGACATCAACCTCACAGGAAATGGAGATTTGTGACCCACCCTCGACATCTCAACCCCAGAGGGTCATCTCAAGCTTTAAGTGGAAGCCAGCCAAACAAGAAAAGGAAACAAGAATTTTTGCAGTTAAAAGATGGGGCAATTACATGGAAGGTTTCGACCCCAAAGCGGAATAAGACCTCTGTAAAAACTGCAGCCAATCAACCAACAAGAAGTAAACAATCCTTCATACGAGATGATAAATTAAGAGAAATCGGCACAACAATGTCGCGATAGACAGAAAGGGGCATTACCCTGTAAGACCTTCGGATGCATAAAGCTTGGGAAAGCCATCAAGTAATCCCCTGGCAAAATGGGGCTGAGCTTGAACTCTGACTTTGATGGCTTCAAAAGGGCAGAGAGCCAAGTTGGCGAGAACTTCAGCGGAGGCACTACTCATGGAAAATACCAAACTTCTATTGCGATCCCCCAAGACATTAGAGTAAAGGGCCTTGAAGTATTCGTATAAACCGAATCTGCAGCCTCCTTGAACACCATAACCAAAGAACTTACTGGCCCAGCCTCTCCAAAAGGTGGAAGCTCCTTGCTCTCTCAACAGAGTGGTGAAGCATGAGTATATGCTATTATACTTGATGGGATTTACCTGTGACCGTCCAGAAATTAAGTCCTCAGTGTAATTAGCAATCATCTACATAACAAATCACCAAAAACAACTAGAAGCACCACATGTTTGATAAAAATCGTGCGATCTTTTTGGTCGTTGTTGTCATATAATTAGTGGCAACCGATTAGAGTCGCATATAAAGAGTAGTACTGATTACTTGGTGGTTTAAAACCACAAATACGAAGAAGAAGAAAGATCTTACCTGCATGTGGACTTTTAAGACATCAAAAGGAGTGATTGCAAGATGGGTAGCGCCAGCACTGAGCATTCCACTAACTGCGCAAAGCCCATAATAGCCAGCAGCTGCTGCTTTGGACTCTACTCTCATTCTCAACATTCCTTCTTCTTCCATCACAAGTGTTAGTGTTCTCTTCTCTTCTCTGTCAATCACTCAACAGGCTCTCTCTTCTGTCTTAGCGTGAAAATGTGAGGGATCACCTGTTAGCAATTTAGGCGGATGTTACATTTTTGGTAATAAATTAGGGCAGACTTCCATAAGTTTGGGAGCGTTCTAAATTTGTAGGAGGCATGGCAGGCATGGAATCCATTGGGACGGACTATGGAACATTGGAAACGCAACAGGGAAGATGGACCATAGGTTTGGGTTAGGAATATTAAGATACATAAGAGGTCCTGTGAGAAAACATAATAGCAGGTGATGATGTTGGGGTTGAGTTTGGTTGTTGGATGTTTTCTACAGACATTTGGATTGGGCTAGGTTGTACAAACTAAGCTACCCGGGTGGGCCGAGTGATGCTAAAGGGGATGTCAGTAACCCCTCTTTTAGAGATTAAACATAAAAGAGAGGCCAAGTTTGATGGTAACGTCAAAGTCTCTTTTGCAAAGGCGGAGAAAGGAGGGAGAGGAATAGAAGAAGACGACGTTGACTTGAGACATTTTGAAATCTCATATTGAAGAATTATAAAGACGGGAGAGTATTCTTAAGTTATAAAAGCAAGATTCTTTCACTTATATTAAGCATCTTACAATTATCTTTCACAAGATAAAATTCCTTATCTTCTTCTTTTGTAGTATTTTACTTGTATTATTTTCAGAAAATAGTGAAATAGCAATTTAGTAGTGTCCGAGGAAGTATTTATAATTGGCTGAGCCTCGTTAAATTTTGGTGTTCTTTATTTGTCTATTTAATGGCTATTGTCGAGTATAGTTGTAGTGAATTATTGTGCTATTAAATTACATGTCTAGGAAAATTTTGTCTAAGAGATTGGAATTTAAGTGGAACCGTCTGTGACCCTCTAATCTTTCCTGGGAATTTACCTGGTGTGATTTTTTAGTACAATCATTCACACTCTATTCACCTAGGCAATAGTGGTCAAAGTGAATTTGTCATTATTGGTGGAAATTAATCCAGAGTTTCACAACAATTGGTATCAGAACCAAGGTTTTTTTTCTTAATATGCTCTGTGGTTGCAGCATAGTCTGATCTTCCACATCAGAAAAGATTTTTCTTTAGGCTATTGACAGTCCGCATTGACAACTATTGAATAGAAATTGTAACAGAAATGACAGACATTAGAGATATGACTGCGCCAACCACGTCGACAACTTTTACCTCGTTTATTCTAGCAAGGACTGCTGTGACAAATGCAAGATAAGTGGTGAAGATTTTTTATGGTACGAGTCAAGGTTTTTTCTTAGTATGTTCTATGGTTACAGTGTGGTCTGATTTTCCACATCAGAAAAGATTTTTTTTGGGTTATTGACACTCTACATTGACAGCTACTGAATAGAAATTGTAGGAGAGATGATAGAAATCAAAGATACGACTGCACCAACCACATTGACAGCTTCTACCTCGTCAATTCTAGCAAGGACTACTATGATAAATGCAAGATTTGCGTTGGAGATTTTTAATGGTACGGGTCATTTTGGCATGTAGCAAAGTGAAATTCAAGACGGCTTTTTTCAACAAGGTCTTGACTTCCTCATTGAAGAAAAGAAATTGGATGATGTTGAGGAGAAAGATTGGAAGACTATAAATCGTTTGACATGTAGTACAATTTGATTGTGTCTTTCCAGAGAGTAAAAGTATGCATTATCGAAAGAAACTTCTGTATCTAAATTATGGAACGTGTTGGAAAGAAATTTCTGAAGAAAAGCAGTCAGAATAAGCTTCATATGAAGAAGAGAGTTTCGTTTCTCTTATATTCCAGGTACCTCTATAAATGATCACTTCACCAGTTTTAATCAATTAATTACTGATTTAATGAATTTGGATGTGACATTTGAAGATGAAGATCTAGCTTTGATGTTGTTGGGATCCC
>JANIPN010000219.1:18948859-18959077 GCA_027478595.1 Erythroxylum anguifugum
AAGATGAAGATCTAGCTTTTTTGTTGTTGGGATCCCTTCCTGAAAAGTTTGAGTTTCTTGAAACTAATTTACTTCATGGGAAAGTTGATGTATCTCTTAGTGAATTTATAGCTGCTTTGTACAGTCATGAATTGAGAAGGAAGACAAAGGAAGAACGTACAAGTGGAGTAGCAGAAGCTTTGGTGGTTAGAGGATGTTCGCAAAGCTAGATTAAAGGAAAGAAAGGGAGATTGAAGTCGAGGCTCAAATTGAGCAAAGATGAATGTAACTTTTGTAGGGAAAAAGGACACTGGTAAAAGGATTGTCCAAAGCTGAAGAATAAAAACAAACCTGATAAGAGAAAGGCTGTTGCAAATTCGAATGTTGCTGAATGTGAAGATGTAGACTCAGATCTTTCATTGGTTGTTACATCCTCAATAAGCCCTTTTAGTCCATGGCTACTCGATTCAGGCTGTAGCCATCATATGTGTCCCAATCGGGATTGGTTCTTTGATTTTAAAGAGCTAGAAGGTAGAGTTGTTTACACAGTAAATGACAATCCCTGCACAACAAATGGGATTGGTTCAATTTGCTTAAGGAATCACTATGGAACAACCAGGACTCCGACAGATGTCAGATACGTGCCAAGTTTGATGAAGAATCTTATTTCTGTAGGAGTCCTAGAATCAAAGAGCTACATTATAAATGCAACAAATGGAATAATGAAAGTCATCTCTGGTGCACTTGTGGTAATGAAAGGAATTCAACGAAATAATAACTTGTATTATTACCAGGGTAATGCAGTTATTGGAACAACAGTAGTAGCTTTTGATGATGATCAAGAGCTAGAAGCAGTTAGGTTTTGGCATATGCGCTTGGGACATACAGGTGAAAAATCCTTGAAGATGTTAGTAAATCAAAAATTGTTGAAAGGAGTTTGGGCCTGCAAATTAGACTTTTGTGAAGATTGTGTCAAAGGGAAGCAGATAAGAGTGAAATTTACCATTGCAATCCATGATACGAAGGATATTTTGGATTATGTTCACTATGATGTGTGGGGGCCTTCCAAAACAACTTCTTTGGGAGGAAAACACTATTATATGACCATTGTTGATGATTTTTTCCAAAGAGTATGGGTGTATACTATAAAGACTAAGGATGAAGTGCTGAGAGTTTTCCTCAAATCGAAGAAGATGGTCGAAACTCAAACAGGTAGAAGGATCAAGTGTCTCCGTACAGATAATGGTGGGGAGTACAAGAGTGATATATTTTTAAAAGTCTGCGAAGATGAAGGTATTGTTAGACACTTCAAAATCAGGAATACACCACAATAAAATGGGGTGGCATAACGTATGAACCAGACATTGCTGGAGAAAGTTTATGTATGTTGTCTTATGCTGGGTTGGGCAGAGAATTTTAGGCTGAGGTTGTTACATACACTTGTCATCTCATCAATTGCCTTCCGTCAACTACTATTGGGGGTAAAACACCATTGGAAAAATGGTTTGGAAAACCTGCTACAGATTATGGTTCCTTATATGTGTTTGGTTCCACTGCATACTATCATGTTAAGGAGTCAAAGTTGGATCCACATGCAAATAAAACAATTTTCATAGGGATCACCTCTGGTATGAAAGGATATCGTCTTTGGTGCCTAGAGTCAAAGAAAATAATTTTCAGCAGGGATGTTACCATTGACGAATCTACCATGTTAAGAAAGGTGACAATTGAAAGTGTCAAGCAGACAAATGGTACTCCAAAACAGGTGGAGTTTGAAGGAAGAATTGTTACCCCAGTAAATGATGAAGCAGATGTAGAAACTCCTATAGTAGAAGAGGAGCCATATGAAGAAGAGGTTCCAACTCAAGAATCTCCACAGCAACAATTACCAATTCCATTGAGAAAGCCAAAAATGAACATTCAAGTACTTGCTCGTTACGTTAATATGGCGGCTTATGCATCTCCAATTGAAATTGATAACATTCCTACCACTTATAAAGAAGCACTCCAAAGTTCAGAAAAAGATAAGTGGAGGATAACCATGAATGAAGAAATACATTCTCTTCATAAGAATCAGACGTGGAAGCTAACTAGTCTCCCAAAAGGAAAGAAGGAAATTGGATGCAAATGAGTATATGCAAAGAAAGTTGATTTCCTGATAAGGATAATGTGCACTACAAAGCAAGGTTGGTGGCCAAAGGCTATGCTCAGATGAAGGGAATTGATTATAAGTTGTAAAACATTCTTCCATTCGAATTTTTTTGGCTTTGGTAGCACAGTTTGACATGGAACTAGTTCAATTGGATGTAAAAACTGTGTTTTTACATGGAGACTTAAAAGAGGAAATCTATATGACTCAACCTGAAGGTTTTAAAGTTATTGAAAAAGAGAATATGGTGTGCAAGCTTAAAAAATCGTTGTGCAGATTGAAGCAATCTCCAAGGCAGTGGTACAAACAATTTGACAAGTTTATCATAGGGCAAAAGTACACTAGAAGCAAACATGATCACTGTGTGTATTTTCGCAAGATACAAGATGGATCCTACATCTATCTTCTTCTGTATGTTGATGATATGTTGATATCTTTAAAGAATCAAAGAGAAATTGAGAAATTGAGAGATTGAAGATTCATTTGAATCAGTAGTTTGAAATGAAGGACCTTGGTGAAGCCAAGAAAATTCTCGACATAGAGATAAGTAAAGACAGAAAGTTGGGGAGATTATGTTCGACTTAAAAGCAATATTTGAAAAAGGTACTACAACTTTTTGGCATGAATAAGAAGTCAAAACCTATTAGTACTCCGCTCGTTCCTCATATAAAGCTGAGTGCATTCCTATCTCCAAAGAAGTATGTAGAACGAGAGTACATGATTAAAGTACCGTATGCAAATGTGGTTGGTAGCTTGATGTATGCCATGGTGTGTATAAGGCCTGACATTTCACAGACAATTGGGGGTTGTGAGCAGGTAGATGCATGATTCTAGAAAGGAACATTGGCAAGCTGTGCAATGGATTCCACGTTACATTTTGAACACCGTAGATGTTGGTTTGGTATTTCAGCGGGATAAGCAAGACGGTTAATGTGTAGTTGAATATTGTGATTCCGACTATGCTAGTGATTTAGATAAATGTTGATCAACTACTGGCTATATGTTTACTCTTGTAAAGGTGCCAGTCAGTTGGAGGTCTACCTTACAGTCGATAGTTGCTTTGTCAACTACAGAGGCAGAGTATATGGCAATTATAGAGGCTGTGAAGCAGACAATTTGGCTTCAAGGATTGCTGGATGAATTGAGAATTAGATAGAAGCATGTCAAAGTACATTGTGATAGTCAAGGTGTCATTCATTTAGCAAAGAACCAAGTTTATCATACAAGGATGAAGCACATTGATGTCCATTATCACTTTGTACGAGAGGTTCCAGAAGAAGGTGGAGTGGTAATCCAGAAGATTAAGAACACCGAGAATCCTACTGATATGTTAACAAAGGTGGTGACTGCGGTCAAGTTCCAATATTATTTGGACTTGATCAATATTGCTAAAAATTGAAGATGGGCACTATAAAGCGCATTTGAAGATACTACTAAAGCTGAGTTTTGTGAGAGACTTGAAGATGCGAAATATGTCAAGGTGGATAATTGTTGACTTATGACATAGTTTGAAATCCTATATTGAAGAATTACAAAGATGAGGGAGTCTTCTTAAGTTATAGAAAGAAGACTCATTCACCAATCTTAAGCATCCCAAAATTGTCTTTCATAAGATAAAATTCCTTATCTTCTTTTATAGTATTTTACTTGTATTATTTCCAGAAAATAGTAAAATACCAATTTAGTAGTGTCTGAAGAAGTAGGCATAATTGGCTGAACCTCGTTAAATTCTGGTGTTCTTTATTTATCTATTTAATGACTATTGTCGGGTAGAGTTGTAGTGAATTATTGTGCTATTAAATTACATGTCTAGGAAAATTATATCTAGAAGATTAGAATTCAAGTGGGACCGTTTGTGACCTTCCAATCTTTTCTAAAAATTTACCTGATATAATTTTTCAATACAATTATTCACACTCTATTCACTAGGCAACAGTGGTCAACCTAGGAGGAGACCAATGCTGATATTGTTGTCAGTTAATTGCGAGTACGGTACTTGAGGTGGCAACACTATACTGAAGAGATAGATTAGAAATGGTACCTAGGTTACTAGCTACAGTTAATTGCTATCAACTTATAGAAAGGAAAGGATACTCAAGAGATAGATTAGAAATGGTACCTAGGTTACTAGCTACAGTTAATTGCTATCAACTTATAGAAAAGAAAGGATACTGAAGAGATAGATTAGAAATGGTACCCAGGTTACTAGCTACAGTTAATTGCTATCAACTTATAGAAAAGAAAGGGGTTGTTCATATAATAAAACATCTAGTTAACGTCCTTCGTAACAAAACATCCTACAGGAAGATAGGAAAAATGATGCGAGCATCAAATTAAACACAAGAAGAAACTTTAAAAGTCAGTTTCAGGCCTAAAAGTCAGATTCAAAGCCAACGATACATGAAGGGTTCTTCACCGTCATCCATTTCACCTCCATCACGACCTAAACGAAGCTCCAAATCAATGCCGGAGCCATCATTCGGTTGTGGAGAAGCAGGGGGAGGAGGGGGAGGGACTTGATATCCTTGCTGGATCATCATCTTGTTGGTGATGTCAGTGTTAGGAGCAGATGATGATGGGGCGTTGCTTACTATTCCAGCTTGCCAAATACCTGGATTATGAGATGGTGCAATTGGGTACATAATCATGGTTGGCCTGGGCAGTGCTGAAGCCAGAAATGGGGATGGCGGAAAAAACATGAACTGCCGGACTGAGGAATCAGCTGAGGGATGAGTAGTGAACATGGGGTTTTGGTGCTGATATTGTTGTTGATTCATTATATCAGTATTAGTGGTGTCCCCCGCAGTCTCCGACGTTGACAACTGGAAGCTTTTGAAGAGAAGCTCAGCATGCTCCTCCACTTGCTTGGGATCTTTTGTCTGCACCAATTCCTCTGCAATTTGCATCCACCTTCCCCTCCCGTATTTCATTATCCCCATAAGGAATAACCTGATGGATGATCCGTACAAATCAAGTAAACAACATTCCGTTCGCACATATCCATATGGCAATGCATGTACACCATACCTATTGTTTTTGTATTGTATATGATATGTGAGAGTATATATACGTCCAACTGGATCATCTTGTTAAGTCGTAAAGCTTTATGTATGTTCTTAAATAGACCTTATTCCTTTTACACTTTGAAAGTTAAACCAGAAAATGAGTTAAACATGAAATCGCCATTGTGTTCATCAACAAGGGACAACTGCAGGATGGGTATGACGTAAACTAAACCAAACACCTATGGCGAGTATTTGGACATACTCTTCTTATTTTTATATGCAAAAGAAAGAAGCTTTAGATTGCGGAAAGCTAGGAGACAGAAGAAACTAAGAATTGATGATAAGATCGATTTGCCTGTGCTCTTGAGTAGTCCAACCGTCCACCATAGTTTTCATTTCTCTGGTCAGCAGTAGATCCATGGCTTCGTGAGTCTTCTCATTGTTATCAGCGTTCTCCAAAGCTTCAATGGAAATGGCTGTTTCAAGGACAATATCGTGATTGTCGCACAATTTGGGTGAATTGAGCTCTACTAAATGGGTTGTAGAGTATGAATTCAGTCGGAGTGGTGTTTCATCAGGACTGATTTTGTTACGCTTATTTCTAGGCACGAGTTCTGTATCTGAAAGAGGGGACTCAGATTGATCCATGGATTCCATTTCCTAGACAAGATCAGCTATTGAAAAAAGAGTTGAAGAAAGGCAAGACAGTCCACCGTAGTTTTATAGAAAGAGCTTCGTTATTCGTAAAGTACAAAAATGTCCCTAATATTTCTTTTTTTTTTCTGGTTTTATATTTAGAAAACAATTACGATAATAATTTTGTTCAAAAAGAACTATCAAGTATCAATACCGACTTGATCTTATAACATTTAATTTCCATTCTCTAACACATATATAATGATCTCTAATCAATTAAAGACTTAACATTTTAGAAATATAACTATAAATGTTATCAAATTTATTATTTAATTACTAAGATATTAGAAAATTAATCAATTAAAAGAGGATAACATATTTCAAAACAAAAAGGATAAATTAGGAATAAAATTTACGTCCCGATTGCCATGCAAAAATATAACATCAATTAATTAAAAATAAAAAAACACGTGTCACTTTTAAATTTATCGTCATATTCGAATATTTATAAATATGACATTATTTTTTATTTAAAAATTATGAATCAATCAATATATTTAAAATTTATTACATCATTCAACTTAAAATTACAATAATTTAAATGATTAGTTCTTGTTTAGTAATCAACATCAATAAACTTAGTATTCTGATCTATCATTAGTAAAACTATTGCAACTTTAAAAATTCATGAATATTTATAAAAATATGAGAATTATTTGGCATGTTTCTCTCTTAAATATAAATAATTTTTTTTCTAGAAATAAGAATTTTAGTATTAGATAAACTAGTTATTTTTTAATGATTTGGGACAAATAATGAAGAAAACTCCTTGAAGAAGAAATGTTAATTGTTTAATTTAGAAAGAAAATGAGAATTAAAGGAAGGGGTTTTAGTTTTATAAACGAAAAACAATAAATAATAAGAAAAGGAGGGAGGGACAGAACTGTAAAAGAAGGTCATTAGTTAGCCAAGGCCTTACCCACCAAGAAATAAAGCGTTGTGTTGTGTTGTGACGTGGGCTTAGTAGAAAAGTAAGCTTGTTTTCTGACACACCAATTTAACGCAGATGCTTTCTTCTCCGTCTCTTTCTCATTCTCTGTTCTC
Source organism: Erythroxylum anguifugum (assembly GCA_027478595.1). NCBI lineage: Eukaryota > Viridiplantae > Streptophyta > Magnoliopsida > Malpighiales > Erythroxylaceae > Erythroxylum > Erythroxylum anguifugum. The sequence goes on from JANIPN010000219.1 coordinate 18,955,733, forward strand.
TATGCTTGTCTTTACCTATTTTCTTTTTCATGTCTCATTGAATGAGGCAGAGGGTCTTTATTAGTACCCATTTTCCATTTATGAAAATATTAAATAAGGGCTTCAAAGTTTGAGATTTTGTTCTATTCAAAGTAACCCAGTGTTTTACAAATCGGACCGAACATTAAACTAAAAATTTTACTGATCACCGGTTTGACCAATTCGACCGGTATGTGACGTCATAATTATGCAATAATTATATTTAATTATATATAATATTAATAATATTAAAAATACAAAATATACCAAATAATTAAAAAAAATTATTAAACCAGTGGTCGGACCGGTCGAATCGGTCATTAATCGATTTTGAGTATTTTTCGCTGATTCAATTGAGAACCGATTTTTAAGAGTGAACTGGACCGAATAACCGCTCGGTCACCGGTCACCGGTCACCGATCGAACCGACCGGTCCGGTCCGATTTTCAAAACATGAAATTGTAACCGCCCATTCCTATTCCTTTTGGACCAAAGCTAGTTAGTCTGCACAAGGCCTTATTTTCCAATTCCTTTTGGTCCAAAGCTTTCTTCAGGTTACCACAAGCGGCGGAAGAAATGTGAGTAGGAAAGGCATTATGCTAAACATAGATTCAGATATAAGAATTTCATAGTGCAGCTACTTAATTACGAGTAATAGGAAAAGACATCAAGACCTATATATGATTTTCATTTACCTAAAAGAAGACTTATGACATGATAAAGACATCAAGACCTATATATGATTTTCATTTACTTAAAAGAAGAGTTATGACATGAAACTTAGAAAAGTGACGTGAAAATGTTTAAAAATTAAGAGAGTTCTTATAAGTTATAAGATATGTATATAGGTATCAAGACTAAAGTAAAAATGATAAGAAGAAGTACAAAGTATTTTTTTATCGATATTAGTCTACATTAAGAATTCTTGTTGAGTCATTTCCTGTTTGCATTAGTAATGAACGAGCTGTAAATAATATCTAAAAGGATGTATCTTGGTGTATGTTATTTGCTGATGACATTGTTTTAATTGATGAGACTAAAGATAATGTCAACATCAAGCTAGAACTTTAAAGAGATACGTTAGAAAGGAATAACTTTAAATTGAGCAAGACTAAGATCGAGCATTTAAAGTGTAACTTTTCAGATCTTAAGGTAGCATTTGATATGGAGATAAAGATTGATTTAGAAGTTGATTCTTTTAAATACCTTAAATTCATCATCCAAAGTAATAATGAGATATATGAAGTTATAGTTTAACGTATCAAATCAAGCTGACTTAAATGGAAGGGTGCATCAGGAGTTTTATGTGACAAGAAGATAGCACTCAAGTTAAAAGGTAAAGTATTGACCTATTAAACAGGTGCATAGAAGTAAGTTCATTGTGGTAGAGATGAGTATGCTCCATTAGATGTGTAACTATACAAGAAGAAATAAGGTCAAGAACATAATAGTAAGAGACAAATTGAAAATGACTAACATTGATGGTAAATTGAAGGAAATAAGGTTTAAGTGGTTCAAACGTGTTAAGAGGAAGCATCATGATGCTTGATAAGAAGAAACGAGAAGATTGTACTCAAGAACTGTAAGAGAAAAAGAGGAAGACTTAAGAAGAACTGAGGAGTAACCAGGAATAATATGACTTTGCTATAGCTTACCAGGACCTGACCCTTGATAAAAAAAACTTTGGTGAACTAGGATACGAGTAAATGATTTTACATAGAGATATCTTTCCTTCTTTGTAAGTCAATTGAACCTTTTTCTTTGATTATTAGGTCTTGTATTTAGCTTATACAAATTTATTCAATGTTTTAAAAACTGAACCCAAAGTTAAAACCGCTAAGCAATAATTTTAAGGTTTAAAAAGTTCAATCGATATTAGACAGTCATAAAACTTGTAAAGATTGAATAAAATTGAAGATTTGAAAAATAATTGAAAAAGATTGTCCTTACTAATTAATAATTTAAAGTTTAATTAAAAAAGAGGCTATTAAATGAAAATTAATTGATTATTTTGGTTTATAAAAACTGATTAGTTTATAAAAACTAGTCTATTAGTTAATAAACTTATAATTTTTAACAACAAAAACTTTTAAATTAAATTAAACCGAAAAATTGGCCGTTTATGATTTTTATCCAATTTGGTTTTTAAAACATTGCTTTTATTATTGTTATTTTGATTAGTCATTTGTTTTTTTTATTCTTATTTTTATGTAGCTATTTGTTCAAAGAACGTATAAATACTGGGAGAGCGGATCACCCTGTCGTAAACCACGCGAAGAAACGATCGGTCCAACCTCATCGCCGTTAACAGTGACTGAATAGCTAACATTACGAACACACATCATAACCAAGGATATCCACCGTGCATCGAAGCCCAAAGCAACCATCATACCCTCAAGGTAACCCCAATCAATCCGATCATAAGCCTTGCTAATATCAATCTTAAGTGCAACATCACCACCGACACGTCCAGTTCGCCTTTTCATATAATGGATAACCTCAAAAGCAACCAAAATATTATCAGTGATCAATCGACCCTGAACAAAAGCAGACTGAGACTCAGAAACGATACGAGGGAGAAGCTTCTTTAATCTATTCGCAAGAACTTTAGCAACAATTTTATACAAGACGTTACATAATGAAATAGGCTGCAAATCCTTTACCGAGGTAGGGTGGTCCACCTTAGGCACAAGAACAATGATCGTGTCGGTTAAAGAAGGAGGAAAGTGACCCTCTGTCAACCAAACATTGCCCGCAGCAACAACATCAGCCCCAATCAAATGCCAAAAGGTCTGGAAAAAAGCAGGGTTCAACCCATCAGGCCCTGGATGTTAGATCTCATATTCGGAACCTAACTACTCATACAGATTCCCTCATACGTACTACTAATCCGAAAATCCCGATAAATTTTTTTTAATCTTATTCATCTTAAATCCATTTTCATACTAATCTGTTCCCATGCTCGCTTAGTCCAATTAACATCCATAAGAAGGTCATAAGTTGTTATGAATCGGGTCCGTATCGGAAAACGAGATAAAAGAACAAAAACAGAAACCACCCGAAGACTCGGAATCAAAAGCACAACAAATTGAAACGAAGCGAGTCGGATAACAAAGTATGGAAACAAAATGAACAAATCGATGCAAATCAAATCGGAATCCAATAGCGGAAGCAAAACAAATCGAACCGATAGGTGTAAGGCAGAAGCAAAGCGAACTAATGGGTCAAACGAACTAGAGGGTAAATTCCAAGAAATTCAACTTAATCGGAAAATTTTACATTTTCATGAAAGAAGGTAGAAAACTTGATGAGAAATCATTGGTTCGG
>JANIPN010000219.1:19022250-19040755 GCA_027478595.1 Erythroxylum anguifugum
GACTGGGATATATGTGTGGATTGCATTAAAGGAAAGCAAACCAAACATATATCAAAGCATCCAGCCACAAGAAGTAGTGCATTACTAGAATTAATACACACTGACATCTGTGGTCCTTTCAACGTTCCTTCTTGGGGTGGAGAAAAATATTTCATTACCTTTATTGATGACTTCTTACGATATGGATATATTTATCTGCTACATGAGAAGTCTCATTCTGTGAACATCCTAGAGGTGTTCATTAATGAGATAGAAAGGCAGTTAGATAGAAAAGTAAAGATGGTAAGGTCAAATAGAGGTGGTGAATATTATGAAAATTTTGATGAAAGTGGACAATGTCCAGGTCCATTTGCAAAGTTTCTTGCAAGTCGAGGCATATGTGTTCAATACACAATGCCTGCTACACCGCAACAAAATGATGTAGCTAAAAGGCGGAATCGTACTCTTATGGATATGGTTAGAAGCATGCTAAGTAATAATACTATACCTTTATCATTGTGGATTGATGCATTAAAGATTGTTGCATATCTGCTAAATAGGATTACTAGTAAGGCAGTTCCTAAGACACCTTATGAACTGTAGACAAGAAGGAACCTTAATTTATGACACCTTCACATTTGGGGTTGTCCGGAAGAAGTAAGGCTGTATAATCCACATGAAAAGAAGCTTGATGCGAGAACCGTTAGTGGTTATTTCATCGGCTATCCTGAAAAGTCAAAGGGGTATAGATTTTATTGTCCTAATCATAGTACAAGAATGGTTGAGTCTGGTAACGCTAGGGTCATTGAGAATGGTCAAATCAGTGGGAGTGGAGAACCATGAAAAGTGGATATTCACGAGAATCGAGTAGAAACTACTCCAAGACGAGTAGCCACTACCACCACATCAGAAGTGATTCCACCAGTTGTTTTCCTCTTGTTGCATCAAGGATACGTAACATACCAGAACAACAAATTAATGTTCCAATTCCACAAATTGAACATATTAATAACGAACCAGCTAATAATGATCAAGTTACAAATGATCAAGCAATATCACAAGACGTAGCATTACGAAGGTCTGTAAGGCAAAGAAGACCAGCTATCTCAAGTGACTATGAAATTTACTCACTTGAACATGAATGTGACTTGAGCATTGATAAAGATTCAGGCTCGTTCAAACAAGTCATGGAATGTACCAATTCTGAAAAATGGTTCAATGCTATGAAATAAGAGTTGAAATCAATGGATGACAACAATGTATAGGAATTAGTTAAGTTGCCGGAAGGTGCAAGCAAGTGGGTTGTAAATGGGTCTTTAAGACCAAACGTCACTCACAAGGCAACATTGAAAGGTATAAAGCCAGACTTGTTGCCAAATGTTACACTCAAAAGGATGGTATTTACTATAAAGAGACCTTCTTTCCAATTTCAAAGAAGGACTCTTTAATAATTATTATGGCACTGGTGGTTCATTATGATTTAGAGCTTCACCAAATGGATGTAAAGACTGCATTTCTAAATGGTAACTTGGAAGAGGAAGTATATATGGATCAACCAGAAGGTTTCGTGACCACAGGAAAGGAACGATTAGTATGTAAATTAAAGAAGTCAATATATGGACTGAAGCAAGCTTCCCGACAATGGTATCTTAAGTTTAATAATATCATTAAGTCTTATGATTTTGTAGAAAACACCATTGATCGGTGTATCTATATGAAAGTTAGTGGGAGCAAGTTCATTATATTAGTCCTATATGTTGACGATATCCTTCTTGCTGCTAATAATATGGTTTTGTTACATGATGTAAAGAATTTTCTTTCTAATAATTTCGAAATGAAAGATATGGGTGAGGCATCCTATGTGATAGGAATAGAAATATTCCGGGATAGATCACAAGGATTGTTAGGATTGTCTCAAAAAGGTTATATCGAGAAAGTATTAGAAAGATTTCAAATAGAAAAATGCTCCACAGGGATAGTTCCAATTCAGAAAGGGGACAAATTTAGTCTAATGCAATGTCCACAAAACGATTTGGAACGTAAAGAAATGGAGTCTATTCCTTATGCGTCAGTAGTTGGGAGCTTAATGTATGCTCAAACATGCACTTGGCCAAATATCAGTTTTGTTGTTAGAATGTTAGGCTGATATCAATGCAATCCTGGAATGGACCACTGGAAAGCTACAAAGAAAGTCCTTAGATACTTACAAGGCACTAAAGACTATATGCTCACATATAGAAAATCAACTCATCTCGAAGTAATAGGTTACTCGGATTCAGACTATGCCAGTTGTGTAGACTCACGGAAATCTACATTCGGTTATATGTTCCTGTTAGCTGGAGGAGCAGTTTCGTGGAAAAGTGGAAAGTAGTCCATCATTGCTACTTCCACTGTGGAGGCTGAATTTGTGGCGTGCTTTGAGGCCACGGTTAATGGAATGTGGATGCGGAACTTTATCTTAGGTCTTGGTGTTATCAACAGGATTCCAGACCGCTAAGAATTTATTGTGATAATTTTGCAACCATATTCTTCTCTAAGAATGACAAATATTCAAAGGGTGCGAAACGCATGGATTTGAAGTATTTGTCTGTGAAAGAAGAAGTGAAAAAACATAAAGTGTTAATTGAGCATATTGGTACTGATCTCATGATATCGGATCCGTTAGCGAAAGGCTTACCACCCAAAACATTTATTGGTCATGTTGAACGAATGGGCCTTATAGATAAGTCCTTGTTAGCATAGTATTCAGACATGTATATATACATATCATTGTATTGCTCGAATTGTTATGACACTTGTGAATTCAATTACAGTTATATGTTTTTGCTCACTTATTGGTTATCCATATTATGTTGTATACAATAATTATTATTTATGAGATAACAATTACCGAATTAGCTACTTAAAGTTTGTTGAGTTGAGTTGATTTTGTGATCCATGGAATGAATCAGGTTATATAACTTGTGATCGCTATGATCCCATCAACTTAGTTCAGTTAATGATGACTTGATCGATTCAATGTATTGTATGCACTTAAAGTTTTATTATTGGATCACCCAGTCGTAACATGGGCCAAGTGGGAGATTGTTAGACTATTTAATGCCCCATGTACCTTATAGATTTTTGAGTCCTATGAATAGCACTCAAGATAATAGTTATTGGGTATTACAAAATGGATCTCAAATGGGTTAAAGACCCTTTCCCTTTCTCTTCCAAAAATGAACCATCATGATGGTTGGTAAACCAATTTGATGTTTGGTGATTGAGGGGGCGCTTGGTTGGGGGCAATGGAAAAAAAATGTATGGGAATGGAATGAAAACTTGTGTTTGACATCAAACTATCATTGAAGGGGTAACATTTTCATTACCCACTTCTTGACAATCCTCCATTCTCCTAGTAATTGAAAGGAATGGGAATCATTGATTACATTATATTTAATTAATTACATATTTTAATTAATTAAGGGCTTTATGTAACTAATTAATAATATTTTAATTAATTACATTATATTTAATTAAAATATTATTATTAATTAAAATATAACTATTCATTAATAAAAATATTAGTCAATTAAAATATTATTCATTAATTAATTAAAATACAATTCATTTTGTAATTAATTAACTACAATATTTTTTATAAACCAACCACTATCAATGGCAATGATAATCATTCCTTCATTTTAACCAACCATCATAATTATAATGATTATATCCATTCTCATTCCTCACTATATTCATTCCCATTATCATTCTCATTACCTTACGTGAACCAAGCGCCCCCTGAGTATATAAGTTTTAGAAGCAAAAACTTATGTATAAAAATCTCAATTATTTCTGAACTATTGAAGAAGTTGCTAAAGGAAGAAGACAAGAGGAAATAAAATAGTTTCAAAGAAATCAACATCATACGAAAAACAATCATGGATACAGGTATGATGAAAATAATTGTCGATCCATAAATGTTTTACAGTTAAACCATTAAAATTACTTCCAACATTAATATGCTAATAAAAAAATCTTATCATTTTCAAATATTTAGCACGGTAATAACTAATAAGCAAAGGCAATCGTTTTAGACACAACATACACAATCTAGTGTTTTCATAGAAATCAATTCGGTTCCAAAATCTTAGCTTTAGAAATATTAAAAAGAATTAAAAGCTTTAGGTACAAAGAGAAGTGGGCATGAACCTCAAAGTTGAGAAGAATTATAGACAGACTAGGATCATCAAGAGTACAAAGGGGCTCGATAATTGAGTTCATCTCTACTTCCATGACATTTCGCCTCTCCATAAGCTTCATTATAGATAGACTATGATCATCAAGAGTACAAAGGGGCTTGATGATTGAGTTCATCTCTACTTTCATGACATTTCTCCTCTCCATAAGCTTCATTATAGATAGACTAAGATCATCAAGAGTACAAAGGGGCTCGATGATTGAGTTCGTCTCTACTTCCATGACATTTCTTCTCTCCACAAGCTTCACCGCCTCCAATTTCAAGTTCGTCATCACCATTTTTCACTGTGCCCTTTAACTTCAAATTTATTGAAATCATCTTAATAACACTAAATTGATATTTTTGTTCGTTCTGCTCTCTTCTAGTTTCTGTAATGTTATAAAAAATTATAATTACATATTAACTTTTTTAATTTTTATCTACTAAGTAAAAATTAGAATTATGTATTTTTTATAATTAATTTATTGACATAAAACTTTTTCTTACATTGATGTTTACATGGAAATAAGTCCTGTTTATATGATCGACTACATCAATAGCATTAGTTATAAAATTAACTACATATTAATTTTACGATAAATTTAAAGTTTGTTATTATTTTTATAATACTGACTAGTATTATAAAATTGAATAAAATAATAATTTATTTAATTTAAATTAATTATATTATTTTTTATAACACCGCAAATGATGAAATTAATTTTCACTTTGATAAATAATAAAAAGTTAAAGGCATAAATTTACTTAAATTAAAAATTTTAAAAAAATCTTTATTATTTTAATTTTTATAGATTAACTCTTAATATTAATATCTATTCACAAAGTAACTCTTATTGAGATAAAATTTAACAACAATATTTAGAATTAATAACTTTTTATAGAAACTTTTATAGGTGTAAAGAAGTAGTGGTACATTAACATTTGGTATCAAAAGGACAGATATTTGTTTTGTGAGAAACAATGCAATGTTGACCCAAAAAATAGTGTAGAATACAAGAATCACAGCCATGGGCCGAGATTTACCAGTGGAGTCTATAGTTATTCTCATAGCTGCAGTAGATGAGATGGGGAAGTGATTTATAATGGAGATAATAGCTACACTCATAGGTCTCTGTTGTATTGCCAGCTATACCCTATGAGATGTAGATGTAGTCTGTAAACTTTTGGCCAATGTTACGAGTATCGTACCAGGCTTGGTACCGGATTAAGCTTTGAAACGGAACTGTACTGATACCGGGTACCGTTTTGAATTTTTTTTAAAATTTATAAAATAGTCCTTAAACTTTTTTAAAATTGCAAAATGATCCTTTAATATATTATACATAAATTAAATTATGTATAATTTTTATAATTTGAAAATCCTTGAGTCTAAATTAAATTTAAAAATTGAATCCTGCCTAACCTAAACCCCTCTAATTTTCATTGGTGCAATTGAATTTCAATTTCCCTCAAAATAATGACTTAACATCTCTCTGCCTTCTAAATTACCCACTCTTCTTTATCTAACTTTTCTCCTCCCTTCCAAACCCTAGCCGCCAGCTCTACCTCTTCTCTCAGGTGATTTCTCATCATTTCCCTCTGTTTGTTTGGTAGTTCAAGTTTCTGTACTGATCTGTGCTTTTGATCTGTGCTTTTGACCGTCATCTCGGAGGAAGGACAGAAGGAGTATCGCGAGCCGCGAGGAGGAGATGTCGAGGAGGACGAACCAGTAGTCGAAGGAGGAGGAGACGTCGACGACGACGAGGCTAAGCAGGAGACGGCGACTTCACGGGGAGAGACCGAGAGAGAGAGATCGACAAAGAAGACAAAGAGAGAGGAGCAGTCGAAGGAGGAGGAGACGTCGACGGTGAGGATGAGACGGTGACGAGGCTGAGCAGGAGACGACGACTTCACGGGGAGAGACCGAGAGAGAGAGATCAACAGACAAGACGAAGAGAGAGGAGCTTTCGAAAATTGCAAGTTAGTCCTTGCAATTTCCGGAACTTACGATATCGGCCGAAATTTTTAGTTCCGGCCGGTACCGGCCTCAGTACCGACCGGAATTTGCGGTCGGTACCGACGTTACTGATTTCGTACCATTTTTCAACCAGTACGGTACCTTCCGGCCGGTACGGTACGAAATCCTAAACACTGCTTTTGGCTCTTTGAGCATATAATATCATCTTTATAAAAAAATTTATAGATTTATTAATGAATTTTAATATATTTAATGGTTGATTGATAAGTTTAATATATTAAAAGATTAGTTTGTGAATACTCAATATCATTAAAACCCAAAATGTTAATATTAAATCCATCAACAATGGTACTGGTGGCCTGAAATTTAAAAGTGACCAGAAAGGCCATTGACCATATAGCCAAGAATGCAATCATTTGTCTAATATTATGGTGTCTTATTGTGTCCAATAAATCTCAGCCATTTATTTATGTGGGTCTTACATGGGGCTTGCCTGGGTCCTGCAAAATAAATGGCTGAAATTCTATAAGACAGAATAATATTGGACAGAAGATCTGAACCTTTAATAAAAACTGGAAGCAATAATAGATGAAGAATGAAAGCTCTGACTGCTCGGTACGTTGTTCATTGATAATTATGCAACAAACAAACAAACAAAAATAAATGAATATATCGAGCTTAGACCCTGTAGTAGTTGGAGTCCAAATCCTAGTAGTTGGGTTCCTGGGGAGAGACTGGCAGGTGACGGACACTGAAGTTCAATATGAAGTTAGTTTAAACGAATGGGCCCTCACAAAATATTGATGGAAACTATATATAAGTGAGCGCAGAGCAGATAAGCCTGACGTGCTTGTGTTGGAGGCTTCATCTGCTGTCAACCGCTCTCGGAGGCATTTACTCCTTCCCTCTCAGTCTCAGAGGTTTACGTTCTTATTCCACTTTTAAAGAGTAATTAACACTGATTTACTTCCACTGACGATGCTTTCAAGGACTTGCCTTAGTTCCGTCTATCATTGTCCTTCAGGCTCAGATGCTAAGCTCTTGCATTCTCATCACATTCCACAACCACCACAGACCAACACATTGAACACTTTACATGTGCATCTTAATTTATTATACACTCTTCGGTTCCTTAATTTCCAGATACGTGCATAAGAAATGACAAAAATGCTTGAATGCTGTGGAAGATAATTAGTTAATTGTAATATTGGTTAATTATTCAGTTAATTGTAATTAGTAATCTGTTAGTTGACGTCAGTTTAGGTTGTACAGTTTAAGTAGTTTGTACAGTTTACATTCAGTTTATATTCATCTTGTATAAATACAGTATTGATACCTCAGAAGCTGAATAAGAAAGTATTATTCAGTCCCATCACTTCTTATTTCCTTGTAGTTCCTAAATTGTACAAATGCAGGCAATGAGATTTTTGGATCTCTTCCTTGTGGCGTTGGTTCCAGTTCTGAAAGTACTCTTGCTTACAGCACTCGGCTTGTTCCTCGCAATAGATCGCATAGGTCTCTTGGGAACTGATGCAAGGCAACATCTTAACAAAGTCAGCGTTCTTTTTAATCTGATCGTAATTTCTCAAACGTTTTACTGTAACTTGTAAGTGGAAATGACAATCAAACCTGAGAAAAAAAAAGCTGCTTAATTACGCACGGAAAGATTCGGTATTAAGTCTCTTCTTAATAGCAGCACTGAGTACGTCACTAATTTATGAAAGTCATATGCAGCTTGTATTCTACCTCTTCAGCCCCGCGATCGTGTTTAGCCAACTTGCGGAAACCATCACTTCCCACAATTTGCTCGAACTGTGAGTCATGATTTGGCCCTAGAATTTCACTTTCAACTCTGTCACCCTCGATCCAATCCTTGTTGAACAATTACATAATTACCAGTAACCAATGTGTTAACTGGCGTTGATATGCGTATGTAGATGGTTCATGCCAGTGAATGTAGCCCTCACATTCATCCTTGGATCTGCACTAGCCTGGATTCTCATAAAAATAACCAGAATTCCACCCCGCCTCCACGGCATTGTCATTGGTTGCTGCTCCGCTGGTAATTTGGGGAATTTGCCTCTCATTATTGTTCCTGCTCTTTGCCAGGAATCAGATAGTCCGTTTGGAGATTCCACTGTTTGCACTACTTACGGCAAGGCTTATGTTGCTCTTTCCATGGCGGTATGATATTTCCTGTATATATATTTGATGTATGTATATGTATCACCACTTGGACTCTTCACAAACTAGACTTTAGTAAGAACAATTCCTCTAATGGTTTTCCTGGGTACACTTAGCTACATAATTAATGAGCTCAGATATACGAATCAAGTCATTACCATGTGGGGCTTTGTTGTTGATACCATGTGAAACAGGTGGGAGCTATATGCCTATGGACCTATGTTTACACAATCATGCGGATGTATGCAGACAAGAACGGCAGTCATACAAATGCCCTTCCTGATGATGAAAACAATTACACAGAAGCACTGCTTGACGATGCCCTTCCTGATGATGAAAACAATTACACAGAAGCACTGCTTGACGATGCCCTTCCTGATGATGAAAACTATTACACAGAAGCACAGCTTGACGATGCCCTTCCTGGTGATGAAAACAATTACACAGAAGTACTGCCTGACGATGCCCCTCCTGCTGGTACCTCCATTGCTACATCTGACAAGAAGGTGATCATTCTTTGTGCTTTTTGATTAATTAAGTTATAAGGTAAACAAAAGTGAGATTTCTGTAATGAACTTGACAGGCAACTTTCACTGGAAGAACCTTTCAACGTGTCAAGAAGTTGATGGGGAATATCAACCTGAAGAGGGTATTCGCGCCATCTACAATCGCAGCGGTACGTGGTCACTATGAAGTAATTTGCTAAGTAATGCAAAAATATGATGGAGTTGTTAATTATTATTGTTAAACATTTGAGTATTTATTCTTTGGCATCAGATACTTGGATTTGTTGTTGGGACAGTCTCTCCAATCCGAAAAGTGATGATTGGTGAAAGTGCTCCCCTTCATGTCCTTGACAGCTCCATATCTTTGATAGGGTATAGAATCAAATCCTACGTTTCTTGAACTAATATTGAACTCTGCTACTTACATGGCAACTCGGAGTGTCCTTGAAAATTGTCAAAAATCTATAAATACAGGGACGCAGCTATTCCTTGCATGACATTGATAGTGGGAGCAAACCTTCTCCGCGGTAATTAATGAATGAAACTAGCATTTTCTTCTGCTAGCGTTAGTACTGCTATTCATTCCAAAAATTGTTATTTTGTCAGGTTTTAAAGGATCAGGAGTAGGATTAAGAGTAATAGTAGTGGTTATCATGGTGAGGTACGTATTGTTGCCAGTGATAGGAATTGGAGTGGTGAAAGGAGCATATCATTTTGGAATGGTCGGATCAGATTCATTGTATCTCTTTGTTCTTCTACTTCAGTATGCGCTTCCGCCCGCGTTGAACATGGGTAATTTACTGATGCTATTTTTTTCTAAATATTTTTATGATTTGGTATCGTTATCTTCGAAGTATCATTACTTTGAAAATTCTCTTAGTCATGTCGAAATTATCATATTCATATATCTTTTTTATAACCTAATAAATAACTTTTAAGAAAAATTTTGTATTTTTGCCGTTTAAAAGACTTTGTCTTTATATGTATAGTAATTGAAATGATATTTTTAATATGTAATCTTATTATAATTGTTTATTATTAATGATATTTTAATTAGAAACTAAACAGGAATTTCAATTTTAGTGCGCCATCATGTTCTTTTATTAGAATTAATTATCCTATACTAAGAGGAAATTATATTATATATCATAATAATTTTAATAAGTTTATAACTTATTATTTATTTTTTAGGATAGTATGTTGTGTTTGATGGCAAAAATACCTATTTTGTGATTGCATTGGCAGGCGTTCTCGTGCAGCAGTTCAAAGTTAGTGAGAGTGAATGCTCTGTGATTATGATGTGGACTTATGTGGTGGCTACATTTTCTCTAACCCTTTGGTGTACCTTTTATATGTGGCTTCTTGGCTAAACATGTCTGATGTCTCCTACTAGTTAGCCAAGCACATATTTTAACTTACGCCGTAGCCTTTCATTGTAAATAGAGATTAGACAATCCCATTTTGGGTACTCATCCAGCTCATTTTGAGAATTGAGCTTCACTAAAATAAGTCATTCGTGGTGGATACTTTCCAGAAGCATGTAACCTGTAATTTTGATGTTGTGGATGCAGAAAATACGAGCCTAATCCATTTCTAATTTTCTTATATCTAATTGAATGTTGGTATATGAACAAGAAGGGTTGAAAAATGAAAATAGAGAAGCATGATTAGAAATTACAACTTCTGATCAAACAATTTTGAGTTCAAGGTCTGGACATCCAACTTCTGCTTTGTGTCGCTCAAAAAGATCTTTCAATGCGACTACAAACTGACTGTGTACATCAGCCACCTGCAAAATCAAAACATAATTGAACTATCACTCTATGATTACTCTATTAATTAGTTCATGTTGGGATGTACTTGCACATCAACAGATTAGCAACACAAGTGTAAGAGATTCGGGCAATTGATGGACTTATTTTTAAGTTGACAATAGCTTTAGACTCTCCAGCCAGTATGTTTACAAGCTATTATTTACTGCACAAGCAATCAACAAGAAGAAACTAAGGGAAGGCCTGGAGATAACATTCAGGTCAGAAACGTACCTCGGGCATCACTAATAATCTAAAGCTTTTCTATGCATTTACTTAAAGTTGATTGATTCATTCTTGGCTGTCGTCACTATACAGAGTTTAGTGTTGCAATGCATACCTCTTCAGTTGTTGGCTGCGGATTTTTCTTTAATTCGATAGGTTTACCCACCACTACATGCATTGGATACTGGTAGGGCAAAGGTAACCTGCAAAAACAAGAAGATCGATTCAAATAATAGAAATAGTATAGGATAGATATGATAAGACTCAAAACACTTTTACGAATAACCAAGAATTCACCGTGAATTCCTTGGATTTCTCAGATTCAATTACTTCATTATATTCGGTACAAACAAGCTGTTTATTATTTATACAAGAATCAACAAATGAAAGAACAACGAATTAACTGCTAATCGGTTATCAGTTAGCGGTTATTCCTAACTGCAACTCCCGCCAATGAATCAGCTACTATCAGCTACGATCAAGATAATACCCTTTTTTTGGCCTTTCAGAATTGATTAACATTTATCCCAAGAACCTGCAAATATATGGACTTGTCGACTTTTTTGTTTCATTATAGTTTCAATTAAATAGACAGAATCTATTTGAAGAACTAAAATTCAACTTAATATCTCGAAAACATCTGGATTTATGTTTGAGAAGTTTGTGGATGCTTTTCTACAATGCTAATCAAACTTGATTTGTTTTCCTATTTCCCTCGCAAAAACAACAGATCAGCAAAGTTGTATTCAGCTAATATTTGACTCAACTTTAATTGGCAAAGAACAGTTGAAAAGTTTAGGGAGAAGTAACGTGCTGAAAACACCAAGGTGAAAAAAATCGAAATTTACACTTTGCCAAAAATACGTATTTATTTACCCTAAAACTCCCCAGAAGATTATTGGGGTGAACTTGACAGCTCTAGCAAGATTCATAAACAACTTTCCACCAGGTTTCCACCACCTGTAAACACGTGACTAAGGAAAAAGAAGGAAAATAATCAGCTATTAAGGGTGAAGCAAAATGCCAAAAGTTGTCCCATAATACAGCAACTGTTTATTCAATTATGGTGGGCAAAATACAGAAAATGTATGAAAAGTTGCACCAAACATATTTTTATCATAATACTGTGAATACTGAAAATTTTATTTGAAAGAAACAAGGTTGATATAGAGCCTATAAACGAAAAAAACATATTGTTTCGAGCAACATTTGAAAGATAAGAAGTTGATAAAGAAACAATACTTGGCCAAAGCAGAAAACTGGAACCAAAGGGGCACCCTTCTCCATAGCTATTCGAATAAATCCCCTTCTATTCTTAAGGTAGGCAATCTGCAAGTGCAAAAGAGAACAGCACAAGGATAAACAGACAAGATGCAAGATTGAGTATGCTTACAAGGTATCAAAATTTTGCAAAAAGAGAGTATGTGTTAGTTCTCCCTCACAACTCAACAAGATTAAAGGAGGAAATGAAAGATAAAACAAAAGAAAAGAAATAAAAGAAACGATAAATCGACTCCTAATGATCCAATAGACAAAATAACAATTGCAAGATTTTCTTTTCCTGCCATAAATGAAAATGATGATTTTGACAACTAAAGAAATATCAGGATAAGAGAAGAAAATGGTGTGTAGAAGAGATTAACGATCTATACCTCAGCTCCATGTTCCATAAGAAATGTCTCTTGCACGCCACCAGGCACTACGATGCAACTGTATCCAGCATCCAAGAGCGAAGTAAAATTTTTTCTCGTAGCAGGTGAAAGACCACACCATGTCCATATATGACGCAGGAATGGAGTATAAAAAACCTAAAAAGTATATTTGTCACCTTAAATTTGAAAGATCGATGCAGTTCTCAATACAAAAATGATAAAAATAGTCAAAGAAAAAGCTTCTTACAGCGCTGCTAGCAAGGACCTTTATTTTCGGCAGAGGCATGAAACCCACATGGTCAGCAAGGGCAACCACTCCAAGAGGGAAAACAGAATGTGGCTCATAACCAAAGACTGCACGAAGTATAAATTGCTCAAAATACAAAGTTGTTAGCAAAGGGGACAGCTACAAAGTAAAGCTCTTGGCCCCCTCCCTAGTGTACAAGTGTCTCAAGTTCAAGACGCTAAACGAGAAGTAATGGTGACTGCTACAAAGTAAAGCATTACAGGAAGCTCCAACATCAACACTAAAAGCAGAGATTTTAGAGAAACTTGAGAAAAGGAAAAAAAGGGAGTGACCAAGTAGTAATATTATTTGAAGTAAAGAACTAATATAGGTAGCATGCAACTGTAGAGAGCTCAATGTCATATTTATTAGCATAGTACAATAATAGGAGTTCATATTTAGAAGAATAAACTTTGCATCAGTAATCCAGGAATTGAGAACTGTTTTGACTAAGACAAACATCATCAATTCCTAGAAACTTAGTATGAAAAGTAAGGAAAAAGGGAAACAAACCATAAGCACGATCAGGACGAAACGCATGCATATCTTCTACATAAAGAGTCAATGGGAAGTAACTGCAAGCACTTCTACATATGAATCTGCAGAGCCATATTCAACCCATTCATCTTTATTTCTCTTCATTCAATAACAGACGAAAAACACTTAATTGGACTGATATGATAATACCGTAATTACCCGCATAAGTGGCGACCCAATTTGTTAGCATGGTCGATTGGAACAAACATTAAGAGCAAAAGCAATCCCACTACGCTGCAGACAAGGAAAGCCAAATTTAGTAAATCATGAAAGCAAAAAAGCAAATGATTTGAGCAAAAAAGAAACTAACATGAGGAATCTGGAAAAGGGGAGAAAGAGGAAGGAGAAAAGAAGCAAGGCGACGTTGAAATGGATAGCACCCAGCCATATTCCCAATGATACCACCGCCTCTATTGGGTTTGTTGAGAATCTCTCACTCGCTCTAAGTATCTTCAACTTCTTCTTCTCTTCTCCTACTTTCATCTTTTTAGTAACAGCACAACAACACTCTCCCTGTGCGTCTTCACAATGATGCATATATATATACAACTGCTGTCGGCTTCCAATCCAACCTTTTTATTTACTTATTTACATCCACGATTACGTATACGGGAAATGAAAATGGCATCGAAAGATCATTCGGTCTTGAATTCTCCGCCTCTTCCCCTTTATTATTAATATTTTTCAAAACCTGTATAGAGGATTACCGAATTTCCAAGTCAAAATCGAAAAAGGAATCACGCAACCAATTGCTTGACGGATTGTTCCAGATCCATCCAGGTTTGTTGTATTATTCACTATAGAAAAAAACAAATAATATATCACATGAAAAGATCACTTTAGTAATAATGCAATGTCCTTTTAACCTGTTATAAAAAGCCAGACCCCATTTCAAAACAAAAAAAGAGGCGAGACCAACCGTCATTCAATCACATGCCCAGCCTTGCCCTGGCCTCAGCATTAATAGCTTTTGTTGTACTCACCTTACAAATTAATTTAAGGGTAACTTGCACTTCTCCTCAGCCATATAGTCATGCAAGAAAGGTGCTCGATGGTTGTATTTTTGGTTTTTAGAGCTGTACCATATATATATATATTATAAATTGCAGTTTTCTTCTTCTTGGAATAAGTAGTCGCAATGTTTTTTTTTTTTTTTTATTGGTAAAGACCAAAATGAGCTGTGAATGGAATGAGGAAGTGAATTGCCTTAGTTGTCCCATATTTAGTGAGAATTGATACATAACCAATACCAGATTTCGACTAACTCCTAACCAACAACATTTGGATGGAATGAGGAAGTGAATTGCCTTAGTTGTCCCATATTTTGTGAGAATTGATGCATAACCAATACCAGATTTCGGGTAACTCCTAACCAACAACATTAACTTGGCAACTGGAATCAATCACGGCAGCCATTTCTTGTAGCCGACTTTCCTGGAGGCCCTTTTTCTGGGGAATAGCCTTTCTCCATTTCCTTGCGTATTTCTTGCACAAGTTTCCACTTCTGAGCATCTTTTGTCCTGCAAAATGAAATCATATTGATTCATGGGCTTGCTACTATCGCTTCCATTCCGTAGCTATCAAGAAATGATTCAACCCAGAAGCTTAAATAATTATCTATCAATAAATATTTCGTTTCCGCTTAAATAATTATCTATCATTGCTTCTGTCATCTAACCCTTGCTCAGAGCTTTGGGGTGCAGCTGCACAAATACTAGTGGAAGAGCTTGATCTTGAAGTGCTTCCAATTCCCATCTCTATGCTCAACTGTATCAATCACAAAAGAAAATATCAAGACACACCCATATATACACGACAGAAGTTTCAAAGAATTGATATATTGTCACTATCTAATCAAAGGAGGCAGTAAAAAGTGATAACTTATATGTCTAGTGCGAACCTGTAACACTCGATTCTCAAGCCTTTGCACTCTCTCTAGCAACGTGCCCTTATGACGAACTTCCTCAATAGCAGAGGGCAAATCCTTGCAATGATCCTGTGCTTCATTTTTTCTGACTACACAACAGCAACACTGCCTTCACTTTGCTGCTGCCGATATTCCATACCTTTCTTCCACTAACTGAACCTGCAAATTTGTGGAGCTCAGTTAAAAGATAAATAATTACAGACTTCTTAGTTATTATTCTTACTTTACAAACGTTTCAGATTGTGAAAACCCTGTCAACTTTGCATATATGATAAAAAGTTTGATACCAAAGCATCAAGACGATCCAATCTAGGCAGAACAGGCAATGGAGAATCAAGTTCCCTCTGCTTAATTTCTTCTGCCTCCATCTCTTGATCCTCTAGCTAATTACTACTTCTCTACACCTTTTCGCTCTTTCTGACAGTTTTAATAGAACAAACTTAAAAAGAAAAAAGAAACACATAGTTTATAGGACATGGAGTTGAACCTCGCCATACCCTTTTGTCATTATCCTTGTGTCAGAGGTATTGCATTCTTATCTCAATATTTATCCTATCCAATCTTCTCAGTGCCACCAAGATCTTCTATAATAACCACCGAGAAGCGGTAAGGATTGGTATTGGCTTGAGCAAGGTTGGAGTTCGACTCCCAATTAGTACTAAATATTCAGTGGTAGTGCTAAGCTGTTTTTCAGAGTTTTACACGAGTGGGGAATAATTTAGGCGTGATAATAATAATTTAAAGGTGCGACTGATAATTAAAGTCTACTCAAAATATCTTCCTGGGTTATAAAAAAAAGATCTTCTATAATAATTAATAATAAAAAGTAGGGAATACTGTAACATCCCTCTCCTGCAAGATACGTACCCGACATCTATAGGATATCCGAGTTTGTACTTCACGAGGATGGCGTGCTATCCCACTCAATCAGTCAAACTCAGTATAATTTTTTTTAAAAAAAAACCACAAACATGATATGCGGAAATCAATCCTAAAAAATAGCCCACTTTATTTCGTAAACATTTTCAATCACACGATACAATCAACATAACTTTCAATAGCTAATTGGGCATTTCACAAATACATAACACTGTAGTCATAATGTCCTTATATTACAACATAATACATTTGTACAATAATTTCTGAATATACAATTTGTACAAAAGTTGTGGAAAGTACAATTCAGTATGAAAATGAAGAATTACAATGTAGACGCGAACTGATCCCGACCTCTATTCCTTACTTGAATGCTGTAGGGATACTCCCGTTTGCCCAACAGGGTATTCTTCTGATCCTGAAAAATATTTGCAAATTTTGGGTGAGTTTTGCGAACTCAGTGAGTGACCATCATCGATGGCTCACTCGGTCACATAACACATAATTCACATCATTTCATTCATAATCATATTAAATCATATACATTTGATTTATCGTTTCACATTTTACATTCCACACATTACAATCATTCATTGCATACGTATGCAGTGCACATGAGACCCACTTTCCATCGATTACGTTGTTGTGACCGAGTGCCTAAACTGTCCTATATAGGGTTCATTGATAACTGTTCCTTATCGGTTTGGGGGATACAGGGCTCATTAAACGTTGAGCCTGAGGCTCTGATTCATTTTTGAGCTCGAAGCTTATGTTCACTCGTTGAGCTTTAAGCTCTGATCAATGGCTACTTTGGTCACAACAGCCATTATGCTTCATGCATTCATGAAATGAAATGCCTCACATATATTCAATCAATTGAAAGTGCTCAATATCACACAATCATATCCACTTCACATTCCCATTCACATTGTCATCGGAACTTAGTCCCGCATTTAACACCTAAGTCAAGAAACACATTTATCATCAGACCGTAGTTCGACATTTAATAATCACATTATGTACACTTATTTCAATCCCATTCACATACAATGAGCACTTCAATGTTCTCATATTTATCAAACTCCTCAGACATATATTATCCAGAACCATCACATTCACAATGCATAATCATTCAATTCATAACTTAAGCGGACATTTAACCTGCACATTCCAATTATGCAATACACACGTACGCACCTTAATAATTGCACAATTGTAAACATTTATTTATGCACATTTGTGTATAAGGATTATGTACAATGCATGTTCATGACAATTCCGGGTATCACTCTATCATTCACATTCCATAAACATTCATATTCCCAAACTCTTATAAGTACCATTTAGACTTATGGTTTATTCCTTAATAAAGTCATTAGAATCTAATTTCATAACCCAACGAATCATTTCATTTTTTTTCCAACACTGACTTTCCGATCTACTATGCTTGATCATTTAGATTGTGAAAATGAAGTAATTTGGGAACACTTTCTCTTTGAAAATTGTCCTTCTATCTCATAAGTTTCTAATGACACCAAAATCATTCAATTTAGTTCAGTAATGTGAAAGATAAACCACAAACATCTTCATACTGCTTTTATTATGAGACAGTACCCTATACTCAACTTCCACGTAACAATTGAAACTCTTAGAGTCTGATTCCGAATTAAATAGAATTTGTATCCCTATGTCTCTAGTTTACTCCAAATCAAAACTCACTCCATTTGGATCACTATAGAAAACGTTATGCCTAAAATACTGAACCATGTTTAGTGTAGAAAAAGTTCGCCGCGACGAACTCCTCCAGAGACAAATTCTTGAGGAATTTTCACAAGTTCGCCTCGGCGAAACCCAGAGTTGACAGCGGCGAACTTTTCCCAAAAGAAATTTTTGCCAAATCCATCCATTTTGCAGCGGCGAAGCAAGGAGTTTGCCGCGGTAAAATTTCATAGAAGCAAAACCCAGTTTTTCAACTTCAGGTCAGATTTTGAGACTCTTATGGACCAAATTTGAATTCAACTTCTTCATAACAAATGTAGCTATACATCTCTAATTTAATAAAAAGCAAGAATCATCTTATTTGTATAACTAGAGAAAAAGTTATAGCTAAAAGACTAAGGCATACTCAATGGACATTTTCTAGCCAATCATATTAGACCCCGAGCCTTTTTGCAAAACAAGGATTATTTATCGAGGGACTATTGGCAATTAGTTATGTGTAAATAAGAGAAGAAATTGTGAGATTTAAATGAAATGGAAAGAGATTTATTGAATTGAAATTCATAGGATTTATTAAAGTGTTTAAGTTGGAAAATTTTCTGA